>JAUTDX010007165.1:0-84980 GCA_030844895.1 Ambrosia x helenae | reverse complement strand
TTGATCGGCCACCTCACTCCTAGAAATGTTGCGTAGCCGACCTAGGTGCTAGCATAAACCTGATGCCTACTCTCTATTCTTAAAGCTTAATCTTGGGGAGCTAAAGCCAACTAGGATTGTATCAGCCTAGCTGACAAATCTGTGAAAATTCCTAGGGGCATATTTGTCACACCCTCAAAATCCACTTGCGGAGTTTTACCGCGAGGCGCATGACAAACCAGGATCCAAACCAACGATCACAATAAACAAGTCTAAATGTAATTAATGCAATACCAAAACATAGTTTTAAAATCCCGTTTACAGCGGAAGCTTATTCAAAATAAAGTTCAACATAAATAAACCAAGTTCAATGTTTGTGAAACAATGCAACTCTATCTAGACGCCGTGCAGACGCGTGCGCCCTAGTTCCCCTGTGCTACCTTAGCGACCTGAGAAAACATGTAAAAGTTTACGTCAGCACAAAAATGCTGGTGAGTTTACAGGTTTGCAGTTCCAGTACCAAGTTCACCTGTCCATACTATAACAAATAGAAAACCAGTATACGCTAGCTAGGCGTACGTTTTGTTACTACCACGATTGGAAAACCATTACTAACACGTATACCAGTTTTGTGCCCGAATAGTTCCAAATGTTCCTGTTGTTCCTGTTTGAGACAATATGCACTCGCCCGGCCCTCCAAGCCGACGAGCGGGGTTGGTCATTCCCATAGCGCTATTCACATTTCCCCGTTGTGCAAACCCGCACATTCATGGTTCCCCCCGGGACTTCCAAAGATCGTGTAGTATACGTTAGAACCCATAGTATGACAGAATTTACCAAACAATCGTTTTAACACATGTTTTCTCCCCCGAAAGTATAAAACCAGTTTAAAAGAGGGGCCGTAAACTCACCTTAAGTTGCTTTACTCCTAATCCCGAGTAAACTCAGCTGCTATGTTAGTCCCGTACAGTGGCGACCTAACATACGACAGTTACAAGTACTTAGACTAATAACCCGCAGGTTAATTAGTCCCTAGATGTCCAGACCATAACCAAGTTCGTTTAAAAATACCATGACTGTTTAACTGACCCCAAAGTACAAGACTCGACATCCCATTGGTGACCCGAGACTCCCCGTGTTACGTTTACGCTCCAAAACATACAATAACGCAAGTACACTTAACATACGTTAACGCACAACAAGTTATAGCACATAGTTCACGTATCACCGAATACATCCAATTATATGTTACCAAGTTATTAGACATGTTACGGGGTTCCTAGCATGTTACTATATGTCAAATCAGGTCTCGGTATGCTAATATACACTTACAGCAGCAGTACACGCGATTAGGGAGGTAATCGCATTACATGTCACGTGATTAGGGCTAATCGCCCATGGGTCAGGCGATTAGGGCTAATCGCCCTTGGGACCACACGATTTGGGCTACTCGCCCCTGTAGCTAGGCGAGTAGGCCTACTCGCCATTACTACACGCGTTTGGGGGTCTACTCGCCCTAGTTACTAGCGATTAGCAAGGCTAATCGCCTGTAACCTTGCTGTTCCGGTTTTTCGCGCGTTTAACGCTCCAAATCAGATCCAGAGCGTGTGTAACTACCCAATATCATCCCAAACACTATCCTAACCATGTTTAAACCCAAAACCCTTCGTTCATCCTCGTATATCAGTCCTGCATGCAAACAAAGCAATCCAAACACATACACGTAGCATGCAATCATCATACCAACACACGTATCAATAGCCCTAATAATCAATTAATCAGATTTCTATCATCATACTATCCATATTGATTCTGACCTACATGATTACACATCAAAACATCATCAAGATTCATAAAAATCCTATCTTTCTAATCATGCATACCCATAACACATGTTTATTGATTATAATCCGATTAATAACTCTTATTGACGATTTTCAGAAATCTTTTTCGTTTATGAATAGGTCTGGACCATTAGGGATTGATAAGAAAACATTTACAAAGTATATGGATGAGAATTAAACCTTGTTTTGCAAAAGGATGATGATTAGACCTTGAAACCTTGTGTTTTTGATCAAAATCGCCTTCCAGAGGTTGTTTAAGTGTTTTGGGGCGGTTATGGGACGACTAGGGTTAGTATTAGTGAGTTTAGGAGGTTAAGTGTTGTATTTATAGGCGTTTCTAGTCGTCCAGCACGTTATAGGCGAGTATGCAGCAGCTACATGCGATTAGGGCTGCTAATCGCATGAGATTGGGCCTAATCGCCCCAAGGAACACACGAGTAGCCTCCTACTCGCGTCTACAGTGCCCTACTCGCCTCCCCTATGGGCGATTAGGCCTCCTAATCGCCTGTAGGGGTTCCCCTTGTGTGTTTTGCGCGTTAAACCCCGTTTTAACATATGTTAATGCATATTCATGTACCGACAAGTCACATAATGATTGTAAACACATAACACAAGTAAATACACATATTTACACTCGTTCACCAATTCCCGGGACTCGAGACTCGTACGTTCCGTATGCTCTGACGATCCTACAATCGTCACCGTTTGGACACTTGGTTACGGACTGACATCTAACGAACCTCTAGACCAACATCCAATGATCTTCTAGACTAACCAGTAGTTCCCGAACCATAACCCGACCTAACTAACCCAGTTAAGTACCGTATACGCGTGACTCGCTAAGGTAGACTTTCATCTAGACAACGTTGTTAACCCGAATTTGCCAGGTGTCACATCATCCCCACGTTAAAAGAATTTTCGTCCCGAAAATTGCGTAAGTAACAAAAGAAGCAACGAGGGAATAAACAAACAGATAGGAATCAATATAGAGTAGAAATCAAAAGAGAGATTTACCCGAGGTGTCACATCATCCCACGTTAAAAGGAATCTCGACCCGAGATTTCATTCAGCTGCCGATGAGACATGCCTCGACTCGAACGCTTCCTTAGGGAAGAGATGAGGATACTTAGACTTCATCTGATCCTCCCGTTCCCATGTATATTCCGGTCCCCGGTTCGAGTTCCACCGAACCTTAACGATACGAATCTTGCTGTGTCGTAGGCTACGAATCTTGTAATCAAGGATCTCCACAGGTTCTTCCACAATCCGAAGACGATCATCAACCTTGATCTCTTCTAGTGGAACGATGAGAGACTCGTCAGCCAGACACTTCTTCAGGTTTGACACGTGGAAGACGTTATGTACGTTACCGAGCTCCGTCGGTAGATCAAGTCGATATGCCACCGGCCCAATCCGTTCCAGGATCGTAAATGGGCCAACATATCGTGGATTGAGTTTGCCACGCTTCCCAAAGCGTATGACGCCCTTCCACGGAGAAACTTTCAGAAGCACCTTGTCGTTAACTTGGAACTCCAGTGGTTTGCGACGCTGATCAGCATAGCTCTTTTGCCGGTCCCGTGCCGCCGCCAACCGATTTCGAATCTGTACGATCTTTTCCGAAGTTTCGTACACTAGTTCGGGCCCAGTGAGTTGACTCTCACCCACCTCAGCCCAACAAAGAGGAGAGCGGCATTTCCGTCCGTACAGTGCCTCGAACGGAGCAGCCTTGATGCTCGTGTGATAACTGTTGTTGTACGAGAATCTACCAACGGCAGATGAGCTTCCCAACCCTTGCCAAAATCGATCACACATGCCCGCAGCATGTCTTCTAAAGTTTGAATCGTACGCTCACTCTGCCCGTCAGTCTGTGGATGGTAAGCCGTACTCATGTCTAGTTGGGTACCCAAAGCCTTGTGCAAAGACTTCCAGAAGTGAGACGTAAAATGGGAGAGTCACGATCCGAGATGATAGAAACAGGTACCCCGTGCTTAGAAACAACTTCTTTCAAGTAGAGACGAGCCAAACGATCCATAGTGTCGGTCTCCTTAATAGCAAGAAAATGGGCTGATTTCGTTAACCGATCGACAATCACCCATATCTTGTCGTTCCCGCTTGGTGACTTAGGAAGTTGTGTGACAAAATCCATAGTAATCCGTTCCCATTTCCATTCCGGAATTTCAGGTTGTTGCAGGAGACCCGACGGTTTCTGGTATTCCACCTTGACCTTAGCACAAGTCAAGCATTTACTTACGTATGAGGCTATGTCCGACCTCATGTTTGGCCACCAGTAAAGTACCTTCAGATCTTGGTACATCTTATCCGAACCAGGATGAATAGAATACCGGGACTTATGAGCCTCATCAAGAACAAGCTCCCGTAGTCCCCCGAATAAAGGAACCCATATGCGTTCTGCGAAATAGTGCAGGCCATCAGGCCTTCGCTCTAGGTGCTTGTCGGCACCGTGCATAGTTTCAGCTTTAAGGTTTTCCTCCTTCAAAGCTTCCAATTGGGCAGAACGGATTTGGTCAGGTAGCGACGAATGGATAGTGAGCTGCAACGCCCGAACGCGACGAGGTTTAGAGGATTCCTTCCTGCTCAAGGCGTCTGCTACAACATTCGCCTTGCCAGGATGGTACTTAATAGCACAATCATAATCGTTCAAAAGTTCAATCCAACGGCGCTGCCGTATGTTCAAGTGTTGCTGGTCGAAAATGTGTTGGAGACTCTTGTGATCGGTGTAGATGGTGCATTTGGTACCGTACAAGTAATGTCTCCAAATTTTCAACGCGAATACCACGGCACCCAACTCCAAGTCATGAGTTGTGTAATTCTTCTCGTGCACCTTAAGTTGACGAGAAGCATACGCAATCACTTTCTCGCGTTGCATCAACACGCAACCGAGTCCATGAATGGAAGCATCACAGTAAACGACAAAATCATCAGGACCCTCCGGTAAAGACAGAATAGGAGCAGAACACAGTTTAGACTTCAGTTCTTCAAACGCTGACTCTTGTGATTCACCCCAGTCGAACTTCCTATCCTTCTGAGTGAGAGTGGTGAGGGGTTGAGCAATCTTCGAGAACCCCTGAATGAAACGACGATAGTAGCCCGCAAGGCCTAGGAATTGCCGCACCTCAGTTGGCGTCTTAGGTGCTCCCCAGTCCTTGATCGCTTCGATTTTAGCAGGATCGACATGAATCCCTAGTTCATTAACCACATGTCCTAGGAATTGGACTTCGCGTAACCAAAAGTCACACTTTGAGAACTTGGCGTAAAGTTGCTCCCGTCGTAAAAGTTCCAAAACTAACCGCAGATGTTCCCCGTGTTCGGTCTCGTTCTTGGAGTAGATCAGAATGTCATCAATAAACACAATGACAAACTTGTCCAGATACGGTTTACAGACGCGGTTCATCAAGTCCATGAAAACCGCCGGTGCGTTCGTGAGACCAAAAGGCATGACCAAGAATTCAAAATGGCCATAACGTGTTCGAAAAGCAGTCTTTGCAACGTCAGCCTCCCTGACGCGCAGCTGGTGATAACCGGACCTCAAATCGATCTTGGAATAATAACTAGAACCCTGGAGCTGGTCGAATAGATCATCGATACGCGGAAGAGGATAACGGTTCTTAACGGTCAACTTGTTCAGCTCTCTGTAGTCTACACACAAACGGAAACTCCCATCCTTCTTCTTGACAAACAAAATCGGGGCTCCCCAAGGGGAAGAACTCGGCCGGATGAAACCCTTGTCCAAGAGTTCCTGTAACTGACTGGACAATTCCTGCATCTCAGGAGGTGCAAGACGATAGGGGGCCCGAGCAATAGGAGCAGCCCCTGGTACAAGATCAATACCGAACTCGACTTGACGATGAGGAGGAAGACCGGATAAATCATCGGGAAAAACGTCAGAAAACTCGCGTACCACCGGAATGTCGTCAATCTTCTTCTCATCACTGGAGGAAACAGATAAAAGCGCCAAAACGGCTGGATAACCCTTACGAAGACACTTGAGGGCTTTCATGCTAGAGATGATGTTTAGCGAAACACCACCCTTGATACCGTACACAGAAAGAAATTCTCCATCAGGGAGAGGAATCCGAATAACCTTATCGTAACAGACAATCTCCGCGCGATACAAAGATAACCAATCCATTCCTACCACAACGTCAAAACTACCCAACGGTACCGGCATAAGGTCGATGGGAAACGATAAACCCGACAACTCTAACTGACACTCCCGAAGAACACTAGTAGCTTCAATCGTTTTACCGTCAGCCAACTCAATAATATACTTGGTCCCTAATGGTACAGATACTACATCTAGCAGTCGACTAACGTCCACGGATACAAAACTCTTGTCGGCACCAGAATCAAATAACACGCTAACAGAATGATTGTTGAGAAGAAACGTACCGGTGACTGTATCAGGATCTTGTCTCGCCTCAGCAGCTCCAATGACGAAGGCACGTGCATTTCTGCCACCGCCCCCGTTGTTACCATTCCCGTTGTTTCCCCCTGTTTCAGCTTTGGGCAATCCTTCCTGTAATGCCCAGTGTCACCACAATTGAAGCATCCCTGTTTCCCTGTAGTCCCCTGAGTAGTCGGAGCTGAGCTGTTAGTTGGAGCCTGAGTCGATGGAAGTGTAACCCGACAATCCTTAGCATAGTGCCCGGTTCGCTGGCAGCGGTGACAGCGGTTACTGTCGCAGTTCCCTTGGTGATGGCGTCCACATTTGTTGCATTTGGGCAGTTTTCCAGCATAACCACCCTGCTTATTACCCGAAGACGATGAACCCCCATTATCAAACTTTTTACCCTGCTGCGTAGACCCAGATCCCTTCCCGTCGTTTTCCCACTTGCGCTTATTGTTCTCTGGAGCCTTAGCAGTCGAACCTTTTGCCGGCAAAATCCCCTCGTTCACTTTTAAATTAGTCATCCTATGTGCCGATCGAACTACCTCCGCATAAGTAGGATGATTCCCAGCAGCCACTAACCCTGCAATTTCCGGCACCAACCCGGAGACATAATGTTCAATCTTGCGATACTCCGGCACGTGCAAATCGGGACATAGCACTGCCAACTCATTCCTTCTAACCGTATACTTCTCTATTTCCGACCCATTCATCTTGAGGTTCCACACCTCATGTTCTAGCTTCTGTACCTCTTCTCTCGGGCAATACTCCCGCTTCAGCAACTGCACAAAGTTCTCCCACGGCATAGCATATGCCTCCCCAATCCCATGTTCTGGGTAATACCATTCCACCAAGTTAATGCCACGTCTTGAAATAACGCAGCCGAATACTTCACCCGATCTTCTGGGAGACAGTTACACATCAAGAATACCGACTCCACTTTCTCTAACCACCTAAGCAAACTGACCGCACCCTCGGTGCCAGAGAATTCCTGGGGCTTGCAGTCCCGGAACATCTTATAGGTGCACATGGGTGGGGGTGGGTCAACAGGACCACCTGAAATGAAACGTACGAGAAATCACGAATAACGTACACAAGACTCACCAATGAGCCAAAGAAAATGGATAAAACAACTTACCACCACCGTTGTGCCCTAACTGAAAGGCAGCCTGGAGCAAGTTGTTCAGATCAGCCTGTGACAGGTTAATACCTCCACCACGACCACCAGCACCACCACGACCACCACCGCGTCCACCACCGCGTCCACCTCCTCGTCCTCCACGCACTCCAGACATGATTCTGGCAGAAAGAACGAGAAAATTTAGTTTTGCAGTTAAAAGATAACCACAAATGTTCACAAGATTAAAGCCAGATCCAATCCAGGACTATCCCTTCAAACCCAAAGCTCACTAGGGCTTCCATGCATTTCGTTTTATGATTTTGTGTGCACCCAAAATGATAAAACGCTCTACATGGTCCTCCAAGTGTTCTCCTAGTTCAAAGTTCAAATCACCGAACATAGACTCTTAGCTACACACCGTAATACTACGGTAGTTCATGACAAGTGTTTCTATTGGAGTGCGACAGGGGAGATGTCCGAGCCTTGGACAAATCTCAAGAGCACACGAGTTACCCCAATAGACTACACCGCCTAGGAAACAAGTAACCCAACCTAAAATAGAACGGATGATGTAACGCAGAAAGACCAACGATTTAGAGACACCCCGACAAGACCATACGTAAACCACTATAACGTTTAGTACCATGTGATCGTCTAGTGTGTGCGACTCGGCTATAGACTAGACTCTACATGCAGTCCTAGTTCACTATAACCATTGGCTCTGATACCAATCTGTCACACCCTCAAAATCCACTTGCGGAGTTTTACCGCGAGGCGCATGACAAACCAGGATCCAAACCAACGATCACAATAAACAAGTCTAAATGTAATTAATGCAATACCAAAACATAGTTTTAAAATCCCGTTTACAGCGGAAGCTTATTCAAAATAAAGTTCAACATAAATAAACCAAGTTCAATGTTTGTGAAACAATGCAACTCTATCTAGACGCCGTGCAGACGCGTGCGCCCTAGTTCCCCTGTGCTACCTTAGCGACCTGAGAAAACATGTAAAAGTTTACGTCAGCACAAAAATGCTGGTGAGTTTACAGGTTTGCAGTTCCAGTACCAAGTTCACCTGTCCATACTATAACAAATAGAAAACCAGTATACGCTAGCTAGGCGTACGTTTTGTTACTACCACGATTGGAAAACCATTACTAACACGTATACCAGTTTTGTGCCCGAATAGTTCCAAATGTTCCTGTTGTTCCTGTTTGAGACAATATGCACTCGCCCGGCCCTCCAAGCCGACGAGCGGGGTTGGTCATTCCCAATAGCGCTATTCACATTTCCCCGTTGTGCAAACCCGCACATTCATGGTTCCCCCCGGGACTTCCAAAGATCGTGTAGTATACGTTAGAACCCATAGTATGACAGAATTTACCAAACAATCGTTTTAACACATGTTTTCTCCCCCGAAAGTATAAAACCAGTTTAAAAGAGGGGCCGTAAACTCACCTTAAGTTGCTTTACTCCTAATCCCGAGTAAACTCAGCTGCTATGTTAGTCCCGTACAGTGGCGACCTAACATACGACAGTTACAAGTACTTAGACTATAACCCGCAGGTTAATTAGTCCCTAGATGTCCAGACCATAACCAAGTTCGTTTAAAAATACCATGACTGTTTTAACTGACCCAAAGTACAAGACTCGACATCCCATTGGTGACCCGAGACTCCCCGTGTTACGTTTACGCTCCAAAACATACAATAACGCAAGTACACTTAACATACGTTAACGCACAACAAGTTATAGCACATAGTTCACGTATCACCGGAATACATCCAATTATATGTTACCAAGTTATTAGACATGTTACGGGGTTCCTAGCATGTTACTATATGTCAAATCAGGTCTCGGTATGCTAATATACACTTACAGCAGCAGTACACGCGATTAGGGAGGTTAATCGCATTACATGTCACGTGATTAGGGCTAATCGCCCCATGGGTCAGGCGATTAGGGCTAATCGCCCTTGGGACCACACGATTTGGGCTACTCGCCCCTGTAGCTAGGCGAGTAGGCCTACTCGCCATTACTACACGCGATTGGGGGTCTACTCGCCCTAGTTACTAGCGATTAGCAAGGCTAATCGCCTGTAACCTTGCTGTTCCGGTTTTTCGCGCGTTTAACGCTCCAAATCAGATCCAGAGCGTGTGTAACTACCCAATATCATCCCAAACACTATCCTAACCATGTTTAACCCAAAACCCTTCGTTCATCCTCGTAAATCAGTCCTGCATGCAAACAAAGCAATCCAAACACATACACGTAGCATGCAATCATCATACCAACACACGTATCAATAGCCCTAATAATCAATTAATCAGATTTCTATCATCATACTATCCATATTGATTCTGACCTAGCATGATTACACATCAAAACATCATCAAGATTCATAAAAATCCTATCTTTCTAATCATGCATACCCATAACACATGTTTATTGATTATAATCCGATTAATAACTCTT
Source organism: Ambrosia x helenae (assembly GCA_030844895.1). Classification (NCBI taxonomy): domain Eukaryota; kingdom Viridiplantae; phylum Streptophyta; class Magnoliopsida; order Asterales; family Asteraceae; genus Ambrosia; species Ambrosia x helenae. The sequence continues at coordinate 75,152 of JAUTDX010007165.1, read as the reverse complement.
ATTGACGATTTTCAGAAATCTTTTTCGTTTATGAATAGGTCTGGACCATTAGGGATTGATAAGAAAACATTTACAAAGTATTATGGATGAGAATTAAACCTTGGTTTTGCAAAAGGATGATGATTAGACCTTGAAACCTTGTGTTTTTGATCAAAATCGCCTTCCAGAGGTTGTTTAAGTGTTTGGGGCGGTTATGGGACGACTAGGGTTAGTATTAGTGAGTTTAGGAGGTTAAGTGTTGTATTTATAGGCGTTTCTAGTCGTCCAGCACGTTATAGGCGAGTATGCAGCAGCTACATGCGATTAGGGCTGCTAATCGCATGAGATTGGGCCTAATCGCCCCAAGGAACACACGAGTAGCCTCCTACTCGCGTCTACAGTGCCCTACTCGCCTCCCCTATGGGCGATTAGGCCTCCTAATCGCCTGTAGGGGTTCCCCTTGTGTGTTTTGCGCGTTAAACCCCGTTTTAACATATGTTAATGCATATTCATGTACCGACAAGTCACATAATGATTGTAAACACATAACACAAGTAAATACACATATTTACACTCGTTCACCAATTCCCGGGACTCGAGACTCGTACGTTCCGTATGCTCTGACGATCCTACAAATCGTCACCGTTTGGACACTTGGTTACGGACTGACATCTAACGAACCTCTAGACCAACATCCAATGATCTTCTAGACTAACCAGTAGTTCCCGAACCATAACCCGACCTAACTAACCAGTTAAGTACCGTATACGCGTGACTCGCTAAGGTAGACTTTCATCTAGACAACGTTGTTAACCCGAATTTGCCAGGTGTCACAATATTGGAGAACTTGTTAGTGAAGGTGGACAAATTTGTGTTCCCAGTCGACTTTGTGGTGTTAGACATGAAAGAGGACGACACCGTGCCGCTCATTTTGGGTCGACCTTTCTTGGCCACATCGAGAGCACTAGTCGACATGGGTGAAGGAAAACTGAGGCTACGGGTAGGTGATGAGGAGATTGTGTTTGGAGTTCGGCAGAATTCTTATGAGGAACCGAAAGAGGAGGTTAAATCTATTAATGTGCACCTAGACTATGAACGAGACAAAATAAGAACAAAAGAGGTGCGGGATCCACGAAAACGACCACAGTATGGTGTTGGTATGGAGGCGGCTTTTTATTGGTGGACTAGATGGGGCGGCGGTCAAAGTAAAGGAGAGGTGATGGATCACACTGCTAGGAATTTAGCTTATCAGGTTGCCAAGGATTGCAAACGGGAGCCACCGGATATATTTTGAGGAGAATTGTGTGTATTTGGGAATTCGCCCAAGTTGTAGAGTTTGTATATTCTTGCTTATTTTATATTTTATTTATTTTATTTTTCTTTTATGTTTTGGTTTGTGTCTAGTGTGGGGATTGTCCCGTATTATTATTTGCAGTTTTGGAAGGGTCCTGCCTGTACTCAATCTCCATTCAGGCGGGGTCAATCCAATAATATTTTATTTGTAAAAGGACATTCCTAGTCGTCGGTCTATTTTTATTTCATTTTACGTTTTGTCTTTTGAGTTATTGTTTGCAATATATATTGCTTACAACCGCGAATGAAATGCTATACGGTTGCTTTGCACTTGGATGGGGGCAGCTCAAGACACGCTTTGCGAGGATGTTACTGCAATATTACCAGGGGAGTCTGTTCCACTTTACTTGTTATATTTATTTTTATCTTCTTTATTTTTAGTTCCTTGTCGCTACACATTGAGGACAATGTGCAATTTTAAGTGTGGGGATGGGAACTGCGTTTTATTATAGGTTGAGTCTTTATTTCAAAAAAAAAAAAAAGAAAAAAAATTGTCCCTGATTTTTTGTGCATTTTATATGGAAAATGATAGTAAAATTGGGATTTTTGGTTTTCAAAATATTATATATATGAGAATATAAATAGATTGAAAGCGTGTTTGCTTAAGATGTGTCGGTAGACCCAACTAGCTTTGAAAGGTCCTAGGATTGTTCTTAATATACCTTAATAAATCATGAAATCTTGTGGGTTCTCATCTTAGGAGAAACGGTAGAACTGAAACCGCTGATAGTAATTAGAGGTACCGCTGTAGGTTGAAAGCCCATATGTATTATTAATTAAATGGCACACTTGATCCTTTTTATGAGAATAAATCCGGTGAAAAGTGGCGCCCAAAAAAAAAAAAAAAAAAAAATTCACATGTCCATCAATTGAGCTAGACCAAAAAAAAAAAAAAAAACTGAAGCCTCTGATCGAAAACTCACTCGAGGTCAAGTTGAAAAAAAATACCAAAGCTCATGCTGTCGCTCTTGGGGATGGTGACTCTGATTGAGACAACCTCTGGGTTAGGTATGAAAAAAAAACAAATGTGTCTAAGCTCATAAACTTCATCCATCATCCATCATAAATTTAATTTCTAATACATTAGGGAGTTTAGTTTGCAGTGGTTGGTAAATCTATATGGTTTAACCTTTGGTTCGAAAGCTTGAGGTGGGATTAGGTGAAGCTGGATATCTTGAGTGTGAGACCCATAGATTGATTGTAATAATATGAACTTAACTGCTTTACATGATTGGGGCCTGATTAGCTAGTGGTTGGGTTTAGGTGGACAACAATACCGACAGTTTTAGTTGATGCGTAATTAGATCATAATTAATGAACCTAAAAGTTTTTGAAACCAATAATTCTAATTATGATTCCATTGCAGTCTTTTTCAGGGACGAAAAAAGGTTTAAGTGTGGGGATGTTTGATGTGTCGTAAAACACATCTATTTTCCTATGTATTTTGTATATTATTTGGTCAAGTTTTTATTTGTTTTGTGTCATTTTTATTAGGTATTTATTTATTTTATTATTTTATAGGTGTTCGTGGAAAATGGGCTCAAAAGGAAAGAATTTTAATTGAGACACGGACACTTGAGGGCATATGTTCATTGACGTCGGAGCGTAAACGAGAAAGTTTGATCGAGCCAAAAACAACCGAGCCAGGAACATGGAGTTATAACAATAATAATAATAATAATAATAATAATAATAATAATAATAATAATAATAATAATAATAATAATAAAAAGAACAAAGTGACTTGGACCGAAGCCCAAGTCTAAATCAAAAAACTCAAGGCAAAGGCGGTGCACATATAGAAGTGTATATGTTTTGACGGCATAAAAAGAAAAGAAAGAGATATTCATTCTACAATTCATTGGAAACGCACAGAATATTGAAGCCAAGCATCGTCCAACTACGGTGACGAGCGAAAGGGTTCGGAAGGAGAAAAGGCCACGGGCACGTTAAAGATCAATAGCCAACGAGCCTTGGGTTAGGTTTAATTTTTATTAATTTTTTCTCTAGACATACTTAAAACTATGTTTAATTATTTTGTGATGGTATTTTTTAATATTATGAGTGGCTAGACATTTTTATGGCTACTTAGGATGATGATTTAGACAATAATATGATTGAATGACGTTTGGTTTCCGTTTGGATGTGTAGAATTACATGATTTTTATTTTTATTGTTGGATTTGATATATGTGTGTTGGTGTTAATTTTATTTGAAGTTTGTTTATTGGTTTTGTGGAGCTAGGCATGTAGAGATACCTCCTAGGTCTATAAATCAATCTAGTTCGTCAACTTAGGTTAGCGTGCTAGTATTTGGAGTTGGAGTACGACACAAATATAACAAACTAATATAATAAATTAACTAAAACGTGCAGTCCATTCTTGAGGGTGAGAAATCTAACTCGAGAGTGCTAGGTAACTAACTAGGCATTGTTCGGTAGTTGGCAAGCGCTAGGGCGGGAGTCGCTACTTGTCCGTGTTTAGAGTTTTCCTAGGTTTCTTTCAGTAGAGTTTAAGTCTGCTTCATAGTTTGAGGGTTTTAATCCAGGAGAGGTTTTAACCTGATTTCTGTGGGATTTTGGTACGCTAGGGCGATCCGGATCCATTTTAGCATTTCTACACTTGTCCCGCCTTGATTCTAGCTTACTAGCCTTACCTGCAGGAGGAGAGTAATTGGATGAAATTAGGGTCTCCAAACGGGTTTCTTCGTCAGGATTGAGTATTATGTCTAAGGATTCTTACCTAGGTAGCCAGTCTTTCCCTTGTTTGAATTTTCCATCACTTTAGTTCGGTTTTTATTTTAGTTCTAATTAGTTTTTTTAATTTAATTTAATTTAGGGTAATTTAGTTAATTAATAGTTAATCAATTTTTATATTTTCAATTTAAAACCCCCTTAGTTATTAATTTAAACAAGCAATTCAGTGACAGTTTAATCTTCTGTGTTTAATTGAGTCCTTTGGTTCGATACCTGGTCTTATTCGCTTGCTACAAACGAACGGTACACTTGCCGATTGTGCGTGGTTTAGTTGAGTCTAGGGTTTTAACTTGTGCACATTTTTATATATATATCAACACGCATCAGTGGTTCATCAAAACCCACCAATAGCTTCAACCAAGAAGTTTCATAATAGAGGATGGATACTTACTTGGTGCTTAGAAGGTGATGAACACTTCTCCATTCTCAGATCCTACATGCAATCTCCCTTTCCCTTGTTCATTTGGTGGTAGAGAGCACCCACAAATACACAAACACACACACATTCTCCTGAAGTGTGTGTGTGTGTCGTATGATATATCCCACCAAAAGTGGGTTGTGTTTTAGTTTTGGTTCTTCACAATTTCAACCCTTCATGTTTGATGCCATCCAAATTTGACTAAAACCTTATTATATTTCCTTCTACTTGTATACCTACTAAATTAGATACTTAGTTATTTCACCCCATGCCATAACACACTAAAACATGCTACTAAAATTAAAATTCGGGTTTTAGGGCGTTACAGATAAGGGTAATATAGGTATTTTGTCCATCTCTCTCCTAAATTTCTCTCATCTCTCTTCTCTTTCCTGACTCTCTCTCATCTCTCTTCTCTCTCCTGACTCTCTCTCTTCTCTCTTTTTCCTTGCTTTTACATTTTTTCAATGTTTAAACCTTTTAATAGGTAAGAATACGTCAGATTTTCTGTAACAACTTATGTGTTACGTTGTAAACATGTTATATGTGGTCATTTGTATTTACATCTGTATCATAGTTAAATGGTGCTTATGTATCATAGTTACATATGTATCATAGTTAATGGTGCTTATGTAACATGTTTTAAATTCAAACTCAAAACAGAAAAAAAATCTTGTAACATGTTACATACATATTTACAACCTATTTACATTTGTATGATTTTTTTTTTTGACATATAAACACAATCAAATTCTGCAATACGTTTCTAATTAAAAAAATGCAAATGTTGGATAAAAAAATCCTTTCTATATCAATCAGTCCTAAAAAAATATAAATCAATATTCAAAGTTTAACCAAACATAAAATTTAAAAACTAAATAACCACTTCAAAAACTTGCATACTTTCTTGATTTCTTTGACCACTTCCATCATATAAGGTAGTGTACGTGAGCTTTGAGAAGCACATTTTTTGTTGACCTTCTTATCATCTCTTTGACCACTTCCCTTGAGTTGCTGACCACTTCTCTTGACTAAATCCACATTAACATTAGAAAGCAACAAAATAATAAAAAAAATAATAATAAATATATTACGCCTAAAACAGAGTAGTAGAAACAAAAATTCTTAACAAAAAAAAAAACAATAACCTCCAAAAACCAAATCGCGTTCATACATAATGAAAAAACTGAAAAGTTATTATTTAAGATTGTGGTTTAAATAATTTATTTATCAATTGTGGTTTAAAGATTTTCATTATGTATGAATTAATCCTCTTTAAACCAAAACAGAGTAGTAGAAACAGGGGAAGGGAATATGAAAGGTAACGTTCTCAGATCTGTCCGAAACCATACTTGATTCAGATCTGTCCGAAACCACCCCTTTCGAACCACCATCACCTCCAAAAACAAAAAAAAAAAAAAAAGATCTACGAAAAACCACCAACACATTTTTTGTTATTAAAAAATAAATACAATACAATCAACTATCGAGCAATGTTGGGTCATACCAGTGGTGAACTCATCACCATTTCCAATAGGTTTGAAGAAGATGGAAGGTTTGAACTCAAGAACAAACAGATCCAGAAAAAAACCCAACAGATCTAACCACCTAATCCCCATCTCCATACTCTTCTTAATCTTCTTCTTCCTCTTTTTCATCTTCAACAACTCCACCTTCACCTTCTTCCCCAAATAATCCAACAACTACCCCTCAATGCCCCAAATTCAGGGTGTCTGATCCTAACGACCTTCGGTTTTCGGTCGTCGAACCACCATCGCCGCATCATCGGTTCTAGATCTGGAGTGTGTGTGAGATTAGATGAGAGAAAAAACACAGAGAGAGAGAGAGAGAGAGAGAGAGGAGTGTGAGTGAGAGAGAGGATAGTGTGTGTAGTATGTGTGTCTGATGTGTGTTTAAAAAAGGAGTCAAACAATGAGATGGTGAAAGTTACCATCATACCCTTTTGCAAAATGTTAAAAAGTAGATGTGGAAAGATGGTGACCATTGGATGGGTTTCAATGGTTTCTCCAACTCAACATGGTTTCCTATGGATATATATATATATATGTATATATATGCGTCTACCCAGCGGCAAAGTGGTCGGGATGGTTCGACTCACTGGCTACATTGGGCAATTTTTTAGCTGCTGGATCAGGTTGGGCAAGTCTATATTACAAACTTACAAATCACTAAGAGACGGCTTTTAAGTACACTTAAATCAACACAAACTTAATCCCAGATTAAAAATTTAATGTCAAATTCTGAAAAAAACAAACTGAATAGAGAAGCCAAGGAAATAGAGAATAACATACCGTCAATGGAAGGGGGTGGTATTACGGTTAAGACGTTCTTTTCCACTATGAATTGATGATACAATTGGCTTAAGAGCATAAACCCTAGTACGGTAATAGGAACTGAATTTGGGAAAACAAAACGCTTGGGTTTCTTAAGTGCATTCAATCGAAAAGCAGCTAAGAAGAATTGAAATTTGCATTGAATGGATGATTTAATGGTGGAGAAATTCTGAAGCTCTCTTATTCAGTGAATCATTCATTCCTATAACTTTGTAGGTTTTAATTTGTTTAGATGGCAGGGTCACAGGGATAGAAAAGAAGGGTATGAATGTAAATTTGTTTTCATATGGTAAAGGAGAAGAATGGTGAAATGTCTAGATTACCCTCTAAGGTGTCTTAATTGTCACTATTCTCCCTATATTACCCTTAAATTTCTTGCTTAAATATGTTGTACATGTTGCTTCTTAAGTTGTACGGAGATGAAAATGACCATGTTGGCCATCACTCCTCCTTAATAAGATAATATAGAATATAGATATATAGGGAGGATAAATTGAAAACCCTCTCCAATTAAGAAAACTTAGAAAACTACATCTTGACCATCCAACCAACAACATCTATGGTTCAGATTTATTCTTCCCTTTTTAATTTAATACAACTTTTAAAATACATTAAAAGGTACTGAGAAGGGCAAATATGCCCATCCTTTTTCTCTTTTCTTACACAAAAGTGTCATAACTCTTTATTACCTTACACAAATAAAAAACTAAAAAAAGTACATCTTTCTCTCTCCTCTCACATTATCTCTCTATCTGTCTTCTGTGTTCTTTCTCATTAAGACTAACTAGTGGGAATGCCCGCGCGTTGCAGCGGGTGCGTCTGTTTTGTCACATCGTAGTTGTTGGGGTTTGTGGTGTATGCATGGCGTTTGTGGGTGAATTCCAAACATAACCATATTCCCAAAAGAAAGATAAACGGTTGTTTACACTTTACACAATCTGATCCAAGTTTCAAACCGTTAACCGAACATCTAAATTGCCAAACTGGCACACCGTATGAATCTCAAACCATACAGAATGTCAACTTGCTTTGATTTGAATAGTGCAGTTTACTAACATAAGCCAAAGGATTATCACACATATGTGTGTGTATGTGTACGATAAGATCATGAATGTATGAAGTTGAAATCATGGCATGGTATGATGATTTGTCCATCACTGCTACAATGGATGTCTTGCTATTATGTTTGTGTCAATAGGTACTTACTTAATTGTCTGGAAGACATAATAATCAAGAAGTAAATAAGCAAAATGATGGTCATTTATGAACAAACACATACTTATTAGCAAGCAAGACACACATGAATGTTACCTGTCACGGCCTGCGAAGGCAACATAAATCCCCAAATAAAGCCGAAGCTGCAAGAACAAAATAAAACCATTTTTAAGACATGAAATTGTAAAGGTATGAAAATCAAAAACCTAAATCTAATTCCAACTCAAGACTCTAAAGTCTAAAGACAACTATTACAGAATATCCGTTCCTCCATTTGAAATCATCAGCTAGTAAAAACCAGAATGTGAATAAAATTGTTATAGCATAAACATGAACTCAGCTCACTATACATTCAAGTTCATTAATGTATTTGAGGGAAATAAAGCTCTACTTTAAATAAACCTGACAAAAGCTTATTAGGTTTATTAAGCTTGCTTATTGTATGAAAAGTGTGTTTGAAAGTGGGATTCAATAATGTTTGAAAGTGTGACCATTGCTTGTAGGAGAGTTCTCTCCATTCGCTCTCAACTTAGAGGTTGTTGCATCACTAAAGATGGAACCATTTTGGTGCAAATTGGCTCTACCTTTCGCGCGTGTGAGATCGGATGTTATGGAATGCAGTCCACCCAATGTGGATGTGTCCCAACAATTAGTCCCTGATCATGTTGTCCAATAGGTGAGTTCATTAATTTTCTATAATGCAATTTTAGAGGTAGGAAAAGAAAACCGGACTTGAATTTCGAGGAATTGTCAGTTTTGACCAATTTATTCTAATAGGTCATATTCTATCGGGTCAAACGAGTAAAACCAAAAAAAGTTAAAATCAAAATGAGTTAACCATAAGGGTGTGAATTTATTATACGACACGGACCTAACACAAAACTCACTTTTAGCTCACGGGTCGTGCTCGGATTGACCAGATTGGTTCGATGCATGGCCTGTTAACACTTTTGATTTATAACTTATGTTTTAAATGTGCTCTAAATCATTACTTAAACTCAATTCTTTTATTTCAAATTTAAAATATGTAAAAACAGCATTAACTTCATTTCTTAAACATAATTACATAATATACATTTGTATTTAAAATTAATTAGCTAGATTAAAATGAGTCAATTTTTTTTTTATTTCATAACTCCTAAATCAGAGTATTAACGAAATAACAATAATCATTTATAGAAAAATAATTTTTATTGAAAAGGGGTGTACAGACTTGGACAACACTAACCAACTCATAAAAAATCCATTTGTACCCATCAATATTGCCACATCTAAAACATCATAAAATAGGCGTAATTGATTGGTTCATCGAGTAGTTATATTTGTTATGAGTTTCATCTGCATCCTCCACCTGATAACAAAGAGTCAAAAGATATAAACAGAACAACAGTTGAAAACCCAAAATAGAAAAACAGCTAAAGGGCAAGATGATTATATTTAGTCAAGATTAGATATTTAGACTATGTCCAAATTTGAATATTGTTTTTGCACGGTAAACAATTACTTACGAAGCATGGTCATACGAACTAAGAATGCCTTGGTGGGGCCATGGATAGCTAGCTCACTCTAAGCCATGCTCTGCCTCATCAGTAGCGTAAGCTAAATGTGAAAGCCTATAACCCTTCAAAGAATGGTTTTACAAACAGGAGGAGTAGGGGCAGGATGGGAAAAAATTGATTTTCTACATGGATTTGAACTGAACCCTTCATATGCCATGTTTATGAATGTAGCTATTGTTGTTGTTCCCCTGTTAAAAATCAAGTTATTTGGACCATTATTTTATGAGTTATGGTCTTTTAAACACAATTTACAATATGTCCAAAACTGGACAGCTTAAGAACTTGTTCTAGCAGACAACTTTTGAGGGTTCATGAGAGCTCGAAAAATTATGATATTTCACAGGCATATGTACGACTCCTAGTTATACGTTTTAGGCTCAAGATTCGATATAAAAGCTACTGTTATGATCAAATTATGGTCTCGTAAATCAGCTTAAAATTCTGCAGGCAATCATATTCTTGTCAACAGTCTACTATTTGTTCATGTTCCACTACTTTGGCCCCTAGATTTCTAGATATTCATCATGTATCCAATATTAAACATCAAGGGATATGTAAGAACATCTAATACATAAAAAACATGGCCTTAAACATGTACAATCATATAAGTTTTAAAGCCTTACATTTGTTGATTCTCATCAGGATATTATTAGTACATTTTAGTTGTTTTATCTTTCGATCCATCCACTTTCCCCACAGTTTTGCCCTCTCCATTCCTGCAAAACAACATCAATAGCTATATATATATATATATATATATATATATATATATATATATCAAAAGAACCCTAAACTTTATTAAAAATTGAGGACAATTCACGTACCTGGAGGGAGGAATTGAGATTGGAGGAGAGTATAAGCTGATGATGAAATGAGCATAAGTCCCGGCTGGCCACCATCCATGCAAGCATACACTTTTTAACATTAGCGTCATTTTCACCCAAAATGTGATATTGATTCACAAATGTCTGAAAGATTCAGTTAAAATTGGTGGATATGTAGAAGAAATTACATTGTTGTAAAGGATGAGTATTGTCATCAGATATGTGGACTTTTGAACCAAAATTACGTCCCATATGACTAATATTCATTGACACGGATCCATTTTGTAGAAGACCACTTGTCCCCTTTAACTACCGGGCATCCGCCTACTCAACAAGAAGAGAAAATGCAGATTAATTTAGGGTCATAAAACATTAAAACTGGTCTACAAGAATGCGATAAGCCACTTTAAATCACTTGATATGTATCAAAGTAAGAACCGACCGTGCAAACTTGAAGGATCTGTAGTTGCATCTAGTGTCATGCTCCAGAAAAGTAATGCATCTACCATTTATGGTTTAACATATAACCCTTTTTTTCCGCATTCAGATAGTTCATCCCACCAAGGTACAACGCTAATGTTACCCTTTGTAGAGGGGAACACCGTCTCGCCTCCTTCTTCAACATCTGATCTGTACATGTTTCAACACATCAGAAGATACCATACATATCCGTGAGATACAAAAGCTCAAATGTGGGTAATGTTGGTACCATCATATGGGCCAACCCCTTATATGAGCTATTTTGGGTTATTGGGAATTCTAATGCTTCTGGGAGATAGATAGATAGCAGCTTTAATCGTGCTTATACATCACCATATGGTTTGGAATTCTTAAGTTAACCAATAAGCCAAGTGATGACTTGTCTAAAGCATGTAAAAACAGATAAAATTCATTCAGTTTCTTGTATATTTTCTCATAAATCACCTTTAGCCTCTATTCACCTTATAACCAAACCAACCACCGGATGTATCAATTTCACATTACAAGAATAATAATTAAAAAAAAAACTGAACGGCTAAAGACACAATCATAGTAATTATTACCCAAATAGTTTCCTAAGTATACATCATAATTTAACCAGTATACATATACACAGAAACATGAATAATAATAATAATAACAACAACAAAATGCAACATAAGCAAGTGCCGAAAGCAATAGAAAAAACATTATACCTTCAGATTCTTCTCAAGAAACCAAGAAGAGATGTTAAGCGACGGACCTGGTGATTCACAAACACAAATATGAACCATCAATTCACAACAGCAACCAAAGGAAGAATAGGTCTAAGCTGAAGGGGTGATGCGATTAGGTCTTAGGAACCACCATTGCTGATTACAAACGATTCAGTTGCAGGATTCAATTGCCAAGGGGTTATTGAAACATCCTGAGCAATAATTGGCAATGAATTGAGGGTAAAATGTGATTTAAAGATTAAAGGATAGGACAAAAGTTGGAGGGAGCCAGGGGGTACTATAGGGATGTTATTTTAGGTTTTAACTAAAATGTCTATGTAAATTTACCACATTATCCTTTTAAGTGTCTTAATTGTCACCTTTGTACCTATTATACCCTTATGAATTAAGCTTAAATATGTTGTACATGTTGCTTGTTAAGTTGGACGGCTATGATAATTACTAAATGGTACATCACTCCTCCTTTATAATGTATACTAGAAGGAATGCCTGCGCATTGCGGCGGGTGCAACTGTTTTGCCCCTCGTGTATCATGTTTGTTGGTTATTCGTTATGATGAAGTAGAAAACAACGATGTATAAAATATATGTTATTAAAAATTGAAACTCATAAATATATCTTCTGAAAATTTTAAATGGGTACATAACAATAGGCCGTACTATTCCTTGCAACACCCTTAGATTGTCTCACGTCCTTCGGTGGAACCCTTTTATGTATCTCGAAGGCAGATAAGTATGCCATCGTAGAGCGGTGCTTAGCGTAGTGAAGTGGCGTTGTATCTCTTAATGACCATAAGATTGTAGTGGAAGTGATGTAATTACTAAAATGCAGTTTGTAGTGTGCAACATATTTTTATTATTTTAGGGCACCTGCGAGATGCAGCGGAGGCAATGATTTGCATAGATACTCTCGTTTTATGTTAGTTTGACAAGCGCCGTAACAAATATATTGGACCAAACAAATTACTAACCAATATAGTTAAAACTACCAAATCGACTGATAAGAACTTGTCTTCTTTTGGATATGTAAACAATTTGTGACTTCGTGAGATCAGAAACTTAAATTCTATTCCTAGAAGCTTATAGTAGTAGAGAAAACAAAAAACCATCGAGGAAGACGATGACGTTGCTCATGAAGTATCTCTACCATATTTGCTTGTATAAACATCAAGCCTACATATATCGCCCACCTTAATGGGTTGAAACGTGTCATAGGTTGGGTGTGTTGGCAAACTTCAAGCCTACATATTCATTTTTGTTCAGAAGTGTCACATCATACCATCCCGCAACCACATAAATTTAAAAAGAAGATATAAATACATAATATATGATGTAATTTATTTACTATATACATTGAAGGATATGTAAGTTATGTATGTGAAGAGTCACTACATTATTTATATACCAAATACATAACCACTATTTATAAGACTATAACATTGATACAAACATAATAAAGATATGGAGGTTATGAATGTAAAGAGTCACCATATTATTGTTAATTTCCTCATCAATTTTATAATTATGTTTAAATTAATTTCTTCAACAATTTAATATTTAAGTAGAAAGACAATTTTACCCACTAAATGACTTCAATAAGCACTGTACTATAAGCACTAAATGTTGTATTTACTTAAATTTTGCGGGTATCCTTCATTGATGCTTTACAATATAGTATAGAAGATAAAGATTCGGGTTGATTCATTAGTGTGAGCATGAATTTATGGCTTTTCGATTTCTTATTTCTTAACACAAATAACATAAGTAATTAACACATAGTTAAGTTTTTGTTTTCTCTTTATGCTAGTGTTTAATTTATTTTATTAATTAGAATTAGAACTTAAACAATATACATTTGCCGAAAGCAAAATAATACTGTGAACCACACTTCATACAACGTTTAACAAGAACATTAAATAGATCAACAAATACCTTTACGTATAGATCGAGTTAACTATTTCATGACGTTCAAGGAGACCATGTTGATTGAAATTGAGGAAAGTCTCCATACCCTTCTTCAACCATCCTCTCCATCATCTGTCATTCATGTCCATTTGTTCCATGCAACATCAGTTTTCATCCCATGCAGTAAGTGGAAGTAATATTTATAATATATTAGAAACATATTAGCAAATCTAGAATGTTATATTTATAATTTTGTCCGTTTTATTTAGTTAACAATATATATGATTCAAGAGACACAACTTCTTAACAAAGATAGTTAGAAAAACGATCTGTCACCTTCATATGGGTCATATCATCCAATTCAGTAGAGTTGAGGTCAATAGGTCATAGAGCATGCTGGCTTCTGAAAGCTTCATAGAGAGAAACTAAAAATACACAAAGAAAAAATATTTTCTCATCAATAATTCTGAATATTGTTTATTTATTGTTTTAATTGTTAGTTGCACAACTAAATTACCTCAATTTGATTCTGCAACTATCCAACATAGTTGATTATTACATCCAACATCACTGGCATTCCCGTTGTCTATAGTAAATAACTAATTTTAAATGGAGCAAAACAATGATATATTATGAAGATAAATTTTGTAATTGTCAAAGAACATACGAACACGTAGAAAAAAAAATGTATATATGTATATAAAGATTAACTCATATCTTTATACCTTGTAGCATCCGGAAACCATATCTTCCAAGCGTCTTAACTTCTCATTGATTTTTTTCTCTTCTCATCTAATGAAGACATAAAATTTTTGGACAAAACAATGTTTCAAAGCATGAAATTAGCTCTAAGATTTTGTTTGAGGTTATGAAAAGACTATTAGCATTCAAGAAATTGATTATAATGAATTATATATAATAATATAGATGGGGGTTGAAAGGTCTCACATTTAAGATGCATCATAGGTTAGGTTGTATTTTGTGTTTTAAAAGTTGTACATAAGGGCATAATTGGGATAAGATTTTAGGATGTGAGGTATTGACTTATGTTAAATTTACTAATCTACCCTCCTAAGTGTCTTAATAGTCACAAGTATGCCAATAATACCCTTAATTTTTTTGCTTAAATATGTTGTACATCTTGTTTGTTAAGTTGTACGGAAATGAAAATGACTATCTTAGCCATCACTCCTCCTTAATAAGATAATATAGATTAAATTTTTTCATCTTTACATATTTTAACACATTTGTACAAAACTTGTTGTATGTGTTACATTGTAACATATTTATGTATATGCGTGTTGATAATTATTGTTTCTGTTACAAATTTTACAAACAAGTGTAACATAATATTTACATATTTAAAAATCCTAAAAGTTATGTGACATTCGTTATTTCTGTTACAATGTAACATTCTATTTACATAGTTAAAAATCATACGTGACATTAGTTGTTAAATATATAACATACTATTTACATACTTAAAAATCGTAAAAAATATGTGACGTTTATTATTGATACAATGTTACATACATATTCGTTGTTACACCTGTAACATACTATTTACATATATAAAAATCCTAAAAGCTATGTGACGTTTATTGTTTATACGATGTTACATAGTCCATATAATTTACATGAAAGATATTCCGTAAAATTTCTATAACTCAAATATTATTACAAACATTTTGATAAAAAAAAACCATTTACACAACTCTAGTCAACTGTCACCACCAACAAATGGTTATACCAATAAATAAAAAAAACACAAAAAAAAAAAAAAATTTAGCTAATTCATTTTGTGAAACTATATTAAAAGATGATACATTCAACATTTAAAGTTAAACACATGTTACAAACGTAAAATAATGCTAATAAGTTATAAACATTAAAATATAATACTAAACAGTTATAATCATAAAATAATTTGTATGAATGTCTAACAGAAAAAAATAATGATATTAACTATTCGGTTGAGAAAATAAGTTATATTAACTACCAAAATTAATATATCTAAAAAAGAAAAAAAATACCATTAAAAACAAAACTAGAACCAACAACAACACTCAATCCACAAATTCTTTTACCCTATAGGACAAAAAAGAAAAATAAAACTCAATATATTTGAACATTAACCGGCATGTTATCTTGATCGCTTTAACATCGTAATGGATTAAACTTTTCATCAGACTAACCACCGACTTCGTACACCACCATGAAACTCACTGCCAATAGTTTCTTCGTTGGGCTTGCCTTTACTTTACCGCTGCCATACACCACCCTTTAACCACCGACGCCGTACAACACCACCCCTAAACATCGTTGTCGTACACCACCACCTCCTACCTGTACCAATCTTCCAATAAAACCAAGAATACAACCCACGTCAATAGAGATGAAGGTTTGTATATGTATACGGTAACATACAGTGACTGGAAGTATGGATGGCTTGAGCCACAACCATTTACCACCACACACCGCCTTTCAATACCACACACAACCCTCTGTTACAGTAGCTAGCCACCACCACCATGCTTCGGTGGTGGCGGCACAGATCTGTTGCCCTAGTGACCGAGTCTCTCCCTTTATTTTGCCCAGTCACCTAAATCATGGTTGTTGTGGTGGTTACCCAGACTTGGAAGTATAACCCATGTCATACCAAACCCGTTCCGACGATGGTCGAACTCACCACTATTGTACACTCTGACCGTAACTACCATTGTACACTCCTACGCCGTGTGATAAAGGCATTTGATTTTGCAGGTTTTTTGTTTTGTGTATTTTGCAAGGAAAAGAAATCAGATCTACAAACTTTCATTCCTTATAACAATAATTAGAGGGATCTTCTCTAATGATAAAATAGATGATTAAGGTGGATGGGTAAAAAAGGGGGGGGGGAGAGGAACAATGGATCTGGTGAGAGATGTTGAAATTTCAAAATAAAAAAAAATTGAGAGATATATGAGAAAGATGGAAGAAAGTACATCTAACAGAAGTTGCAGACATGTAGAGAGATGAAATTTATGAACTACCTAAATTACCCCCAAGTATAAATTAAAAAATAGTGACGTGGAAGCATTAGAGCCATGGAAAGAGTTTTTAGAGTTTCTTTAACTCAAGTGGGTTTTCTGTTTATAATTTCCCTATATATATATATATATATATATATATATATATATATATATATTTATTGTATATAAGTCTTGACCTATTTCATACTCGCTATATAGTTGTCGGATAAACGCCAATGGATTAGATGTGTACAAATCGGTTTTTTTGGCCAAACCAGTTCGCTATAGTATCGGTTCGGTTTTGGACCCGTTTTGTCAGTTCGTAAGACCGGTTTCGGTTTCGGTTCGTGAACCGATTCTTGCGCACATTTTTTTAAAAGGCAATACAAAATTTTATTTTTTTACATAAAGTGCAACTTTTATTGATTCTTATAATTTTTTAAGGTGTATGGGTATATATTTGTATGTGTGAAATTTTTTTTGTATTATTTTATTATATATAATTTTTTTAATGTAAAATTCAGTTTTTTTTATTAAAAAATACCGGTTTTTTGGAACCGGTTTGAGTTGAAATCGAACCGGTTCGGTTTTTCTCATGGAGATGGGGAATCGATCCTATAACCGCCGGTTCTTGTAAAATTTGGTTCGGTTTTCCCGGTACCGGTTCCCAAACCATTTTTTTTATCACCACTACAATGGATTTTCAGAAAAAAATTCAACAGTCTTTGAACAATTGTCCAATCCTTCCTTGACCTCTGTGTCTATCGATCCGTATGTACCTTTTATCTCTCTCTCTCTCTCTCTATATATATATATATATATATATATATATATGATAGTTTAATAGAAAACTCATTTTATTGAAAGAATGAGAACTCCTAATTAAATTAAAAAAAAAAATCATAACTCAAAATTTAAATAAAAAAATAGAAAATTAGTTCAGAGTTTTTCTTTCCCACATCATCCCCGTTTAGAAAAAAAATAAAAAAACCTAAAAAAACACTATTGTATATATGTAGTATAACAAAAAAATCTAAATCCCCCACCCCCAACTTACCCCACCCAAAAACCTAATTCCACCCCACCCTCATCCAATAAATCGCGTACCTAAAAACCTAAACCCACCACACCTACCGCCTACCAAAAAACCAAACTCCACCCACCACAACCAAAAACCTAACCCCCACCCCAAAACCTAAACCCACCATACCCACCCCTACCCCACCCCCAAAACCTAAACCTTACAAGCTAAACTCAAAGAAACTAACCCTAGAAGCTAAACTAAACCCTAAAGCTTAGCCGGCCATTCACAACACATATGCATTAGAATTCACATTCTTTTATTCTTTTTCTAAACAAGGATGACATGGGAAAAAGAAGCTCCGGCCCAGTTTTTTTGTCTTTGACTTAAATTTTGAGTTATGATTTTTTTTTTTAGTTTAAGTGTAGGAATTCTCGAGTTCCCTTCCTAACTATGAGTTTTCTATTTAACCTTCCCATATATATAGGAAAATATAAATTGAAAAGTCACTTGAGTTAAGAAAACCCATTAAAATTCAAGTTACAGAACTTTTTTCTTTTTGAAAAAATTACACGATATAACAAACAAGTTTTTAAGACAACCGAGCAAAAAAATAAAAATAAAAAATGTCAATTATATGTTTTTTTTTTAAAAAAAATTGTAACTTTGCTGTAACATACTTATAACTGACAAGTTACATATGTAACACAACGAATTTGTTTTTTTTTTAATTTCTTTGAGTTTTTATTTATTTTTTTTACTCAAATTACTTAAAAATATGTTTGATAAATTGTGTAACTTAAAAAAAAAAAAAAAACCTTTTGTAACGTGAGTTTTCATGGATTTTCTTAAGTTAATGGAGTTTTCAATTTGGGACAACCTTAAATAGGGGAATGACAATTGAGAAGAAATTTAACGAGGGAAGAAAAAGAACAACTAACATGATGATCAAACATTAATAATTCATCATTTTTAACATTAATTATTCTCTCTCATATAAGTTAATTAGTGAAAAACACTTTGTCCTACACATATCACTATTCATTACATATATGCTACACGTATTCATATTCAACTTACACATAACGATATTCATCCTACACATAACTATATTCATCCTACACATTTTCTATTCACCTTAGAGATAGTGAAAAACATAGGCCTGGTTTGGGCATGGGCGGGGTGGGCGACGACCCAAGACCCAAATTTTCGGGAGGCATTTCATGCATTTAATTTTTGTATAACAATGCACCATCTTTTCTTTATTTTTTAATATAGTATATACTAGATTTTTGTCCGCGTGTACACGCGGTTCACCAACGTGCTTCTAGTTAGAGAATTATAACGTGTAAGAAAAATACAACATAAATATTGTATTAAAGTATAAAACAACGAATACAAATTTTATTCAAATATCACTAAATATTTCTTTATACACCACATTTCTGGTTTTAGTTTTCACATTCCCATCACCATCAAGTATAAGTAATTTCACTCCTGCCCTGCTTTTAACTCTTGACAATGCGACATAAAGTTGGCCATGTGAGAACACAGGTTCTCTTAAATACAATCCAACCTTAGATAAAGACTGTCCTTGGCTTTTATTGACAGTCATTGCGAAACATACGCTTATATTTGGGTTGTTTTATTTACTTCAAATAAGTCGAATTAAAATAGTAGCTAAATGTTGAACGGGTCAAACATGATGGAAGTTACTCAAGTCTTTTTACCCTAATAATTACCATATTTTGGGAGGTCGCAACTTGCAGTAACAAAGCCTGAAGCTGACCTAACTCATACAACTCCACATATCCCACCAGATGTCGTTTCCAAGCCCACCTACCCCTTTGACCCATACCAATCATGCCCACCCTGTCAGCAACTAAGCACCATTTGTTCGAATCTAGACTTTTGCCTGCGTTTACACACAGTTCACCAACGTACAAATATCACTAAATATTTCCTTATACACCACATAAAGTTGGCCATGTATGAATATTGGGTCTATCAAATATAATCCAACCTTCGATAGAGACTGTTCTTGGCTTTTATTGATGGTCATTGCGAAACATATGGATAATGGGAATTGGCGCATTTGAAACTTTACCGGAATTCTTGTTATTAGTTGGTATCAAAGTTATTCGGGAAATAAGAGTTTTCGTTCCAGTGATTCCTCATGATATAATTTGACCTTCAATAACATGATTGATAAGTTTGATGATTCTTAACCTCGTACCATTGCACAAGCCACAAGTTGAACGGGTCAAAAG
The DNA here is from genome assembly GCA_030844895.1 of Ambrosia x helenae. Classification (NCBI taxonomy): domain Eukaryota; kingdom Viridiplantae; phylum Streptophyta; class Magnoliopsida; order Asterales; family Asteraceae; genus Ambrosia; species Ambrosia x helenae. Next base: position 55,293 of record JAUTDX010007165.1, on the reverse strand, counting down.
TCTCTCAAAGTATATTTATAACGCATAAAACGTCTTAATCATTTAATCAATTAATCGAAAGTTTAACAAACAATAAACAACTACCTGATTTAGCTAATAAAATGACTTAGGGTTATTGAATCTTCAAGTACCACATATTGGCCGGTGCCACTCCTAACTAATTAGTTGACCACTACCACTCTCAACTTGCAACTTATTTTCCTCTACAACTCCCAAAGTAACTGAACCCTAACCTAGTTAGTTGGGGTTATTAAAATACAATAAACCAAGCACTTATTAATCGGATATATATATTTAGAAGTCATTAATTGTAATTATGGATACAATTAAATACAAAATAATTACAATCAATGACTTCTAAATATATATCCGATTACTTATGATTATGAACTGTTGTTGATATAATTTTGATGTAACCATCAGCATGATTCACAAATGTCCGACTCCAAATTCTCTGTACTAGGCTTTGAAGTAATGCAATGTTAATGACATTATAAGGCACATATAATTAATAATTCAAAGATTACAAACTCAACATACATAAAGTGTATTTAACTCACCTAATTGATGCATTTAACTCCTCATTGGATAGGGTAATAGTCATAAAATAACAAAAATATTAAAAGAATAATCATAAAATGATTAAAAATAAAATATCAAGTATAAATACATACAATACTCGTATATACACAACTTTGGGAGTTTGACGCATTGACTAATAAAATACAATGTTGACATGCTACACAGATACTTATCAGGCAGATTATCTGGTTTGGTACCGATGGGCAGAAGTCGCCAATTTTCACAACGATCATATCCTACCCAGTTGTCTGGAGAGACAACAGGAGCCACTTCTATTTCTTGAGAAACGGCCACATTTTTTTTTTTTTTGCTGAGGGACTACCACCTTAGTATGTCCACAATAAGCGAGCCAAACTGAATCATCTATCTTCCATGACCTTTCATCGGCCTTTTTAAGGCAACAAATGTAATTCTGAATTTTGTACACTTCTCTTCCACGCTCTCACTCATATTAGCCTGTAAAACAATACTATAAGATACCAATTCCATAGTTCATACACTAAACTAAAATATAATCTTATCATCAAACGCCTATTTCATGTATTAAATGGAAAGCGAATTACATGCCATCAACGAACCAAATAATGCAATCATAGGGGAATCTAAGAACACGTTAAACATAAGAAAAGTAGTTTGATGGGCGGGTTGGCTAAGTTTATAAAATATTAAATAAATAAAAATTACATACCTCCTTTAAACCAAACTTTTTTTTACTGTCATAGCACACCAGCTGTAACATTAGCGGTTGGTCGTCTGTAAACTTCACCTACAAAACAATAAAACACTTATTATAAGTAACTAAATCATAGTAGTATATGTAGCAGCCCCTTTTAAAAGTAATAAAATTCTTACCATTAGAATTATCATGAGTGTTGAGAGTTCTTTATGAAGATGAAGAATCACATTTGGTCTTTTAAACATGTCATTTCACATTGAAAATTAACAAAAGTTATTAAAAAAAGATGATTATATCTTATCAAAGCAATCAACACAAAGCATTAGGTAAGCTTTACAAATATTGGGGAACAATACATATTCGAAGCAAAAAAAACGAAATATTGATAATAAAGTCACACGAACATAAATGTTTGTACATATTTTATTTTAAGTTGTTACTTAACATCTACTATATATAACACAGATCATTCGATTGCTTTGTACATGAAAACATATACAAAAATTTTGATACCGCACAAATACTTTTTGTAAAAAAGTTTACTGTTTACCGAGAAAACCTCCTGTTAGTGAATCCATACATGGCTACAACTCTCTAATTTCCATTAACTACCATTCACTCTTATAAAGACTATGCTTCATTTTATGATTGACCATAGTTGGTCACTGGTTGACCAGACAACACCTTGAATCCAAGTTCCACCACAATAATACTTGCTGATAAACATCTCCATAGGACCATATCAATAACCATCCCATTAAGCATCTATCATCGCCTACTGTTAGTCACCACCTAAATATCCATCATCAATAGCATTATCTATACTCTAGATATTGTCAAATGAAACAGAGTTCATCGGTTTACCGTAGTCGCCGAAGGTAGCGTCTAAGTCCCATCATCAATAGCATTATCTATACTTTAGAACATCAAAGATCGAGAGACTTCTTTCATCAGACCCCCCCGGTATAATCCTGTAATCAAGTTTCATTCAACTTTAATTTCACATAATCACAACTACTTATAGATAAAATCAAAACTCAAAGTTATAAAAAAGAAAAATAATAACCTGGTGGAGTGGTCAATGAGCGACCGACTGTTCCTAACTACAGCGGCGGACTGCCACCGCCACCGCCACCGTGTTCACAGCCAAAAGAAATCAGCTATGATCATCCCTCCTGATTTGGTTCGTGCCAAAGGTATAATCCTGTAATCCTTCAATTTTTTTTTTTAAACTTGCACAACCCCCTAATAACCTGCACATTGGAGATCGGCATCAAGAAGTCTTTTATACAACTTGGTTCGTTTACGTTTACCTACTAATCACCACCAACTTAATTATATCTCTTATTTTTTAATATTAATAAATAAACAAAATAATATTCAGATCTACATGCTTACCGGCCGAATCCTCATTCATCTTCATCAAAATTAATATCCTCATTCATATCAGGCAACGTATACGGCCGACCAACTACTGTTTCATTACCCAAAACTTCTGTATTAGTTGTTGCGGTCGCGCGAAGGGAGGATGACTGGCTCAACCGTCGGCTGAAACAGAAACGACAACAGCAGCAGTTAATGCTATCAGTTGCTGCAGCTCGGTCACTTCCAGTGAGTCAGTCGGTGCCCTCTTCCAGTCCCATCCTTGTAATCTAGTTGCCACACAGACTGATTTCACGCTTTCATTTGTGAAAAGAGCTGGGAAACGATCCATTAAAGGTATGTCCCCCCACCTAGTAGTCAATCCAGAACCTGATGTCCCGGCCATTACCAATCTTCCCTTTAAACATACATCTTATGGATCCCTTTCTCATAAGCTTTTGAAAACTCACTTTGTACCTAGAATAAGAATGAGTAGTTAAAACATTAGATAGAAAATCTGCAGCGGAGGTTGCAAGAGGCAAACCACAAAATTAGCATCCTCCGACTGGGATTACACTTCTCACAGTTTAAGAAAATCCTTCTTAACGCATCTATTTTCACTAAAAATAGAATTCAACATTGAAAAAACTTGACAATAATACAACACTAATTCAGGTTGATATATATAAGATTATTTACCTCTAATGAAGAAGTCAGAAGCTGACAACATCGTCGTATGTTAGAGAAAATATCGCCGTACACATTTTCCACCATCGGTATCGCTATTCCCATCAGCGTCTGTATCCTCGGAGCTGCTTAGTTCAAACCCTTTACCTAAATCCCTAAGATGTAAACACTTACAATTCAAAATTATACAGCTCTCTATAGGCACCCGTTTTTATACAATCTATAAACAACAAATGCACACGCACGGAGATACCAAACATTTTATCTTGAGCACATAAATTATAAAAAGTAAAAAAAACGATAACAAACCCCGTCTTCAACCAAATTGAAAGTAATAAAAGGAACATAAACTAACCACCAAGATATGAAGATGCAATCTTCAATCCATTATTAAAGCCATGACTATACTCCTCCTCAATTCTAATCGTTTCTTCTTAACCGATAACTGCCTGAACCATATCAAAGTTTTCAAATCAATTCTTATCTGAATAATAATAATAGTACAACAAATGAGAAACACTATATGTGAAGTCAAATGTAAAACCAAATGATAAATATATAAGACAACATAATAAACTAATTCAAAGAGTTTATATAATTAATCAACATATTATATTATTAAAATCAAAATTGTCTTTTGAAAGCATGATGTGATCTTACCGACACCTGAATCGCAGTCCTAACCACTTGATTGGCTATGTAATTGGAGGCTCAATGTGGGATTGACAAGTGTCCACATTGAGTTTCATATATTAGTTGTATAGATTAGATCTATTTAGCCTTGCTACCGCATAATGTAGTAAATTGCGAAACTTTTCACCACCCTCCAAAATTTGAAAATAAATAAAAACATGACCGTGTGATCAATTATTACCTGTTCTTATAATAACTAAATTAAAAGAGTTTCCCTATTTTGCTTATCCTTCCTACAAAGTTCCCAGCCATTCTTAATGCTATCCTATGAACCCGATGTTCACATACCACGATTCAGCCCTGAAACTGAACTTGAAACCACCAATTATGTTGCTTGTTTTGCAATCTGCTATGGTAGCCCAGAACAATTACCATTCGAATTCATTTAGCCACCGATTTCAGCCTCACAATTCCTCCAATGCTGGCAAAAGCGTTGAACCGCCAAGACATTGCATGTCAACGATTTGATACTAAAACTGCTCTCAAGCAAATAATATAAACACATTGAGTTGTTAATTGAACAGAAGAGTTTTTTTCTCTTTCCTGAGGCAAGAGCTTCTAACTTGTGGTTTCCTTGATTTTTCATTGGGTGGCTATAATCTACCAATTTTGCTATTATCCTTTTACACCTATCCTTCAACTTTGCAAGGAGATTGGAAGCTTAAATACATTAAAAGGTTAAATTGACATTTACCTAAGCTCAACCAGCAGTGTATATACCTATTGCAAAAGCAAACGCTCAATAAAGTATTCGTTCCTATACATTGAGACATTCCAATCATTTATGTTCTGTTCATAACTCCATTACTAACTAATAAAGAACAAATCAAACAATGTTACCTTGTTATCCATGTATTTCTTTCCATTTCATTGATTCATTACACATATATTATATCATCTTCCTATGATGATATAATATTGAGACTACGTGATTCCTCATCACTCTTTAGTTCACAACTTATGAGATTTATTTCTCATTGTCAACCCTATATGAAATTTTTTGATTAACTATATAGTATACAACTATAACACATTGAATCATTGAGATGGTGTACGACAAACTTACCTTTGCCCGTATAAGCTCTATTATCTCTGTCACCAATTTGATCCCTTGACTTCAAAATTTCATTGTACCTAGCTTATTTGCAAGAGAACACCAAAATTCCGATGCATTATATCTGAATGTCACACCTGTTAATGGTATGAGAAATAATTGGTTAAACTATATCTCGAACCAACTCTATATATCATGTTGGTGTCAACTTTAATTCCCTTGAACCCACATTCTGAATCTATCCACAATAAATACAAACCCTTTAATGTTGTAAACGAAATTGTTCATCTTGAACAAAACTATTTGTCTTCCATACCCAATACAAGACCACAAAAGTATAACCAAGTGAATTGAATTAATAAACAAATAACACATATACCTCTTTTCTATATGCAAACCAATCTTCATAATTCAAAAGTAAAACAATGAAAAACAGACACCTGAAAAACAAATTGGAAACCTGTAGTATTGTTCTTAAGAATAAATCAATAGCTTCTTAGAGATCTGTCTTTTTGGCCTTCAACATAAAAAAAAAGGAATTGTGGGTAAAATTCAGAAACAAACCTCAATCAATAACAATCGCATAAACCGATGCATTAAACACCGTCGTTTCAACCGCCACCATCTCTAACCATAGAGGAGAAACCCTATCCGCATCTTAATTTCAGAATCGCTGACAGAGAACAGAGCAAAAGTTAACATTAATCGAAAGTTTAAAACACATATGGAAAATCTGTGAAACAAAATAAAGAATAATCGATCAATGAAAATCGATTTATTGAAATAACAATGAAATACAGATTACCTTGGATTGGAGATGAAAGATTAGGTTGAATGACCTTGAATCGCCCTTGTGAGATTAGGGTTTGCGTAGAAAGAGGCGATGTTAATATGATTTGTTATGTCTGTGTTTTTTTTAGGGTATATGTATTTTATGGATTTTTGATTTAAAAAAAAGAAAATTTTATAAATTCTCACAATAGGACACTTGGCATAAGTTGATTGGCTATGTAATTGGAGGCTCAATGTGGGATTGACAAGTGTCCACATTGAGTTTCATATATTAGTTGTATAGATTCTAGGTATTAATGTTTGATAATTAAAAGTTAAAACTTGAATTTTATAAAGGACCCGATTTTTTTAGTCGCCCTAGACCCAAAACGTTTCAGAGATTTTTAAAGACGGCTCTGAAAAAACACTTAGGGGCTGTTTGGTTGATTAAGTGCTGAATCATTAAGAGGTCTGAATGGTTAAGTGCTGAATCATCAAGTTGGACCTCTTAATGGTTAGTATTCTTGTCCCACATTAGTAGGAGAGCCTCGTTAAGTTTCAGCATAGTTCAGTGCTTAATGGTTCAGCAACATCTCAAATCTTAATGATTCAGACTTAACAATTCCATTCAGAAGCTGAAACAAACGTACTGAATGCTAAATCATTCAGTACTGAATGGTTAAGAGTCTCATTAAGAGGCTTACCAAACAGCCCCTTACCCTTACTAGTAGTAGTTAAGGTATAGGAGACTATGCCACTCTTTTTACTTAATTTTTTCATTTTTTGATTCACCTTACGACATTAATCATTACCCAACCCACATGTTTTACCACTCAATACACATCTATAAGGTTTCTAAATATAAAACTAAATATTTTATGCACATCTATCAAGTTTCTAAAAGTATAAAACCAAATGTGTTTTAAGAACGTTTATTTCCAAGCTAGGGGTGTCTCGATGTGATAAGCTGACTTGTGATACTCTAAGCATGACACATTGTTGTTTCCCTATATTTATGCCGTGTTCGTTCGTTTACCTTACAAGTGAACAAACAAACGGACACAAATACATAAATAAAACATATTCCATTTCCGTGTTCTTTATATTTTTCATTGATACGCTACACGAAAAACATAAACCACTCTTACTGGACAAACATAAGTAAACAGATTTTTATGCCATGTTTTGTTCAGAAAATAGAATCTTTCAAGTCCTACCTTTGGTTTATTTCTCCATGAAATGTATGTTTCATAATTAATTACCTACCGTTTTGACATTATGTCCATCCCATTAGAAGGGTCACGGCCCATGTGGCCCATCAGACCCATATAATTGATACATGCACCAAGTGAGGGTATGTTTGGCAAGGAGCTTTTAAAAGCTTTTAGGAGCTTCAAGCTTCAAGCTTTTAAGAAAAAGCTCATATTTAATAAAAAGCCTTGTTTGGATGAAAGAGCTGGAAGCTTTTAGGTTAGAGAAAAAGCTCTACAGTGAAAAGCTACTAGTAGTAGCTTTTAAGAAAAAGCTCTACTAGCTACAAGCTTTTAGTTAATAAATGACACAAATACCCATTCTATTTTAAAAATAAAATAAAAACCTTCTTTACAATCTTTTAATTATGACCATTTTGGTCATTTTATACATTTTATTAAAAGCTCCAGCTACTCTGCCAAACACCAAAATATATTTAAAAAGCTTCCAGCTAACAGCTTTCAGCTACCAGCTTGCAGCTACCAGCTTGCAGCTTCCAGCTACCAGCCTCCAGCTACTTTTGCCAAATATACCCTGAATAGAATTAGAGGAGGGATTTGAAAATAGAATGGTTGTGTAAACATATACACTAAGCATTAGATTGTATAACTGGTGGTTTGTTGGGTTCTGGCTACCCAGCGCTACCTGTGGGCAGACACTTAAGACGTGTCTTCACCTAGGGATGTATAGGATGCTTTTGTAATCAATTGGTGGGTACCCTAAGTAGTTGTGACATCTGTTTGTTGGCCGTTAAAAAAAAGATTCTATAAGTATCATGTACTCCTAAGTGATGGGTTGTGTAATTTTGACAAAAGTGGTTGGTTTATAAGCAATTAACTAGGACTTGGGTTATGTGAAGAACCAGAGGGGTTATAAGGTCCGTTGATCCTCTAGCTAGCCAAAATTTTAGTTAATAATGGTATTTAACATCCTAGTTTTGTGATAACGCACCTAAGGCATGAGACAATCGAAAAAATGCCTCAGGACCTTGAGGCAACGCCACATGTAGATGGAGGTCAAAACTGGCCAAATAGAGTATCTAGAGAGGGTTAATTTTTTTGAACGGCTAATTACATCTTCCCCTAATATAACGTGATAAGAATTGTATAGAATTAGAGAGGAAATTGAGAGTGTTATGTGAATTCTTAGAGAGAGGATAAATTCATCCAATACAAGAGTACATATATATGTAATCTAATAACTGTAATGTAGTTATATGGGGATAAAAACTATCACTTGTATATCTGATTTATAACACTCCCCCTCAGATATACATTAGTATTCATTATATACTATTAACAACATGCTTCGCTTTATCACATGTGGGGAGATTTCAAATTCTGACCTTACCTTCTACACCCTCACCCCCACACCATGTAGAAATGACAAAAATGGTTAAGTGGTTATTAATGATTTACTTGCTTAAAAGAGACGATAGGTTAAACTTTTGGTTTTCCATAAAGTTTATTTTGATGTATATAGCGTAACGTCACGTATGTGAAGCTCTCACCTCTACTTTCGAACTAGAAGTCTCGTATCACCTGGTGCTATTTTCAACAAGTATAACGTCTTTTGTTGTTATTTTTTTTATATAAAAAGATGTGTGATATAATAAACACTATTTACTTGATTGGTTGGTCATTGGTGCCCCAAATTGACATTTATTTACCTGTAGTGCACTAGATGGGAGTGGTGTGCCCAAAACATTCACCTGCTATGTGGGCTCGCATATAAAGACAAATTAAATACGATATTTCTTTTTCCTTAAAAAAATCTAATACTCAAAATCAATTCATGAGATTTACAAATTGATTTGAAATGACGTTTACTTGGCATTATTATTATTATTATTTCTTATATTTAACCATGATAACACGTTATCAAAAAACTTATGATATCTACTAATATGTTACTACGTAAAATGCAACTTTTGCTAAACATGTGGGTCGTTGACGCTAGTAAAGGGGGTTAAAACGATAAAACAAGAAAGATGGATTTAAACCTAAAACATTATATACAGTTAATTTGCAAACTACTTTGAATGGTAGTTTGCAAATGAATAGTAATAATATTATTATTTTATTTATATTATTATTTTATTTCAAAACTTTATTATATTATATACTATTAATATATTATACCGATCCCGACAATACCGATACCGAACGGTTCGGTATCGGTACGGTACCGGTATGGTAAAATACCGATACTATACCGATACCGATAATACCGAAACCATGTTCGGTATCGGTATTTTACCTTAAAATACCGATACCATACCGATCCCGTACCGATACCGATAATACCAAAACCGAAAATCCATAAATATGGGTACCGATACCGATCCCGAAACCACTCGGTTCGGTATCGGTTCGACACAGTATCGGGATCGGGACGGGATCGGTATTCGGCCTTGTATGCTTATCCCTAATTAATATATTATATACTATTATTTTATTCAAAAACTTTATTATATTATACACTATTAATATATTACATACTATTATTTTATTCATATTATTTTATTAAAAAAAATTATTATATTATATACTATTAATATAAATAACATAATCTTATGTAATTTCGTTACAAATTTCATGTGTTACCTTATGTGTAGATTTCTTTATTTTCTTTAACGTTTACAACCAAAATGAAATCTCGATTGTATAATTCATTGATTGATTAACACCTCATCTAAATCTCGATTGTAAAACGCGCAACGCGCGTGATTTTATACAACTAGTTTACCTAAAAGAACCAAAAAAGATTAAGTGCCCACGCCGCTCTCATTAGAGCATGCGTAGTGGCCTCGTTTTCCGGCGTTTTAGGCCACCATAGCGCCGGGAACACCGCCCCCCCAGGCGCTATAGTGGCGTTATGGTGGTATCCAGCCTTGAATATAGCGAGCGTTTTGCATGGATGGTTGTGCCTTTGACCGTTGTTGAACGGTCGAATATTTTAAAAAAAAAAATCTGATTTATTTAATTTTTATCTATATATATATATATATACTTCATCTTCTACAACATAAACACACACATATACAATTCACACACACAAACAATTCATACATACACACACTCTTTACAAACCAAAAACCAAACCTATGGCAGCCTGGACGAATCAAGAGCAACTCGAGTTAGTGCGGGCGTGGATAAACGTTAAGGAGATCCCGTCAACCAATAGGCGGGCTTTTTGGCAGGATGTGTTGGTTGAGTTCAACCAAATCACGGGAACGAACCACCGTAACGTTGACCAGATCAACAGTAAGTGGCATTCTATACGAACTAACGTTGACAGGTGGCATGGAGTCTATTCAGCGACGATGCAGGCGCACCCTGGGGTTAGCGAACAGATGGCAATTCAGTTGACACACGACGCCTATCGTCAACAATACGATAGCGACTTCTCAATCACCAATCTTTTGTCGTGGTCTCTGATGCGTTTTCACTATGTTTAATTTTTAATGTTTAGGCTTTATGTTTAATGTTACGTTTTATGTTTTGTGTTGTATTTGTAATGTTTAATGTTTTAGGCTTTATGTTTAATGCGTTTTCACCAATCTTTTGTGTTTAATGTTAGTTTATTTTAAAAGATTACATAATATTTTAAATTTAAACCACATAAACACATAAAATTATAGGTGTGACTGCCGGACATTAGAAGGTCCGGCAGCTCCTGCTTGAAAACTGCCCATATTATTCATTGTGTTCAGGATGAGGAAAGGATGAGGAAGAGGGAAGAGGTGTGACTGAGATTCGGGAGGAGGGGGGTATTTATAGGTGTGACTGAGATTTGGTTGGGGGGGGGGGGGGAGAAACTTTGAAATTCAAACTTTGAAATTTAAACGTTTGGGGGGGGGGGGAAGTTTGAAATTCAAACTTTGAAGTAGGAGGGAAACTGTTTGAAATTCAAACGGTTTGGAACAGTAACCGTTTGAAATTCAAAATTTTTTTTATTAAATTTTATTTTTTAATACTAAATAATTTTTTATTATTTTATTAATTTAATAAACTTTCAGTTTAAATTTTTATTTTTATTATTATTTTTATTTTTAATGAAATATTATTAAGTATTAAATATTCTTATTTAAATAAAAAACAATAATTAACCAATCATTACCAATCATTTATAACCCCCACATAACTCCCCTTCCCACTACACCCTCTTTTTCCATAACCCCAACATAACCCCTTTTCTATTACTTTTTAATATTTTAATCCTATAACCCCCACATAACTATCTACCACTACACACACCCTTATTATTTTAGTAAAGTTGATTTCTTTTTTGTTTAAATTAATTTCTTGATTAAAACAAAATACGAAAGTTACATCACAATAGAAGGTAGACGGGCAACAAGCTGCGCCGCCACCCCTTTCTGAATTACGAACCCTAGTCTACCAAAGAAAAATCCTTGCCCCTGGTCTGGTGATAAGCTATTGTTGTGGACGACCGGTGGACCCTGGTCAAGAAACGAATAGCTTATGGCGCTAAGGAGCCAAAGGTATCAAAGACCAAAAGGATAAATGCATGTTGGTTCCCTGCACAAACTTTAGCATGGTTATTTACTTTCTTTGATTCTGCCTTTCTCGATGCTTATCCAGCTACAAACCCCTATTTTCATCCAAAAAGATTTTGTGTAGATCGCCATTCTTAGTCATAATTAATGTTAAGCACATTTTTTTATTCGTGCACATATAAAAATACTTCCAAATGGACAATGCCTTATATCATGCCTTCTATGATAGAGAAATACAAGCCACCAAATTGTAGTATACATCATTAATTGAAAATTGAACTTACAATAATATTTAATAAATGTAATATATAAGGTGATAAATATAGTAGATAAGGTAATTTCAATAGACACTAAAATCATGTTGGACTCATTAACAACCACTCTCTGGCCAGGTCCATTTCAACTGCCTTATTTAAACCGAATTGGATTAGTTAACCGGCGAACTACATTGAGAGATCAGACCGAATATTATCTTTTCCCTTCTAAAAAATTTCATTTACTCATTTGTAAACTATTTAATATTCTGTTGATTTCGGACTACATATTTTCCTAACATTGTAAATCCACCTCATAAGATAAATAATCGTTACATATCATACATCTAAACTACTTTCCTCTATTCTATTTTTATAAACCGATCCAACCAATAAACCGATCGTCGTGAAAACATCACTAAACACATGTCAAAGTCACAAGAAGTGCAACTATTTCATGCCTTGCGTAGATTGGAAAGTTAAGCAAGAGGCATACATCAATATGGTCCAAAGTTGACATGTCACATTTTCTGTCCCCCTTTCCCAAATATCGTCACCTACTCAACAAATAATAACTAATAAAATACAAATAAACACAACAAACCAACAATCCTTATCTTCAACTTCCCTTACTTTATTTACTATAATTCCACGTCATTTCACCGGTAAATGACGTCACCTGCCGGTAATTGTCTCCTCAGGCGACTTAAAAAACTTGCCAAAACAAAAGGAACAAACACCAATGCCTTCATAATTTAATGGCTCAGAGATAGACAATAGGTATATAGATACACATATCGAGATTTTAAAAAATATATATTATTTAATAATAATAATAATAATAACATATCACTAGATCAATAATCCATTTTATTTTATTACAGGCAAATCTTTTAAAACACCTAGACAAGAAAAACTTGAGTTCAACTCCTCAAGTCTCACAAACAAAACGCGATTAAAGAAACTCGCCGTTCTAAAAAAATAATAACATCGATCAGTTCCACACATTCGGACACCAAATACTCCATAAACGCTAAACACTAGGTATATAAGGCCACCTGTAGTGGTATACTGCAAAACGCCCTCTCCCCATTTTCTGATTGGCTCAACACATAATTAGAAAGAAAACGCTCAAAACTGGCGTGAAAAAAATATCGCAAAAGTCAAATTTTCACTCATAATGCACAAGGGGGCTGTGTGCCTCGTGTTATGGGGCGTCATTGCCCATTTCCACGCCCAAATCAGTCACCTCTACATCCGGTCTAAAAGATAAATCCTACATTCTACAATGCAAAGAAAAGGGTACATTCTATATTTCTTAAACTCTACTTTAACTTTACCATTGATGAAATTTACAAAGTATGACGAGAATAATAATCATGATCAAGATTAAAAACAATATTATTAATAATATCATTGGGTTGATAACCCGTTACCAAAGACATAGCCTTAAAAAACATTTACTACCAACAAGATTAAACGTACTAACAAGATTAAAGAAATTTACCATTCTACCAAAATAATAATAATAATAATAATAATATCACCTCTACACATTCGGACTCCAAATATTCCATAAACGCCAATTTAATATCCCTATCACGTCCGGCACCACCTTCCTCCCCACTCCTCTGTTCTGCTCCCTCACCGTCACCGTCTCCGTCGTCTTCTCCGCCGTCACCACCTTCGTCTCCGGCGACTCCACCACCGCATCACTCAGAACCTCACCTTCCGGTTGCGTAACAACCAATGCGACGTCGTATTTCACCGGTAGTTCACTACATTTTCCGGCGAACTTCCGGTGAGTAACTTTCTCTTTCTTCTTACCTCTCTTATTATTATTATTATTACTACAGTGTTCACTGTTATTTAGCTGTTCTTCAAACGCCTCAATAGCTTGATGAATAAGCTCACGGTTAGGTGACGTGTCCCATTTAAACCAGTAGCTAGTATAACAATCGAAACAATCACACTCAAACACAGGAGCCTGTTTGTGAGTGTGAGCGTTACAACCTTTTTTAGAAGAGTTATTATTATTATTATTATTAGGGTTTGTGGATTTAATTGAGTGAGTTAGCATGTATGCTAGGACTTCACGGTCTTCGACGGAGAGAACGACGGCTAGGGTTAGTATCGCCGCCGGTAAGAGGTTTAGGACGGCGAGAGTGTCTCCGGTGACCGGAGAAGATGAGGAAGAAGAGGAAGGGTGGACTTTGCCTTTGTTTCTCATTTTGATAATATTATTATTATTAATATTATTGGGGTTTTGTTATGGTTTGTGAGTGAGTGAGTGAGTTGGACATAAAAGCAAAAGAGGAAATGGGTTATTGAAAATAGAAATATTATTTTATTATTATTTATATTATTTTTTGGGGAAGGACCAAAGACTAATCATCTTTCTTGGTAAGAGGGAAATTTGTGGGGTTGATTATTTACAAAGTTGCAACGTTTGTGGTTGGTTATAATGTAACCATGTACGTGATAATGAACATGTAATTGTACTACAATTTTAGTTAATATGGTGAAGCATCATATCATATCACCTTTGATTAAGAGTACCCACAATGAAGGTTGGGCGGACGACCCCAACCGAACCAACACCATTGGAGCTTCTGTCTAGAGAGACGTTTGGAGGGGTTTGGTTTGCTAGGCGGACGTGTTCGGTTTGTTTTATATGGACCTATATTATTTGGTATTGTGTTGTATATTGTGAAAAGTATATGATGAAGTGGATAATGACGTGAATGATCATGGTTTGGAATGATATAACATGTTGAGGTGACGGTTTGAAAGAGTGGACCTGATGTTGCATTGTGGATGCTCTAAGAGCTTGAAAAATGCCTTTAAAGCGGACGGGTCCATTTGGCTGGACTGGGGCAAACCGGACGGCGCCCCATTATGGTTGTGGTCCGCGTGGGTTGGGTTTATTTAAGCTAATGCGTCCTGTTTGGAATATGGTGGGTAGATTTCTAACTTTTTGAATAAAATTTTTAAAAAAATGTTTTTTTTTTTTTTTTTTTTTTTTTTTTTTTTTTTTTTTGTGTATGTGAACTAAACAAAAGGAAAAGCTGACGATGATGAGGTGGAAGTCTAGTATACTTTATGGAATCCTTTACATAACTAGCGGGTTTTTCATTTTACAAATTACATTTGGGGGATATTGGGTAAAAAAATCAAATTTGGTGATGTATAGAAATGGATTGGCGACATCTAATAAATGTAAGCTTGATGCCGCCAAACCGGTTAGCAGTATCATATGGCCTTTTTCAGTGTGTCTAGATGCCGCCAAATGAAATGGAGGAGTCACCCCTTGATGTCGCCAATCCAGTTAGAGGTGTCATTGATGCCGCCAATTGAGTTGGTGTGTTCTTCAATATTGCCTTCATGATCCCGCCAATCCATTTTCATGCATTCAAACCACCAAATTAAAATTAGTCTTCACCTGCAAACCATGCAGCCTATAAAACACACTCACAAGGTCTCTAGCATTGCATGCAATGGTCTTGTAAGTTGCAGATGATTTGATAGGCAAATAGTGTTCTTGGGAGTGTAAGAATTCAGGCTTTGAAGGTTATAAAATGAAGGTTGAGGTGAAGAAGGAGCACCACCCACATCCAAGAACACACCATCAACACTACAATCTCCATCTGAAACCTTTGAAATTTATAAAAAATCATACCAACCAAATTCCTCCCACCATGAATCAAAACATGAACTTACACCCTGGTCCCCTAAACGACGATGTTTTGTATCTGCGTGATCGACATCGTGCCTTTCACGTTTTCACAAACGAGGAAAACTTCAATGCCGCCATGATGGTAAAGCGTAGCGAAAGAGCCATATGGAAGGTACTTCGTGACCACCCTGTTGTAGGACGGGTTCGTAACCGTATCGGTACTGCAGGGTTTGGTGGCCTTATAGATTGTGGTTATCGATACGTTGACCACTCCTTGATAACAGCTTTGGTGGAACGATGGAGGCCCGAAACTCACACGTTCCACTTTCCATTTGGTGAAGCTACTGTCACATTACAAGATGGTAACGTCTTGTGGGGGTTACCTATTGAGGGAGCTGTTGTGTCTGGGGTAGTTGATAATTTGTCTACTGCCGACGCAATAGCGTTGTGCCGACGATTGTTAGGTGTTACGCCTACAGAGGCCCAAATGTCCGGCAAGTCCGTTTTGGGTAGTGTTATTATTAATAAACTAAAGCAGGAGTTTGTTGAAGCAGAGGCTACGGATGAAGCGTGCATTTTTCGTGCTCGTTTAATCATTTTTTTTTATCGGTTCCACCTTAGTCCCTGATAATAATAATAATAGATTAAATGTTTTTTACTTAAGATTTTTACGAGACCTCAACCGTACAGCATCTTATAGCTGGGGCAGTGCGGTTCTGGCTTGTTTATACAGGCGGCTTTGTGATGCCACCCAGCCGGATAGGAAAGCCGTGACCGGGCCCATTATGTTGCTTCAAGTATGGGCATGGGAGAGGATTCGGTGTCTCGCACCACGACCATCCCAGTTTGATTATACTTGCCCGATAGCGACTCGGTATATATCGCAAATCCCAGTTTGATTATACTTGCCTGCATGGCATCCCTTTGTATTTTTTTTTTCTGAACACGTTTTTTAACATGTTAATTTTGTAGGTGGCGAGACCGGCGGTTAAACTTCCAGGAGGTGGCCACACACTGCCTCAAGGCATATCGTTCGCAGCTACAATCGTTGGACGAGGACATGGTATGTTAGTAATTATTTTTAGTTTTTTGTATTAATCATGCATTTATTGTGTTTTGTTACTGACTTAAGTGTTTGTTTTTAGTTCAACTGGACCCCCTACAACTCGGTTTTGGATCGACTACCGGCCATATGCTCAAATGGGATGGAAAGCTGGAGGAGTTGTTGTCCGCTTATATGCTTCGAGATCGTTGAGCATCATTACCCTTAACGGGTTTTGAAGCAATTCGGCATGGTCCAGTACATACCTCCCCAGATAACCTTAACCGTACCCACGGCTCAGCTTGAAAAACTGCATGCTTTGGGGCGGCAAAGACACAACGGGGCGGACTGGATGAGTAGGCATGAAGCCTACATCAATGCATGGAATAACCGTCGTAACACGGTTTTCCGCTCTCATCTCATAAGGACAACTTCAACAGCGCCCGGTTATATGCAATGGTATATGGGCGTACCGTTGCATTTATTGGAAATCCGAGTGTAGCACCGGCCCCAGTTGGCGGTTTCTAAGACGACGGTGCTAGAATCCAGTTAATGGTAAAGCATTTTTACGTGCATAATTCATACATTAATTATTTTCAGTTTGCTGTTTCTAACTAAAAATTTTGTTTGCAGAGGGATGCCATGGGTGATATTTACCGGTCATCTCAGGAGGCATTTAATAATCCTCAGGCATTCTCCACGCAGCTTGAGCATATACAAAACACGGCGTTTCACAGTATGATGATGTCACACAATGTCGGACACTTACAAAATCCGACGCATCTTACCAGGGACGCCGTTGACTTGTCGGCACCTGCACGGCCTCAAAGGGTGCGCCGGCGACGCGCTCCCCGTCAGGTGCCGGCAAACGTGCCGGAAAATGAAGACCAAGCTGCTGGAAGTCACTTTGACAATGACGCTGGGTTTCGTGCATCTGTTGCGGCCAGTAACAATCAGAACCAGACCGGGAATATGTCCCGCAATTCATGGACAGTAGATTGGACCAGATGGGAACTCCATTTGGATTGGGTGGATCATTCGTACAGGGAACTGGTGATGTTGGTGGGTCCGGTGGCAGTCAACCGGCGGAGATGGGTCCGCTAGCTAACTTTCGTGCAGGCGGAATTGGCATCGGAGATAGTTGGGTGTTTCCTTCATCACCGGGTTACGTGACGCCGGTTGGACAGGGGTTGCCACGGTTTGATCACGACCTTTTTAGTGATTTTCATTACCATGCCCCGCATAATTCGTGTGATGAAGGACCTTCAAGCCGGACAGGACCATCGACCACACTGAATTTAAACCTCTTTCCTGATGATGAGTACGGTAATGAAGGAGCACCACCCACCAACCAACCACCCAGGAGGCAATCTGAACGTCTTATGAATCAGGGACCCTCGAACTTTCTGGACTGGTTTAACTTGTAAAATTGTCGAATTCAAGTGTGTTCTTAATTACTTGTAACATTTTGATTTGCTTTATAACATTAATTATTGATTTGCTTTATAAATATATGAATATATGAATCTTTTAGCCACCTGTGATTCGAACATTGATAGGAGAAACAACCACTAAAATTAAAATCCAAATAAAAGCGTTAAACACTAAAACAAGATTACGTAATCATTTATCGGTGGCCCGAAAACGGCTCGGAGGTGTTTTTTTCAAAACCCACACTATGTTGAAAACGGGCCAGGCTGCCCTCTTTGGGCCTCTGTGCAGCCTGGCTGCACTGCCGGACAGGTAACCGGACTGACGGACGCGTTGCCCTTGGGTAACACACGGGCGTCGCACGAAGTCCGTGCAGTTTTCGGGTCTCCGGGGCCTGATCCCGGTGGCCCGAAAACGGCTCGGGGGTGTTTTTTACACTATGTTGAAAACGGGCCAGGCTGCCCTCTTTGGGCCTCTTTGGGCCTCTGTGCAGCCTGGCTGGGCCTGCCGGACAGGTAACCGGACTGACGGACGCGTTGCCCTTGGGTAACACACGGGTGTCGCACGAAGTCCGGGCAATTTTCGGGTCTCCGGGGCCTGATCCCGGTGGCCCGAAAACGGCGCGAAGGTGTTTTTTTCAAAACCGGCTTGGAGGGATAGATTTATTTAAATCAAATAATAACACACAGACTTTCCATTTTTTTGAATGTCTCAAACAAATAATACAAATTTGATAGATTTATTTAAAGCAAATATTACAAATTTATTTAACAACTGTTTTTCAAAACTAGTCACTCAAACTATACAATCTACGGATTTACAAGACAATATATTTTCCGAGATCACCTATTCCAATATTCTACCACCGTTTCTTGTTGCAGAGTTCATTCAGTTTTTGTTTCGCACCTTCAATCACAATTGCTTTGTTGAAATCAACAATAGCTTGTGTTGTGCACCCAGAAACTTCTCTTTTCCAGTCAGTGGGAACTCAGGACCGCATTCAGATTCAAACCATCTGAATTTGATCCAGGAGAACCTGGTTCTACCTGTTGAATATGTGAACCAAATCTACAGGTACCCAATGTTAAACCAGGCTGCCATACGAAAGTAGTACGGTGAAGAATCGCATCATCCGTTGCCGGACAGGTCGCTAATGACGTGATGTGATTCATCAACACCGGATGGCGTGGGTTTGCCTGGAAAGTAGACCCGCCTAAAGAGCCCGTTGGAATGTCCAGCTTTGGTAGACTAGAGGTTCAGACTACCAACGACAACCAACTCTCTAATATTTTAAACTAAAGTATCAATGTTGCATTCTACACGTGTTATACCACGTGTGGATGTAACATCGATCCAAGTAGATTAATGTGGATGTAACACTGATCCAAAGACACCGCTTTTTTGGACCCCAGAAAAGCGATGCCAAGCAGGGGATGAAACGGCAGACGATGCTGTTAAGCATGGCTCATCCTCGCCGAAAACAGTTAAAACTCCATGTGAATGTAACATCGACCCAATATCAATAAAAAACCGTACCCTCCAGAACAATTGCGGGAAAAGTATTATATCGCATATTGTGTTGTAGTTTCCTACAACTGTGTATTTGTGTAGTTGTAAGTGGAATGGGATGGAGAAAATAGGAAGGGGCCGTAGCATTATATAAGATCAAACACCACATTTGAAATGGTGGCATCAAAACCTACAAATCAATTGGCGGCATTGACTTCAACAATTGGTTTGGCGGCATCTTTGTGGGTTTTCTTTGATGCCGCTAATCTAGTTCTATACATCACCAATTTTAATTTTTTTTCCCCACTACCCCCCAAATGTAATTTGTAAAATAATAAACCCCCCAATTATGTAAATGATTCATACTTTATGGTTATAAGAAAAAATAAGTTTGTAATGGTTATGGTTTAAAATGATTAGACAGTTTGAAAGAGTTAACTTTGTATTGCATTGTGTTGTGGATGCTCTAAGTGTTCTTTATAGTAGCATGATGTCATGATATTCATGCAAGTTTATTAGTTGGGTCTAGCTACATAAGTTTCTCACTAAATGTAGTATATGTCAAACCTTCATATGGTTTGGAGGATAAAGATGTTTGTGTTTGAGTTTGTTTGGTCCCGATCTTATGTAGCGTTCGTTTTATGGAATGAAATTTGGATAGAATTAGAATGTATATTTCATTCCCTATGTTGTTCATTTTTTCAATAAAAGAAGAAATTGTAATTCAAAAACATACGGAGGGGATCTACATTCGAATTACATCGAGACTTCATTCCACTTTGTGAACAAACACACCTAAACTCCAAAACAAATTATAGTTCCCGCATGAATTTCCATTCCAATACAATCCATGAAACGAAAGCTACCTAAAAGGGAATATTGTACATATTTTTTATATGTTATGTCTGATTTAAACCTTGTTAGGCTTTGACCATCAAGTTTGGTTCGGACCATAATCTGGTATTGTTTGACATATTAGAATTGTTAAGCAGGTGAACGACTACCACATTTGTGTTGACATGAATGCCTATTGACATTCTGTATTTGTTTGAACGCTTTAAGTTGTAACTGTTACAATACGCACTGTTAAGCACAACCTAAGACAAAAAGCAATAAGAAAGATTGTTGAGGACTACAATGTATGTTATTTGATAAATTAAATGGGTCAACAAATATGACCTTCACATCGTAGTTTATATACAATTTAGAACTACTTATCATTTCTTTTGAAGCACGTATACTTACGCTCATGTTAAAGTCCAAGTAACATACTAACATGAGCCTTGTGAAACAATATTTTTTAAAGCCTACGAACACTGCAGTTTAGGGTGGTGAGTGTGGTTTTGGGTAGGGGGTAGCCGATCGGCTACACCGGCCCCTCTACCTCAGTTACCAATTTTAGGCCATAAAAAGTGGATTGGTTAAATGCATTTGAACGTTGCTTTAAAAAAATAGATAAAATTATTTACGCTATAAATACACTTATTTTTTCTTACATTGCTTATCCTACATCCATTTCTTCCCCATTTTTTGTCTTTACATCCATTTTTTCACCTTTACTTTCATATATTTTTCTAAAACATGAGGTGGATTGAGAAGGAAGAGATAGCTTTGACAACGGCCTGGGTAACATCAACGAGATGGGGCCTAATGAGAGAGGCCGTTTGTTTTGACAATAAATTATTGCTCGCTTTCGCCTATATTTGGGTGGTGAAACCGCTCGCACCCCACGCCAACTTAGTTCTAAGTGGGTTGATTTGAATAACAAGACACTATTGTTTTCACGACCCATATAATGAGGTCATGTATAGCGAATGTGAGCCAAATGAAGACGAAGCCATTGAAGTGGCTAAAATTGAATACAAACATACGTACGATTAAGAGTTAAAACATATTTTGGCTTGGCAAATTCTGAGGGCCAACAATGATGAATGGTGAAAGTAATTTATGTATTCGGCTTAATTATGTATTTCGTTTGAAATGTGTTTTCTTTAATTTGAATTATGTATATGATTATCTTTTTAATTTAAATTAAATTTCAAAATGCTTGTGTAATTTATTTTAAAAATAAAAAACAAAACAAAAATGTGTTAGGATATTTTAAGGTAGTACCCACCAAATATGATATTTTAAAGTAGTATTTAACAAATTTAATGTGATAATTTTTTAAAGTACCATATATAATCACACCCATCACCTTATTCTTTTTTTTTGCTATACCATGACAAACAATGCACCACTTGGTCTAAATGTCATGTCCACCACCACCACTAACAGTATTAGCCTAAGAGGTGTGGGGGTTATCACATGGGACATGATGCCAGTGGTACCTCCCCCCCCCCCCCCCCCCCCCCCCCCCCGCCTTCCTCAATGGCCACGTGTACAATCGTGATAGGTTTTACGTTCTCCATGGCCCAGACTCATTCAATACAATTTCGTCCTACTCAATTCAAGGAGGTGGGGAGGACCATCACGACACCCCTAGGTTGGTGATGGAGGATGGTGGTGAAGGATGAAGTGATGTGACGTGGAAGGTGGTGGTGGTGGTGGTGATGGAGTTGGACATGATGCCGAGATGCCGTGGCCTTCCAACATTACTATACTAACGTGCATTCATCATGTGCCTTTTTATATAAGCAACTCCCATAATTGAGCAACAAAAGCTTTCTCTAGATTATCTATTTAATGAGTGACTTTCTTCAATAGGAAAGATTCCAAGGAGGCAAAATCCTCTAGAATTGAAGAATCTAGATAATCCTTCAAACCCATTCGCAACCTACGCACCCCAACCATGGTGGCCTTTTCCAGCACATATGTATGGGTTGTCTACACAACATGCACATCATTCCAAACCACAAACATTCTAAACATACCAATGTAACACGCTAACACGCCCTATGATTCCTCCTATATGGCTAACTGTCACAACTTGTTCTCTATTCCATTCATTTTTTTGCCAGGTTTTGTCCATTTCCAATAGTAAACCGCAAGATCCTTACCAAACCTCTTACTGCAAAAAAAACAAGTCTGCATTCCCATATCGAAAAATTTCCCAACATACCTAATGCTACAGTACATGTAACCTTGAATCTTACCAATACCCAACCGAATAGTCGCCCCAATACCACTTTACTTCCGTCGAATTTGGAATTGATTGCCTTCTCTAATTCACATTATATCATATGGTTCATATAATGAAGGTTATTTTTTATTTTGGAATAGCAAACGTTACATCTCTTGTATATACTGAATGTTATTATGTTTGTGTATTTGGTGTCATTATACTTATGTATATTTAAATGTAGTTTTGATCTTATTGCACATATGTCAAAGGTACGTTTGTAAGTAACATTATTTATATATCAAGCGGGTAGGTATAAAGATATTGATGAAAATTTATTACACGAAATAGATGAAACTACATGACCACACCCAACGAGCTCCAATATCATCATTATCGTAAGTTGAAACTCCTACATAAATGACACACGTGTAATCCTTATTTTTGGGGCATGGGATGATGAGTAACCTATACAAGCAGTGGCGGACATATAGTATTGATAGGAGACCAGGGGTAGCACAAGCTACCTTTAAATTTTCCGGCGTAGTGCAAATGTTTTTTTACGCTTTTTTTTTAATTAGGTTATCCTTGAAATTATATAATGTTGCCCTCAATTAATTTTAAAATCCCAAAATACCCTCAAAGTTTTATTAATTAGCCCAACATAGAAAATATGAGCCCATTCCATTTGTTAATTTAAAATAGAAGAACGTAAGGCTTAAGTCTAATTAGTATGGGTGAGCAAATGTCGGTTCGGTTTTTACATATAACCGAAACCGATAACCGAAGTTTGATTTTAGGAAAAACCATAACCGAAACCGATCGGTTAAGTCGGTTCGGTTAATTTGGTTAATATGTCGGTTATCGGTTCGGTTTCGGTTATGTTCGGTTAATATCCAAACATAAAACTTGTGCAAAATTATAAACTTAAAATAGTTAGTAAATTGTTTGGATCTTTTTCAAGAATACAAATACATGTGAAAACGCAAGAAAAATACATGAAAAACCAAGGAAACAAATAAAAAAATTCTTCAAATATATGGATATACATGAGTTACATAAAAGATATATTTCAAATACATAGATATACATGAAAGGTACATTAAAATTTAAATATACCAAAAATACATGAAAATATGTTCCAAATAGATGGATATATGTATGAAAAATACTTAAGTATATAACTATCGGTTCGGTTTTCGGTTATTTCGGTTACAGAAGAAGGGAAAACCAAAACTGTAACCAAATGGTTCGGTTTTGGCCATATGTTAACCGTAACCGATCGGTTAATTCGGTTTCGGTTATTTTTGGTTCGGTTATCGGTTTTTTCGGTTATCGGTTTTCGTATGCTCACCCTACTAATTAGGTTGGTAAAAGTTTGAGTGAGAAAAAAGAAAAGAAAAGAAGCAACAAGCACAGACAGTCGAGTTGAACCGAAGTCATATCAACACTTTATATTTTGGGTTTTCACTTCCAATTCTTATAGCGTGTCGGTAACATGCGAGTTCCTTATTTGAGTTTTGAGTCTTATCTTTCAGTTGCTACATTTACTTTTGGAACGTACAAACCAAACAATAGTGGTCGAATTCTTCCGTGCAATAAACACGCCGCAACACACGGATGACACCACCTAGTGAAAATAATCACCAAATCCGCTTACCTCAAGATTCGAACAACAATCACTTTATTAAGGAATACACCTTTAACCATTTACCACAAAACTATCCCATTAGACTCATTAACTCGTTACTATCTAATTGTGATTATTGAAGCAGGATTGGGCTGGGGTTCTGTTTCTACTTTGGGCTGGAGTTGTTATTAACATATGGGCTGCTGGAGTTGTTAGAATAACGGCTAAGGTTCTTATTTGAGCCCAAAGTTATATAAATCAACAACATAAACTGATTAATAAATAAATGACTAGTAGGAATGCCCGCGCGTTGCGGCGGGTGCATCTGTTTTGCCCCTTGTGCATTGTGTTTGTGGTTATTCGTTATGTTAAAGTAGAAAACAACGATGTATAAAATATATGTTATCAAAAACTGAAACTCATAAGTATATCTTTTGAATATTTTAAATGGGTACATCACAATAGGCCGTACTATTCCTTACAACACCCTTAGATGGCCCACGTCCTTCGGTGGGACCCTTTTATGTATCTCGAAGGCAAATGAGTATGCCATCGTAGAGCGGTACTTAGCGTAGTGAAGTGGCGTTGTATCTCTTAATGACCATAAGATTGTAGTGGAAGTGATGTAATTACTAAAATGCAATTTGTAGTGTGCAACATATTTCTATTATTTTAGGGCACCCGCGAGATGCAGCGGAGTCAATAATTTGCATAGATATTATCGTTTTATGTTAGTTTGACAAGCGTCGTAACAAATATATTGGACCAAACAAATTAGTAATCAATATAGTTAAAACTACCAAATCGACTGATAAGAACTTGTCTTCTTTTGGATATGTAAACAATTGGTGACTTCGTGAGATCAGAAACTTAAATTCTATTCCTAAAAGCTTATAGTAGTGGAGATAACACAAAAACATCGAGGAAGATGATGACGTTGATCAAGAAGTATCTCTACCATATTTGCTTGTATAAACGTCAAGCCCACATATATTGCTCACTTTAATGAGTTGAAACGTGTCATGGGTTGGGTGTGTTGGCAAACTTCAAGCCTACATATTCATTTGTGTGCAGAAGTGTCACATCATACCATCCTGCAACCACATAAATTTAAAAAGAAGATATAAATACATAATATATGATGTAATTTATTTACTATAAACATTGAAAGATATGTAAGTTATGTATGTGAAGAGTCACCATATTATTTATGTACTAAATACATGACAACTATTTATAAGACTATAACATTAATACAAACATAATAAAGACATGGAGGTTATGAATGTAAAGAGTCACCACATTATTGTTAATTTCCTCATCAATTTTATAATTATGTTTAAATTAATTTCTTCAACAGTTTAATATTTAGGTAGAAAGACAATTTTACTAACACATAAGTAACTAACACATAGTTAAGTTTTTATTTTCTTTTTATGCTAGTGTTTAATTTATTTTATTAATTAAAATTAGAACTTAAACAATATACAATTGCCAAAAGCAAAATAATATTGTGAACCACACTTCATACAACGTTTAACAAGAACATTAAATAGATAAACAAATACCTTAAAAGTTTTAGAACAAATATAGTTTACGTATAAAGTTATATTTGAGCATGCATATATAGATTTATAGAGTTAACTATTTCATGGCATTCAAGGAGACCTTGTTGATTGAAATTGAGGAATGTCTCCATACCCTTCTCCAACCATCCTCTCCATCATCTGTCCTTCATGTCCATTTGTTCACTGCAACATCAGGTTTCATCTCATGCAGTAAGTGGTACTAAAATTTATAATATATTAGAAACGTATTAGCAAATCTTGAATGTATATTTATAATTTTGTCCGTTGTATTTAGTTAACAATATATATGATTCAAGATACACAATTCTTAACAAGGATAGTTAAGAAAGCCATCTGTCACCTTCATAGGGGCCATATCATCCAATTCAGTAGAGTTGAGGTCAATAAGTCATAGAACATGTTGGCTTTTGAAAGGTTCATGGAGAGAAACTAAAAATGCACAAAGAAGAGAAAAAACTATACTAATTAATTTTGAAAAATATTTTCTCATCAATAATTTTGAATATTGTTTGTTTATTGTTTTAATTGTTAGTTGCACAATTAAATTACCTCAATTTGATTCTGCAACGATCCAACATAGTTGATTATCACATCCAACATCATTGGCATTTCCATTGTCTATAGCAAATAACTAAATTTAAATGGAGCAAAACAATGATATATTATGAAGATAAATTTTTGTAATTGTCAAAGAAAATATGAACAAGTAGAAAAATGTATATATGTATATAAAGATTAACTCATATCTTTATACCTTGTAGCATCCGGGAACCATATCTTGCAAGCGTCTTCACTTCTCATTGATTTTTTTCTCTTCTCATCTAATGAAGACATAACATTTTTGG
Source organism: Ambrosia x helenae (assembly GCA_030844895.1). Classification (NCBI taxonomy): domain Eukaryota; kingdom Viridiplantae; phylum Streptophyta; class Magnoliopsida; order Asterales; family Asteraceae; genus Ambrosia; species Ambrosia x helenae. The sequence goes on along the minus strand of JAUTDX010007165.1, from coordinate 28,658 downwards.
ACAAAACAATGTTTCAAAGCATGAAATTAGCTCTAAGATTTTGTTTGGGGTTATGAAAAGACTATTAGCATTCAAGAAATTGATTATAATGAAGTATATATAATAATATAGATGGGGGGGTTGAAAGGTCTCACATTTAAGATTCATCATAAGTTAAGTTGTATTTTGTGTTTTAAAAGTTGGACATAAGGGCATAATTGGGATAAGATTTTAGGATGTGAGGTATTGGATTATGTTAAATTTACTAATCTACCCTCCTAAGTGTCTTAATTGTCACAACTATGCCAATAATACCTTAATTTTTTTGCTTAATTATGTTGTACATGTTGCTTCTTAAGTTGTACGGAGGTGAAAATGACTATGTTGTACATCACTCCTCCTTTATAATGTATTATAGATAAGTTAATACCGTCCACTATAACCTAGCAACAGCAACGAGATTTAGACTACCACAGGTTGTATAACCTCGATTTATTAGTTATTATTCTAAAACCTGATTTAAAAAGATATTAATTTAACTTAAAAACTGCAAGAATTACATTAAGATAGCGGGCAACAAGCTGAGCCGCTACCCAATTTTGGATAGCAAGTCCTGATTACTTAGAACCCACGCTATAAAACTAGGTCTAGGCGGCCGAGACGATTGTGATTTTCTTCAACTCCCTCTAATTATTAGGAATTGATTAAAGGCGATCAATCTAAGCTAGAATCGGATTTAGTGACGAGTTTGACTTAAAACGAATAAAAGATAATTTATATGTCTATGAATTTCATTTTTTCAAGGAATGAAAATAAATTTTGAAATATTTTAGTATCAGAACATGTATCTTTTCATTTACATTGAATTTACGTATTTTGCTATATATATTAGTAAAATTATGATATTAGACATATATTGAATTTTTCGAAAATTAATTTCTTTGTAAATTACCAGGTCCGAGTACTCCTTGTCTAGGTTAAGCACTCGCAACTCCCCAGTCGATCGTCTTGGAAGCACCTAGTTTACTTCTGCAACCATGCTTACAACTTATTGAAGCAAGCCGGTTATAACTATCATTGTGGGCCGACTATAAACGAACATACATGATATAGAGCTTATATAGCCTTTGTTTCCTTCGATTTGCAGCAACATTAAAGGTTTGAATGGAAGAGCTTGCATTTAATGTGGTTGAGCGTATACCGGTGCAATTGGATGTGAGAGATCTAATCCGATGCAAGGGCGTGCGTAACTCATGGCAATCTTTCATATCGAGTCCTTGTTTTGTTAAAACTCACTTGAAGCATACATACAATAATGATCGTGACAATCATGAACTTGGACATAGAAAGTTAGCTAGGTATGCAGTTGTATCTTTAGATAATTTGCTTTGCTGCAACTTTATACATAGTGTTGGTTCTTGTAATGGCCTATAATTTGAGATAATAATCACACAGGTACATGGGATAATAATTTTAGTTTTCATAGTATTTGGAGGTGTGAAGATGATTAACAAAGTTGCAACCGCCTTTCTTGTTCCGGTACCTGGATGACGGGACTATTATTAGGAACACAAAAGAGGTTGCTAAAGTGCTAGACATAATAAGATCAGAGGGCCCGACCCTGGGGCTCGAACTCAATATTAAGAAAACTGAAGTTTTTTGTCCGTCGTGCAATGGGGCAAAGATTAAAGACGGCTTTCCCCATGGGGGATTGGGGGCCGAATAAAAGAGTGAAACTCTTTGGAGGAGCTGTCAGTCGGGATGCTGGGTTTATTAGGGACTTGGCCGTGAGGAGAGCTTTGGGTGTTGTTGACCTTATGGGACCTCTCCCTTGCCTACGGGATCCCCAAAGTGAGCTCCTTCTACTACGACCTTGCATGGGGGTGGCTAAGATAGTGTTTGAGTTACGGACATGCCAACCTTTGATGATGGATGAGGCGATATCCTAGTTTGACAATGGGCTTTGGGAATCTATTGAAGATATATTGGTGTGTGGGGGGCCCGTATTTTGGCGACTTTCAGTGGCGAGTGGCGTCGCTGCCGATGCGCATGGGAGGACTAAGGCTGCTTTCAGCTCGGGATGTCGTCGTTTACGCTTTCGTGGCTTCCAGAGCCCAGTCTTGGAAGTTGCAGGACCACACCTTACGGAACAGTGGAGTCGTGGGTAGGGCTGCAAACGAACTGAACTTTCAGCGAACTGTTCATGAGCGGTTTAGCGGGAAGCTCGTTTGTGTTCGTTCGTTTAATAGATGAACGAACACGAACAAAAAATTTCGTTCGTTTAGTTAAACGAACGAACATGAACAGAGGTCATGTTCGTTCGTTTATGTTCGTGAACGTCCGGTAACGTGTTCGTTTATGTTGGTTTGTGTCCGATACTTTATTAAGGTTTTTAATTTTTATACTTTTTTTATATTCTTTTATTTTTATTTATTTTACCCAATAAATAATATATATGATGTAAATATACGACTATATGAGATCAATAAACCTACTTTTTATATCAAAGCTCATTATATGTTTCCACGTTCCAGCATTGATGCCCTCCACCTCCAACGCCCTTCTCTAGTACTAAGTATGTTTGTACATGGGAGATGATTTTGGTCTATCTCCTCGTATGTTAGAAGTTGAGTATAGGACGATTCTTAAATATCGCTTAATTATCCCTTTGTTCCTAGACGACGAAACTTAACCAGTTTGTCGTAAGGCTTGTTTGATAAATATGGGGAACACGCAGTTCACTGCAAGGAATTGCCAGGGTTCAAGTATCGTCGTGACCTTGTTAGGGATGCCTTATGGGACATACTCAGACGGGCAGGGATATTGGCGGAGAAGGAAGCCCCAATTAATTTCCTGACAGAGCCAATAGAGGGGAGATGTACTCTACGACAAGCAGATGTGCTTGTGTTTGGCTAGGCGGGTAGGAAACACGCTTGTGTGGACCTTACAGGTGTATCCCTCTCGTTGGTTTCCGAGATTTTGGGTTTGTGGTCGGGCATGCTATGCAAAAAGCAGAGTCTAAAAAGGTTGAGAAGCATGCCAAAGCCTGTGAGGATAATCAATATGTTTTTATCCCCTTACCTTTTGATACTTTTAGCTCTTTGGCACAAGAAGCCATTTGTTTCCTTGCCAGAGTCCAACGAGCCGTACATAGCAATTTTTCGATCCCCCAATGGCAAGGGTTTGTCGGTTCAGTTTTGCTATTCAGAAAGGGGGTGGCAGTGCATCTTGTTGCCCGTCTGCCTGGATTATATAACTTGTCATTTTGTTAAAAAATAAATAAATAAAGAGAAAATTGCTCGAATAGTCCCTGTGGTTTGCCCAAATTTCACCTATAGTCCTTAAGTTTTCAAAATTACAGGCTTAGTCCCGAAACAGTGAATTTTTTGCACTCGGATAGTCCCTGGAGCTAACTGAGGTTAAATAATCCAGTTAAGTGGGTGTGAAATTACAAAACTACCCTTACTTTAATAAAAAATAATAATTTTTAATGTGGGTCCCACACTTCATCTTCCCCACTTCATCTTCTTCACCTCATCACCTCCACAAACCACCACCACCCATCTCCACCCTCCCACCACCACCGACATCCACCAACCACCCACTTCATCCTCCCCACCCACCACCTCCACAAACAATCACAACCTCCCCAAACCATCATCACCACCCTTTCTCCGTACAGCTACACCCCGACCAATATCCACCCCCCACCCTACCACAATCAACAACCACTATTGCCTCCCACCACCTCCTTATGGAAACATTCAGCAACAATTCGAACCCTAAACCCCAGCTACCACCACCGACATCCACCAACCACCCACTTCATCCTCTTCCAACCACCACCAGATCCGCTGCCGTCATCTTCTTCTCCCCCGAGACACCAGCTCTCTTCATCTTCTCCTTCGGTCTCTCTCTCTCTCTCCTCTGATATTTCTCTCAAGATAATCGGGTCTCTCTTTCTCTTTGTGTCGTTTCTCTCTCTCTAGATAGTCTTCTCTCTCTATCTGCTTGTCTGGTGTATGTGTTGGTTAATTAGGGAAGAAAGGAGTGGAGGTTTGGGGTTGATTCACCGGAGCGATGGCCAGAGCTCCGCCCTGGCGGGTGGCAGGAGTCTCCGGCTCCTTTCTCTCTCTCTCTCTCTGCTTCCCTTCGTGCCTCTCTCTCTCTCTCTCTCTCTCTCTCTATATATATATATATATATATATATATATATATATATATATATATATATATGCGTATAGTGTGTGTGTGTTTGTGTTCCCACGGAAGAAAAAGGGTTGGGAGGGTGGTTATTATGAAGTGGGTGGGTCCACATTGATTTTTTTTATATTTTTAATAACAAGGGTAGTTTAGTAATTTTACACCCACTTAACTGGATTATTTAACCTCAGTTAGCTCCAGGGACTATCCGAGTGCAAAAAATTCACTGTTTCGGGACTAAGCCTGTAATTTTGAAAACTTAGGGACTATAGGTGAAATTTGGACAAACCACAGGGACTATTCGAGCAATTTTCTCATAAATAAATAAATAAACCAATTTAATTATTGGAATATTTGCAGCAAGAACATATCATCCAGCAGGGCAGGTATGCCTTCATTCTGATTTCTGAACAGTCTAGTTATGTCTTTTATGAGGAAAAAACTAAAAACAATGTTTAGATTATAGTTGGGGTTACCGGCTTGGGTTTGAAATCTTTTATAAACAATGCTGGGATACCTGATCCCAATGGAAAGATATAGCATTTCAAGTAAGAAATTGAAGTGTATTTTCTTCGAGTTCAAGTTATACTATAGTGAACAAAAAATCCAATCTACTATTTTAAACTTTATCGCCAATATAGATATGGTGTTCTTAAATTGCTTTCTATTTTGAAGTTGGATGAGTGATCATTTTGTTCATTTGTATATTTCTACTTGTAATAATACTATAATAGCTCTCCAAGCCATGAGGTTAGGGTGGGATGGGGTAATGCGTCAAAACTAGTTCGGGTTAAAAACAAGATATCTTTTTAATAGGGGCCATATTGCTCGAGTTGACCCACAAACACTTTTTATTGAACTTAACATTTATACATTAATATTTTTTAACTATGATTACCAAGTTGGTGTTGGTAAAAAAAATAATCGAGATTTTTGAATAAAATCTATTTAGGACGTTCTATGCATCTTTAATGAACTTTGGTTGACTTTTAACCTGTTCAACTTATTTTTTTAGTTCCTCTTGACTATGCAAATTGCATGAAGAAAAAGGTCGGCGTGTGGCGTGTCTATTTTTGTTGACATCCTAGACGTAGGCTATCACAACCTCGCATAGGATGCCAAGACTGCTTGCAAAAATTTTGCTACTTACATCAAGTACAAACGATGTGAAGGCGTTGCTAAAACAGTAGTGGCCATCACCATGTCAAGACATGCATTGTCTAAACAATGGGCCTTGGGACTAGATGAGTGGCCCAATTAGTATCAACTCCTTGGACTATTGATTTGTATTGGATTGGTCATTGGATTGTTAGAGATGGTAGTTTGATGCTTGTTTTTATCTCAACTTCTTACAAAAGAGATCTTTGAAAGCTGCAAAATTCTAGTTTTTTTCCCTCTAGTGGCGAAGCTTGAGAAATCCGATCGGATGGTCGAAACTGTATATACAAAAAAAAATCTAAATGAATACTATATAATCAGAATTTCTAATGAGTTCAAAACCGAAGTGAGAAAGTTTCTTTATGATCTTAGAAACGCAAGCTGAAGTTTATGTTAATTCTATGAAAACTTGGGACCATACGGGTAGTGGTGAGTGGTGACAGTGGATTAAAGAAATTTCATTTTTTTAAGGCGAATTTCTTGCTTCTTGTGATGACTTGAACTCAAGACCTCACACTTTTAGTGTATTAAAAGGCTTTGCCTTACCACTGGACCACCAACCCCAATGGCTAAAGAAATTTCATAACTAGGGCTATTGGTTATGTTGGTTATTGGTTCGGTTATACTCACCCCTAACCACCGGTCAACTACCCATTGTATTTCTACATGGATTTGTTGGTGGAGAATATCCCGTGGCTTTTGATCGTTCAAGGTTATCTGAAAGATGTTGTCACTTTGTTCACGTGGCTGATATATGAAAACATGTTTTCTAAGATGATGATTTGTAGATTAAACAATCGATTCATTCTTTGTACTTGTAAGGTAATGATAATACTGAATTGATTAGTGATCAAGGTTGTCTTACAATATATAGAGAAAATATGCAAACCCTAGAAACCTAGGGTGAGCCCGTGGGCTCACACTAAACAACTCTAATGATAATATAATCCAATACTCCCCCGCGGTCAGAGCGGAAGAAAACTAAAAGCTCAGACTGAATAAAAAAAAAAAAAAAAACTAAAACGATCTTCGATCCTGGTCCTTGACTCGTAAGTCCAATAGTCTGCCAAACAATCCACAATCTTCAAAAAATCCATAGTCTTCAAAAGTTGCACGACAACAGACCGTAGTCCTGCAAGTGGTGTGGCGGGGGACCGTAGTCCTAATTGAGCGGCACGATGATAGAACTTGTTGGTCCATGAATCTGTTGTTGGGATTACTCGCTTTTGTTCCCTGGTTCCCATAATGATAAACATGATCGGCTAGAGGTAAGTCGACAATCAGCGACTGTAGTCGTTTGTTGAGGCTAGCAGGTGGTGATCTCTCGGATACGTAGATCAAGAGATGAGATGTATATCTAGAAAAAATAGTAACGTCGATGACCGTAGCCAAGCGAGGGTTTCTTGGATCCGTGGATCAAGAGATGAGATCCATAGATCTAAAAAGAAAAAAAAAATCCAAACAAACCGTAGTTTGAGATCGGTGGCCGTGGACCGTAGTCCTTGGTGCGGCTAAAACACGATAAAAGAAAAAGAAGAAACAAAATAAGTGGTCTATGCAATTCAGGAACCGAACCAACATAGTACAATGATAAATGAGTAATAAAATTAAACCCAACCCAAGTGAAAATAACTGGCCATATCGATGTGCAAAATAATAAAAATGATTAAGAAAAAAAAAACCTCATGAAAACATCAAATGGTCAGATCTATGACATGGAATTCAGATTTGGAGTTCATGCTATCCTATTGATGCTATATGGATCTTTAAAATTACCCTTGGGTATTTAAAAAATATGAAGACAAGAAGCATCAAAAGAATATTTGGTGACTGAAATTGTAACCGGAATGTTGTACCGAAGACGTGATTTTATTCAAACAAGAAAAAAAAATGGAGAAAACTAACTAAAAAGAATAGAAAAAAAAAAAAGAAACGATGGCCGGACAGAGCGGTGGCAATGGGGGGCGCCGCCCTGTCTAAGGTTGTCTCAAGTGGTGATGGCTAGGGTTTGGCTATTCGTGTGTGGCGTAGCGGAGAAGATATAGAGCCTAGGTTGGCTCTGATACCATGTAAGATAATGATAATACTGAATTGATTAGTGATCAAGTTTGTCTTACAATATATAGAGAATATAAGCAAACCCTAGAAACCTAGGGTGAGCCCGTGGTCTCACACTAAACAACTCTAATGATAATATAATCCAATAGTACTAAAGTGTTAAGTTTTGCTCTATTAAAACCAAGCTTCTTTGATCTTTTAACTGCATTATGAGTTATATATTCTTTGTGTTCTTGTATCATGTACTATTTATTATTTTATATATTTTATTGATCTTAGATGACTTATAAACACTCTGTTAGTTTATAAGATTAGGAAAACACAAAAGAGTTAGAACATGTGTAGTGGAGAGGTGAAATGGGCGTGAATGTCCCTCAAAACGCCCCAACACCGCCCTCTGGGCGTTTTTCTTCTTTTTTTTGGCCTTGGCGTGGAAATTTTCACGGGGTGGAATTTTCTACTTTTTGGAGGGCCAATCAGATCCTTCCACTTGAAGTGGAGGGCGTGGATTTTGCTGCCCACTACATTTGGTCTTATTTGACCATAAGATCTTGTTATCGGTAAACTCGCAGGTTTCTGTAAGTATTCAGCTAACTAATGGGATTAGGTAAAACACAGTGATAAAAAGAGAAAAAAAAACCCAAATAGGAAAAAGTCGATCTAAAGAAAAATGGGAAACCCTAATAGGAGAGGAGGTGCTCGCCGGTCATCACACCCGTCGTATGATAGTGATGATCCGGCAACTCGGACTACATTCTACGTCACAAACATTTCGGATAGGGTTACAGCTATGAAGCTGTGTGAGGCATTCGGTTCTTACATGCATGTTACGGATGCATGGGATCCTAGAAGGAGATCTATCAAATGAAGGGTATTTGGTTTCATACGTTGCCAGAAGATCAAGGATCCATATGAGGTTTTGCAGTCTCTTAATGATATTACTATTATGGATTCACGGATTTCGGTTTCTCTTGCTATGTTTGATCCGGCGCATCAGAAGATTTCTTACACTTCTGATGAACCGGTCTCAAAAGTATGGATTCCGAGAGAGAAGAATCTGGTGGATGAAGATCCCCCCCCCCCCCTTAAGTCGGTGTACTATGGATCATCGGGTTTGAAGAAAACGTTGGCTGTGGAGAATGGGGGCGGTATACCCGTCTCATTGTATAGGACGGGCGGTGATTGGTATTGCGGATAGTATCGGAAAGTTGCATTCTGTTAAGAAGATGTTGACTAAAGCGGGTTTTGGGGATGCTGCAGTTTCTTATCTAGGAGGTTTATCCGTCCTTATTTCGTTCAGAGATAGGGAGGAGATTGATGTGTTTGTTGTCGCTCGAGAGAATGTTTGGAAGGAAGTCTTGTTGTCGGTGTCTCCTTGGACCGGACAAGTTCTACCGTTTGAGCAAATAGCGGTTCTGAAGGTAGTCGGAAGGCCGGTGGCAGTGCGTGATAATGTCGTTTTTGATAAGGTGGAAAGATTGTTTGGGAAGGTCGTGTGGCAATCGGATTTTTCATGGGTTGATGTTGATAATTCGGTCGGGTTTTCACATTTTCTTACTCAATCAACTTCTAGGATTGACGAAGAGATCTCGGTGTTGTGGAAAGGGGTGGGTTATACCGTATGGGTGGTTGAGGAACACTCGTCGTGGGTGCTTGAAGTTGAGGAGGTTAAAGTTACTGGTAATCCGGATGACATGGAGGAAGGTGAAATCCGGGAAGACGTACCGGAAAATTCAGCCGGCGGTGGAAAGGCATTAAATGACTTTCCCATAATCCAGGAGGTTAATTCGGGGGTGCTTAATGACCGTGTTGACTTGCCATCTGAGGAGTCAAATGTTGGTCGCGGTTATTTTTCAAATGATGTGGGCCATGCTGGAGTGGGCCCGTCTTCTTCTTTTACTCCTAATGGGTCATTGACTTTGGGCTTTAATATGGGTTACTCGAAAGTGTTTAAAAGCCGCAAGAGGTCTAGGAGGTGTTTCTGTAGTTCACCAGAAGACACAAGTAATACCCTAGTTCATAGTGATCCTGTTGTGTAGCAGGAGGTTAACATGGTTCCTAACTTGAATGTTATTGGTGCTGACAAAGTGTCTGCCGAGAGGATCCACCTCAGCCTGATGTCGTTACGATGCCGGAAGTTCAAATTCAGGAGCAGGGTACGGTTATTACAGGTAATACGTGTATTAATTCGGATATTCCAACCGAAGTGATTATTGAGGTGGAAAATGTCAATGTGGAAGTTGATAACACGGTTCGAGTGGGGTCTTTGGTTGGGTTGAATTTGAATAATTTTGAAGGACCCGTGGCTAGGGAGGTTGTTTCGGAATTTGATTCAGTAGTTGTTTAATGAACTTTCTGTCTTTGAATGTTCGTGGGGTTTGGAGTAGTGGTAAGGTGGATTGGGTTAGGGGGTTGAAGTCGTCTCATGGTGTCGATTTTATAGCTATGCAGGAATCAAAAATATCATATCCGCCTAGTTGGGTTCTATCAAAGTGTTGGGGTTTTTCAGTTTTCCTTTATAATTGTGTCGATTCGGATGGTACGGTAGGGGGTCTTATTTGCTGGTGGGATCCTTCGGTCTTTCGTCAAACAGGTTCCATTAGATCACGCTATTCTTTGGTTGTGTCTGGTGATATGGTTAATTTGGGGATTCATTTGAATATTGCTAACGTCCATGCGCCAAATGATGCTGCGGATAGACGCAGATTCTGGAATGAATTATTATTTTATAGGAGGTCATTGAATGGATTGTGGATTTTCTTGGGGGATTTTAATGAGGTGAGGGCGATGGATGAACGGGTTAATTCTGAGTTTTTCGTGCAAAATGCTGTTTGTTTTAATAATTTCATTGAGGAGGCGGGGTTGTGTGAATACAACATGTGTGGCCATAAATACACATACATGTCTAGCAATTGAGAAAAATTGAGTAAATTGGATAGGGGTTTGGTCTGTCATGAGTTTTTGTTGAAGTGGCCAAATGCGGTCGTAACCACCCTCTCACGACATTTGTCTGACCATTGTTCTCTATTACTTTCTTTGAAGAATACGGATTTTGGCCATATTACTTTCAGGGTTTATAATTCGTGGCTGCTATTGTCGGTTTTTGTTGATTTTGTTAATTCTATTGTTAATAATTTTGTGTTTGATGGCCCGGCGGATGTTGCCTTGGTGGCAAAGCTTAAATGGCTTAAAAGCAGAATTAGGCTCTGGATTGATACGTATAGAAAACGTAGAGAAGAGAAATTTATTCAGAGTAAGAAAGTGGTGGCAGAGTTGGAAAATATTGTGGATACTAGAGTTCTTTCTGAATCTGAATTGGAATCAAGGGTGGTGGCCAGGAAGATTGTGTTTGAAGAAGAGAGATTGAAAGCCATGGATGCGAAACAAAAATCGAGGACGAGATGGGCTTTAGACGGGGATGAAAATTCTAAGTACTTCTATGGTGTTATCAAGATGAATATGACCTCGAATCGAATACATGGGATTAATTGTGGTGGTGTTTGGTTCGAAGATCCAAACGTGATTAAGGATGAAGTTGCATCTTTTTTCTCTAATAAATTTAGTTGTGATGCAGGTCCAAAACCACCTTTTGTTTGTCCGAACATTAATCGGCTCTCCTATGATGACATCCAATTGTTGGAAGCTCCGTTTAATTTGGAGGAAATTACTAATGCCGTGTTTGACTGTGATGGTGGAAAAGGCCTCGGGACCGTATGGGTTCAATTTCAATTTCATCCGCAAGTTTTGGTCAGTTTTGAAAGCTGATTTTTAAAGTTGTTTGAAGAATTTTATGAAAATGGGTTTGTACGTGAGAGGTGTTTTTCAGCATTTATCGAGTTAATACCCAAGGGCCAGGACCAGGCTTCGTTGGCGGACTACATGCTGATTAGTCTGGTCGGTGTTTTAAATAAGGTGTTATCCAAGGTCTTGGTGTTAAGGCTAAAAACGGTTATGCCACGTCTTATCTCGGAGGAACAAATGGCTTTCTTATGTGATCAGAATATTCTAGATGGTCCTCTTATTTTAAATGTGACAATAGCGTGGTTGAAGAAAGCAAAAGTCAAAGGTATGTTTCTTAAAGTTGATATCGATAAGGCCTATGATTCGGTGAGATGGGACTATTTAGAAGATATTTTGGTACAAATGAACTTTTCTCCTAAATGGTGTGGATGGATTATGTTTATTGTTCGGAGTTCTCGTGCTTCTATTTTGGTAAACGGGTCGCCAACGGCAGAGTTCATGTGTCAACGTGGCCTTCGCCAAGGGGATCCGTTATCTCCTTTTTGTTCATTCTTGCTATGGAACCCCTTACCCGGATCATGAGGAGAGCGTGCCATCTAGGGGTTTTCATGGTATTAATGTAGGTGGTTTTGGTCCTTTGATTTCGCATTTTATTTATGCTGATGATGTAGTATTTTGTGGAGAATGGTCTATTGTTAATGCGAAAAATTTGAGGCTTCTTTTAAGGGGGTTTTACTTAGTATCGGGGCTGCGTATAAGTTCCAAAAAGAGTCAGTTGTATGGGGTTGGGGTTCATGTTAATGAAGTGCAGGTTATGGCAGCGGCTATTAATTGCTCATATGGGACTTTTCCTTTTATACATCTCGGGGTTCCGATTGCAATGAACATGAACCTAGTAAAAAATTGGGACCCGGTCGTCGATAAACTTAAGCAACGCTTGTCCTCTTGGAAATCAAGAAACCTTTCTTATGGAGGTCGCATCACTTTGCTTAAATCGGTATTGAGTTCGCTTTCGCTCTATTATTTTTCATTGTTTCGGGCACCTATGCAAGTGATCGACACCCTTGAGCGTATTCGTCAGAAGTTTTTTTTGGGGCGGGACGCTTGAAGTTGATAAATTAAGTTGGATGGCGTGGGACAAAATGGTGTCCCCGGTTCAGTATGGAGGCGTTGGTTTGGGTGCACTGAGAGATGCAAATTTGAGCCTTCTTTCCAAATGGTCGTGGCGCTTTAAAACTAACCAAGATGCACTTTGGCGAAAGGTGATTTGGTCGTTACACGGGAATGGAAGAGGTTGGTGTTATATTCCGGCCAAAGTGTCTATTTGGGGACCGTGGAAGCAAATTTCTAGTGTGCCTAGGCTGTTGGGAAGTTATAATATGGTGCCACAAAAGATGATAAAAGCGACACTTCGCTGTGGAAGGGGTATTTTCTTCTGGCTGGATTGGTGGACAGCAGATGATTGCTTAATGAACTTATTTCCGATGTTGTATGAATTAGAGAAGAAAAAGACTTGTTTAGTCGCGGACAGGGTGGGAACGGGGCTGCAGAGCACTCAGTTAATATGGGATTGGAGGAGGAATGAGCTGGATGCCGTAGAACAGTCTCAATTATTGGGCTTGCTGCAGCTTTTAGCAGCCATGTACACCTCTGCAGGTCCAGATTTGTGGGCCGCTAAAGTCGATGGGTCGGGCGTTTTCGCGGTGCAGTCTATTAAAAAACGTATCGTAGACACAACCCATGATTTGCCGGAGGTGAGGTATGTGTGGTGTAATTGGGTCCCAAAAAAATCGGTGTTGTGGCGTAGTGGGCGTTTCATGATAGACTTCCAACTGCGGAAGCTTTATCTCGGAGAAATATTCATATAGATTCTACAATCTGCCGGCTTTGTGACATCAATGTGGAGACGGTTGATCACTTGTTTACGAGTTGTCCGGTAGCATTGGAGGTATGGTCAAATGTTTTCTCGTGGTGTTGTGTGCCGGATTGTTTTACTTTTCACGTTCGGGACTTATTATTCTATCATAAGACGGCTAAACCAACCGCGAAAGCAAAAAAGGTGTTTTATGGGGTGGTGTTAACTACTATGTGGAGTTTATGGAAAGCGAGGAACGACCTTATTCATAACAATAAGGCGGTGGTGGGGAGGCACGTATTTGAGATAAAGATTATGAGTTACCTCTGGATTACAAACCGTGGGAAGATGCCGGATATGACGTGGGACTCGTGGGGTAGATTTGACACGGCCAAGATGGGATAGATTCGGGTTGTTTTTTTGTCGGGTTTTGTTTCTTGTTGTCGTGTTGTTTTCGGATAGTTGTTCTCGGATTATTTTTGCTAGCATCTTGTTAGCATTTTAATAAAGTTTTGTTGGCCGTTAAAAAAAAAGGTAAAACATTGTGATAGTTTGTGTTGGACAAGCAGCTTTCATGGATTAAAAGTACAAACTTAATGAAAGTTAGATTCAAATCCAATAGTTGTGGTCTAGGGTGACGGACGGCCTCACTTTTTTAAAAGTTAAAAAATTATGAACTTAAAAAGATATTTATGTGTATGTGTAAAGGGCTCACCTTCAATGTTAACTCAATCCATTTAGGGTGTTTTGGGCTCCTCCATGAATGTGACAACATTTGAAATTGTTATATTTTGGGATAACTTGTATATTTTTTTGACAAAATAAAACTGAAACCCTTGTAGTGTGAGTCTCTTGTCTACACGTGACAAAACTCTTTAGACAATATTTGAAATTGTTATATTTTGGGATAACTTGTATATTTTTCGTGATTTGACATGTTTTAGTTGAATTTGACATAAACCACACTCGATATTAATTTGAATGACTTCTATCATGTGTACATAAGTGAGCTTAATTAAATAATTAAACACCTGGCTGACTTTGTGTAGTTCCTTAAAATTAATATTCGTCTAAATTGGAACTTTTTATCAATTAAAACTTCTAACCAAGTTTATTATATTTATAATATTAAATATTAACGAGTTGAAATGATAAAAGTAGATCAAGTTGATAACACAGATTAAAAATCATCTTTTTGATACCTTCACTTTTAAAAAGTGGCATTTTTTTATGCTAAGATTTGCATATGGGTTGGTTGTCATGTGCAAGGGATCTACTTCTTCCAATGTGTTTTGACCTTTGACTTTAACACCTAATACTGTTTTGCATCGATAGGCTACAAGTCCTACAATCAAATATATATATTTTTTTAACAGTAGATTTCATAAAACAACAGCAACAATGGCTGCTCCCACAAAACCAGGAAACAACAAACACATAAGGCTACAGGAAATTACATATTAAAATTTAATAGTGATCCAATTTGATCATATAATTGATTTACATTCGATCTGTTCTTGAACCATAAGAACCCCAAGGACTTGATATCTTTCACGATCTCATCAATTTTGGTGTTCTTGTCTTAAAATATATGAGGAAAAAAAATATATAAAGAAGTAAATGTGGCATTAAATGAGATTTTGGAAAAGAAAAAATAAAATAAAAAATCAGGTCAAACTACTTATTCAGTTTGTAAAGTTAGAGGTAAGGTTTGTTGTTGATGTCTCCTAACTCATAATCTAAAATCGGCTCTACCTCTATATTTAATATCATACATGGTATACACCTACATCTTTTAGTAATCCAGATTCGTTTAGAAACAGAATTTAGGTCGTTGAAATTGGTTGTTTTTGGTTAATAGATCTTTGAGAGTTTACACCTACATAGATACACCGAATCAGGAAGACCAATCAATCAATATGTTCCCCACTCTTAAGTAACATTCTCCACAAACATTCAATCAATCACTTAAGACATATTTTGAAAATTAACAAGGGAAAACCACCAAATTGGTCAAAGACTTGGTCAACTTATCAAAATAGCCACCTCCCATCTCTTGGGAGAGTCGGCTCACATGTCCCGAGACGTATTCGTGAGACCTCGGTGATGGACCACTAGCTGAGCGACACCTCACCCGTCTTTGGAGAGACGATTCCCGAATCCAAAGACGTCTTTGTGAGACCTCGCCTACACACTTCCCAACTCTTTCCTCTCTCTCTCCCCTCTCTCTCTCTCTCTCACACACACACACCAACCTTCCGCAAACTATAATACAATATTTAAGCTTCCGCAGACATGATCAGACTTCCGCAGACAAGATTCACTTATATAACTCTATGGATGATCGTAGATAACTCCGGAGCTACACCGGAAAAGAACATGATCGGCATAATTTTCCGACGACTTTGGTGGCTTTGAATAATGGTCAGAAGTAGCTTGTTACTGTGTGAAAAAGGAGAACAAATGATGAAGAAGACTAGTCACGGCTGGAGTTAAAATAATAAGATTTAAAAATGTCGGTGTACACCTGAAGAGCTCCGGAAGGAAGAGAGAGAGAGAGAGAGAGAGAGAGAGAGAGAGAGAGAGAGAGAGAGAGAGAGAGAGAGAGAGGAAAGAATTAGGAAGTGTGTAGGCGAGGTCTCACAAAGACGTCTTGGGATTCGGGAACCGTCTCTCCAAAGACGGGTGAGGTGTCGCTCAGCTAGTGGTCCATCACCGAGGTCTCACAAAGACGTCTCGGGACCTGTGAGCCGACTCTCCCAAGAGATGGAATGTGGCTATTTTGGTAAGTTGACCAAGTCTTTGGCCAATTTGGTAATTTTTCCAATTAACAATATATGTTTGTAGTCAATCATAATTAAAAAAACGACTTCTAAATTCATTTAAACGTCACTGATTAGAAGTCTACAATACGTCAACTAGCAGTCAATAAAAGGTTGCGAGTGCCATTGAAAATAATATTTTATCATGGGAAGCTGCTAAACCGACTCAAGCATTTTAAAAAGAAGTGTAAAACGTGGTGTCGACGTGCAAAATGTAAGAATGTTTATATAAGACTATCTTTAACGCTAGAGGCGCCCTTAGACGTCCTTAGTTGCCACATCATATCCTTATGAATCCTTAAAAACCTTCATTTCATCTCCAACCCTACAAATATCCTTACTCTTATGAATTTCCACCTCATCAGCTACCAACTACACACATTATTTAAATAAAAGATTTAATTTTTTTAGTTTGGCCCACCTCATCACTAAAACCAATACAAACTCTCATCCATAACTAAGGACTCCATCACTAAGGGATTCAAAGGGCACAATTGCTTCAATGGTAAGGGCTAGGAAGGGCATGTTGATTAAGGATGCATTGGAGAGAGTCTAAGGTGAATACGTTACTTTTTCGAATTAATAAAAGGCTGTGAGTGCCACTTAAAATAATATTTATCAATAATTATGCATGTTTCCAAAGGGTCTTACTAGAAACAGTCTATCTATTCTTACAGGGTAGAGGTAAGACTGTTTAAATCTTACCCTTCTCAAATCCTACCTTAGCTTTTGCTATTAGTGGAATTAACTGAGTATGATAATAGTGAATTATGTATGTTTTTAAGTGCATCGTCACCGCATCTAAAAGTAGCATTATTCGTAAATTAATTCCAAGTTTGTTTTATTAGTTTTTAGAAAGGAAACTTTATTATTCATAAAGCAATAAAATCTTATTAAACATGTGTAATGAATATATCTATTTTTTAATGTGACTTACCTTCATAAGAGAATAATTATGTATCGTTATGAGGTATGTAAAACCTTGTTTGTTATTTCTTCATTCTAGGATGTATATATAAAATCATTAAGTAGGGTTAAATACCATACCTCTTCGATCAATTATAATTTCTTTTGGATTTATATAAATTCAAAGTATTTTTACATATGTACATTCAGATTTACTCTACGGCTAACCAAATAAAATGTTTATTGATAAACTAGGCTATATACCCGCTATATACCCGCGTATTATATGGGGTTGTATAATGTATAATAGACGTGGTAAAAAGTCCTATCATATTCATTTACAAAACCATGAACAACCCACGCTTTGTGGTGGCCTAATTTAAGGGAAATAAAACAACCAACTCTATTAGGAAATAAAACAACTTACGTGAGTAATTAAAAGAAGTAAACATTAATTAAAAACTTGCATGGAATTGAAATAAACAAACATGGATGCGGCCTTGCATAGAATTTGATGAATGTCAAGGTCATCAACTGAGTAGGAGTCCAAGCCCCTAGCCGATACTGTAGCAGATCGAGTTAATTTGGTTGAAGGCACTTCTTCATGAGCTTTGTTGATGTTGCGAGAAAATCACCACCCACTCTTTGGTGTGATAATTTAGAAGCTACTTATCTCTCAGCAAATCCAGTGTTCATGTACAAAACATGTTGAAGTGGATTTTCACTTTGTTAGTGAATATGTAGCTCAAGATCATCTAAATGTAGTTCATTACTACCATTGATTAGATTGTTGATGTATTCACAAAGTCGTTGCCCTTAGAGAAATTTCTATTTCAACGGTCCAAGTTCCAAGGTGTTCCTCGCCCTTAACTTGTGAGGAATGTAAGACTAAGGGCTGAAGGGGCACTCCTAGAATATGAAATTTGTTTCACTGATTTTAATCAATTATACACTGCCACACCACTTCACTGATTCACTTTTTTGTAGGCAGCACTCCACTGATTCACTTCACTGAAATGTTTATATTTTATTATTTTTTAAGGAACGGTAATTAAACAAATTATCAATATTTAACACGGTAAAATAAATAGTAGAAACACCTAAAATATTATAAAACGTCATCTCATAGCTCTTCAAACCTCGACCCTCGGGGGGTTATCATCGTTTACGTTTCGGAATTCGTTACGGGCTTCTTCAATCCATCCATCTTCGTTTAAAGCCGAATTGTGGTTCATCCAATTAACGACTAATTGTTGAAATATTGCGCACTTCGCCTTTAAAGATAAAAACTTTCCACGTATCGCGTCTGTTGAACGATTGTTTTCACCCGTTTATTCCTTGAATCTTGTGGCAACCGCTTTCCAAAAACTTTGCCTTCCCCGGGGTCCATGCTCTTGAACATAAAGATAGCTATTCACCAAGGCGAGTTCATCCTCTAAGGTCTAGATTGATCCTCACACACGGTTTAGTGGGGGCGGGATTGGATTAGGATTTGGGTTTTGGTTTGCCATTTATGATCAACTTAAATCTGGACAATTGATTATTTTGATTAACGGTTTAGTGTGGGATGGATTGGATTTGGATTTACCATTTATATTAGATTAACGGTCAAAATATTGTTACCGTTTTAATTAAATTCATTCAAACGGTCAAAAAGCAATAAAATAATACTAAAAAACGACCGTTGCAATTATTATCAATTTTTACCAGCTCGTTAACTAGAACCAGCAAACGGTTCACGTGACCCCTACCAGCACGGGTAGTTGCGGTGTTACCGTGCTGATAGTAGAGTACCCGTGCTCAATTCTGATAGCGCCCCGTCCATCCTAAGTTAATTTATGTCCTTATATTTTCTATTCTAGCGGGTATATAATTCTAATATTCTGCTCCTTATGTAGAGCTCATATTGCAATTCATAGTTCAAAACTATTTATATAAGAATAACATAAATTAATTTGATTTCAAATCTCAAACTTGCTTAAATTAATGAGATTATGTATGGGGGAGAATGTGACTTTGACACGTGTCAATTGACGTAGATGTCGTGGTTTAATAAAAAAACAAGTAAAAATATATAGTAAATGGGAAGTAAGATCATCTCCTCAGAGGATTGGTGGAAATATTAGTTTTAACAAAATTAATTAACTAAAAAGAAAATTATGATTTTGATTAGTTTTAAATTTAAAGATAACAAACTAAAACTTAGAAATTGATTTGAAAACGGTAATGAGAAAGGGTAAGTTTTCAGGTTTGATAAATACAATTGTTACTACAGAACAAGTGGAAAGTCATTAAGGATGACTACGTGTATGCTTAATCAAGTGACAAATATGGATTCTATAGGGGCTGTTTGGTTGATTAAGTACTGAATCATTAAGAAGCCTGAATGGTTAAGTGTTGAATCATTAAGTGTTGTTATGTTGGACCTCTAAATGGTTAGTCTTCTTTTCCTACATTGGTAGGGGAAGTAAAAATGGATTCAGCAGTGCTTAATGGTTCAGCAACATCCCAAGTCTTAATGGTCCAGCCTTAACCATTTCATTCGGATGTTGTAACAAACACGTTGAATGAGCTGAATGCTGAATCATTTAGCGCTGAATGATTCAAAGGCTTGTTAAGAGCCCTACCAAACAGCCCCTAACTTAACAATTCACACACTATCAATTTCAGCAATATGATACATAATCAAGAAACAATTCATAAACAAAAAGTACATATAATTATTAATTAATGTTCAACAGTCGTTTACTCAAAAAACCAAAACTGAATCCATTTAACTTAACGGGTTACAGATTCAATCCTAATAATCTAGTTTTAAACATAAACAAAAGTAAATAAACTCAAACCCTACATGGCTACACCCGGAAAGAATCACGAGATGTTTAGTCGCTCATGTTCATCTTCTGATCTTGATTCATTGTGTTATAATGATCTTGCATGAGCGGAACATAATGGATTAGATTGATGTTGCAGCCGGTCCAACATCGCCTCCAAGAAGTCTCAAAACGGCTGTGAACGGAATAATAATCAAAATCCTGGATTTCCTTATGTTATAAGATGAAGACCTGTTTCTTCCGAAAAAACACTTTCTTGCATACCGCGAGGAAGTATGGATGGGTTCTTCCCAAGGCACTAACCGACAAAATAGTAGGGCTGGCTTCTAGGTTGTTCGCGTACCGCCACAGACTTCTCCTCTTTCTTTGTGTATTGCAAAGAAACCATAAATTTTGTCTTCTTTGTTTTTCGATCTGGATTCACTCGTGTGCTCCTATTTTCTTCATTTATGCTCGTTTTCTTTCCATTTAGCACACACAGACCTACAAGACACTAACACACTAAGTAAGACTAAGCGACTAAAAACACAAACAAATAACTAAAATAAACATAAATTACACACCTTACAAGGGTGTTTCACATACACATCAGCCCTGGGATGTTCCCGGGGTATAATCTAATCAACAATATTTTGAATCGTTTATTACAAGATAAGATAATATTATTAATTTAAGTTTAAGAGTTCTATTTCACGTATTATTATTATTATTATTATTATTATTATTATTATTATTATTATTATCTATATCTATACATATAATAAACCAAAGCCATTTTATTGACATGACATTTAAGGAGGCATTCTTTTCTTGAGTGTGCCATGTGTCATCTCATGTGGCATTGAGATATTTTAGGAAAAAAAGAATTTGAAAACAAAATTGGATTTTCACCCTCATGTTTCCTCCCATAATTTTTAAACATTAATATCTTTAATATACGAGGTTTTTTAAAGAAAAAAATACACCAAATTAACGAGCGTATTATTATCTTTCCAACGAATACCATAGTGCTATATAAAAAACGAAGAAATTTTTTTTGTGGGGTTTTGTTCATACAGGAAAAAAACATAAAGTTTTCAGGTAAATCATTAATCATGTATAGGCAA
The DNA here is from genome assembly GCA_030844895.1 of Ambrosia x helenae. Classification (NCBI taxonomy): domain Eukaryota; kingdom Viridiplantae; phylum Streptophyta; class Magnoliopsida; order Asterales; family Asteraceae; genus Ambrosia; species Ambrosia x helenae. Next base: position 7,996 of record JAUTDX010007165.1, on the reverse strand, counting down.
GTCACTAATTATGTTCAAATCAGTAAATATGAATTTTTTTTCAACCAGAGCCGAATAGGTTAATAGAGTTATATGTTGTTTTAAGTTAGGTATCAATATTAGTATGTTAGAGTTGCACATTTGTTTAGTCTTTAGGATGGGTGTTAATATTAAAGTTACATTAAAGTTCTACATTTTTTTAGGTTAGATGTTAGTTAGCATTGGAGTTCTACATTGTTTTAGGTTAGATATTAATATTAGAGTTATACATCAGTCTATTTCATATATAAAATTGATGTACTATATTAAATTTCTTAACCCGAGACGCCCCCAGGGTATAATCTAGTTATTATTATTATTATTATTATTATTATTATTATTATTATTATTATTATTATTATTATTATTATTATTATTATTATTATCCTACAACTACAATGAGAATATTCATACACATGGGATTAAATCTAATCCCTAACCCAAGATTTCCACCACGCATCGCTTTGCCCTTTTATTTTATTGTGCTTCTGAAAAGAAAAATAAACAATATGAAGATTTTGTCTTTTCATTTCATTTGTTTCCTTCTTTATTTATTTTTTTATTTTACAACAGGACTGAATATATAACCATGTTTCATATATTTTATTCAAGAAGTTAAGCATCACTCTTGAGTATCAATTAAAAATGTTTTAATAAAATGACGTCTATAGAGTATGAAGTTATTCAACTTCTTAGTTGTTTTTTCTTTCTTTACTTTGTTACTTTTAAAATTGCTGGCATTAGCGAACCATGAGAAAAACGCGCAACGCGCGTCTATTAATCTACCTAGTTTTATTGTTGTCTCAGGTTGGGGGGGGGGGGGGTAACGGATCATTACGCGGATGAGGACATGGATATCATTCGCGAAGAATGGTCAAGCTATGCCGCGACATTTATTTTCAAGTGATCGAAACTGGTTTTAAGGCAATGTATTGTCGATACAATATTTTTGCAAACGTTGTCTCGGATTAGTTTGTAATTTGATAAATATGGATTATATAATGAAATGATGTTTTTGTTATTAGTTTGCTAATTATTTTGCATATAATAAAATGACAATAAATCCAGGAGGGTAAATATGTAATTTTACAGGAATTTTTTTTAGATTAAAAAATTATGACACGTAAAGAACGTCATAAAATTCTGTCATAAAATGTGTCGCTAAAAACTGTCATAAAAATGCGTGTCGTTAAAAGTGTCATAACGTGTGTCAATAAATGTTGTCATGAAAGTGTGTCATAAACATATAACACGCGAAAATATGTCTTGTTAAATTTATGACACCGCCATCCTTACATTTTTTTTCCTGTTATCAGACCCCTTTCTTGACACGTAATACGTGTCAAGAAAGGGCTTTTTCTAGTAGTGCTACATCACTTTCACCAAAACCGGTTTGGTTTAGAAACCAATTTATAAGGGGAAAATGATTGGAATGGTTTGAAACCGGCTTTTATCCAATTCAGTTTATCGAAGGAGTTCTCATCTGATTGCAAACTTGCAGTTCATTAAGGTTTCAAAACGGTTTTTAGATTAGATCATGTTGCTTTAGGAACCTGTTTCGGGTCCCAAATTAGTTTTGATGTGCACCTTTGATAGGGAGGGCGTAAAAGAGGAAATCTACAATTTTGTTTTTTTTTTTTTCATTAAATATAATTCTCACTCATTTTTTTTATTTCAATAACTTTAAAATACTTTATTATTTTTCAATAACCTGGTGTATGTATATATTTGTTAAAGTGTTGCTAAATACACTCCCTTTATATTATTTTTATGATTACACTGTCACACCCTCAAATTTCCACTTGCGGGGTTTTACCGCGAGACGCATGACAAACCAGGATCCAAGTCAACGATCACAATAAACAACTCTATATGCAAAACGTAAATAGACATAACCATTAATTTAATAAGCGGAAGCGTTTAAGTAACATTTAATCAACTATGCTATCATCTCAAAAGTTGTTCGAATACTTTTATTACAAAACGTGCAACTATGCCTAGACGCCAATGCAGACCCGTGCGCCTAGTTCCGTTCATTGCTACCTTAGCGACCTGAGAAAAACATGCCAAAAAGATGTCAACATATAATGCTGGTGAGTTCACAGGTTTGTTCAAATGTTATCAAAACGTTACCATGTCCATACTATATCAATGATACCAAGTACGCTAGCTAGGCGTATGTTTTATTACTACTACGATTGGAAACCATTACTAGACACGTTTAGCAATGTTTAGCGTGTTTAAGCAGCCCGTATGTTCAGCATGATGATGTTCCTGTTCGAGACAATATGCACCCGCCCGGCCCTCCAAGCCGACGAGTGGGGCAGGTCACGCCCAATAGATCTATCCACATTTCCCCCGTTGTGCATCCCCGCACATTCATGGTTTCCCCCGGGACTTCCAAAAGATCGTATAGCAATATAAAGTTAAAAACCATAGTATGACATATGTTACCAAAACGGTTTAGCGCATGTTTTCTCCCCCAAAAGTTAAAGCAGTAAAAGTGGGGCCGTGAACTCACCTTAAGTAGCGTTCTTCAATTACAAGTAAAGATGTTCAGCCCTTGATAATCCCTCTACGGAGATCTATCAAAATGTTCACATAAGTGCTCTGACTAATAACCATAAGGTTATCTAGTCCCCGATTGTCCAGATCGTAACCAAGTATGTTTTAAAACGTGTTTAAATGTTTAACCGTCACACTAGACCGACCCGACATCCCGTTGGTGACCCATTACCCCAACTAATCAAGTACACATAGATTACACACAAGGTTCAAGCATAAAACACTTAGTTTGTATCAAAAATCTCATTTCTGCATCAGAACGGTCGAACCAGTCAGTTTTAAGTCTCCTTCGCACCTTTTCAGTCTCCTTCGCCCGTTTTACATTTCATTCGACCGTTTGATGCCTCCTTCGCCCGTTTTACCACATTCGCCCAACAAAACCCAGGTTCGACCCTGGTTTTCCTTCTTCGCACCTTCGATCGGTCGAAGGAGGCCAGGTTCGCCCCTGTTGTGCAATTTTTCCTAAAAACGCTTCAAACACATTCAAAACGACTCGAAACATCATCAAACACAGCAGTCAAGCATGGATAACTTATCCCTACAAAACCCCACCGATTTCCCCCGATAATACGTCCGTTTTAGCCCTTTCCCAAAATGGTAAAGATTATGGAAACATCACTTTCATGCATGAATAATTTACCCAATTTGGAAACTTTTGAAATCGATTCATGCTTAGCTTAAAATGCTCAGTTTGTCGATTATCCGATCTTTCTTATCAGTTCTATTGATCATAAATATCATGCATCAAGTTTAGATCCAATAAAACCCCCAAATATTATCATATCCAATCCTAACCCTAGACAACAATATTCCAACATTAATAACAATCCTATATCATGTTTCTATCATAGATATAGCAGCAAATCATTGAACAACACATAACACCACATAATACACAATTTACATATGTTATTCATCATGAAAACCTATGTTAAATGATCATGTTTTGATTTAGAAAGATGTTTAAAAGGTTTTTAATCATAAAAACACCCTTAGAACAGATCCGGACAATTAGGGTTAGATGAAAACGAATTAAAATGCTTTTAAAAAGGTTTAGGATTATGAACACACCTTGGATTCTTGTTTAGATGTTGTAGATAGGTTAGATTATGAAAAAGAAGAGCAAAAACTCCTTCCTTAGTGTTTTAGATCGTTTGAGAGCGTTTTGGGACGGTTAGGGTTTGTGAAATGATGAAAAATGACAAAGGTTGGTATTTATACTAATCCCTCCTTCGCACCATTTCAATGGTCGAAGGTGGTCTCCTTCGACCCTTTCACAGGGTCGAATGAGCCCTGTTCTGGTCGAAGGGAATTCCTTCAATTCCACTTCCCTGGTTCGCCCATTTACAAAGGGTCGAACCAGACAACTTCTTTCCTTCGACCACTCGAAGTGGTCGAACCAAGATCCCTTTTTAACTAGTTTTCCAGTTTGTCGTGTTTAATGCATTCTAACACATCTTAACACATAAGCATGCATCCTTAGTCTATATTTAAACACATTTAAGCACAGATAATCATTTACACATCATTTAAAACACATCTATGTATATAATCCACCACACGACCCATAATCTACACATATACTTAATTAGTTCATGTAATGTCACCAACAACGGAACCCGGTACTAGTGTATTACCAAAACGACTCCCAATGATCCTCCAGATCATTGTACCCTGGACAATCCTAACTTGACCCGACTCAACTAACCCAGTTAAGTCTGTTTATAAACGTTTCTCGCTAAGGTAGACTTAGATGTTACTAATATGTTTAAGCCAAACATGTCGGGTGTCACATACACTCCCCCTCAAAGTTTTTAAATAAACATAATTTAAACCTTATATTTTTTTTTATAGAATTTCCTCTTCTATCCTGATCTAAGTTTGTCTCAAACTATAGTAATTAAATCATAAATATTAAAACTAACAATATTTCAGATGGGGCTTTGTACCACCGAGATGATGACGAGATTCATGGGACGATGATGCTTCAATTATGTGATGAAGATGATGTTCATGGGGTAAGTAACTTAAAAAGAGTTGATTACACGAAGAAGATGAGTTACTAAAATGATTTTTTTTTAATTAGAAGGATAGAATTTGATAACTTTTAAACTTTTTTTTAGAAAAGAGTGCAATTAGTAAAAAGGGGAGTGCATTTAGCCAACCCCTTGTTAAAAATGTTATGCAATTATATTTATGTATAACACCATTAAAATTGTATTGTTATACACTTATCTATACATTATAATAAAACAAAATAAATTTGTCCACATGGCATGCTCCTAAGGCCACTAGCATTGCAAATTCCCTCCTAAAATTTTTAACACCATTAATTAATATTAATTAATTGAATATTTATCTATTAATAAACATTATAATAAAACAAAATAAATTTGTCCACATGGCATGCTCCTAAGGCCACTAGCATTGCAAATTCCCTCCTAAAATTTTTAACACCATTAATTAATATTAATTAATTGAATATTTATCTATTAATAATTACCAAAAATAGGTACAATTATTTACTTTGTATCCTCAAACTATTTCTATTTATTTATGAAAAACTGATATATATTTTTTTATCTCATTGTCACCGTCAAATTATTGTTCATTTTAGTGTTTTTCTTTTTTCTTTTTTTTTTTGTTGATAACTCGATCTTCGCATCATTTGTTTTGATAGTTGATCTGCACTTTGAAATTGAAACATTATATTAAGAAGAATTTTAAATACTTTTATATTCTTGAGTTTGTGTATAACCAGTAAAGTAGAATCTTAAAAGAGTGAATTATCAGATGATGAGTTACATGGTAGTTATTTGTTTTAGTGAATCAGAAAGTGAAAGGAAGCAAAACAGTTAACCAAAGATGTTACAGCTAAAAACAAACTTACAAGTGAGAAATAGACCATGGTTTGGGTTGAATCACAAACCAAAATGGGTTAGGGCTTTTTTGTTCATCATCAGTATAATGTTCATTTCATTATTATAATGTTTGTTATGATTTGAATTGTTGGCTTGGTATTGATTCATGATTGATTGTTTTCGTTCACTTTTAGTTTCTTCATGAACGGGTCTAATAGGTCATCATGTTTAGGCAGAGGGTTACTAGGGTTGTATTGAAGCAATGGTTTTTTGTTATCTATTTAACTTGGGTATGAGTAAAACGGATCTCGAAATTCATATATTTCCGATCTAATCAAGGAGTTGTTCTCGGTTGAACTAAGAATGTTTCTTTTATTGATTGAACCAGGGATGAGGCAATCTGTGACAGGGTTCTTTGAACGATTGAACCAGGGATGAGTCGATCAGATATTTCCATTTTACTCTTCATTTATGTGGCATTCAAGCTCGTAATAGAAATCATCTATTGACCGAAGGCGTCCGATGTACTGAACTCTTTTTCAACAATTGTATCAGTATGTGGGAAAGAAAGAGTTATCTGGTAGTTAAGGGTGTGCACGATCCAATTCGATTCGGTTTTTTGGTAAAACCATAACTGTAACCAACGTATTCGGTTTTTGTTTTTTTAAAACCGTTCGGTTTCAGTTTTTCGGTTTTAGTAACGGTTCAGTTCGGTTTTTGGTCTTTTTGGTTTTTGAAACATAATTTCATAAAAATTAAAAATAGAACTTATAATCCAAGGTTTAAGAATCTTTCTTATATGTTTATATCTATATTAATATACTAATTAACCTTTTAAATTAATATTGTTCACATAAATCGAACATTCTAAATGATTTCCATATACAAACCGAACATTCTAAACAATTTCCATGCATAAATCGAACAGTCTAAACGAATTCTATGTTTTTCCTAAGTTTTTATTAACACGTTTCTTTTCTAATACTTTGAAAAGTAATTATTTTTAAGAATAAAACTAATAATTCCTAAGTCAATGTATAAGGTATATTAAAAAAGAATTTTTTGGGTTCTTCGTTCATTTTGATTTTTTTCGGTTTTTATAAAATGTAAAACCGAAACCGAACCGCTAATTTCGGTTTTTTTTTTGTTCGGTTTTCCGGTTTTTTTGTGCGGTTCGGTTATTTTCGGTTCGGTTAAATCAAATTTTTCGGGTTCTGTTTGGTTTTTTTGTTTTTATGCTCACCCCTACTGGTAATCTATTAACATTCCAACAGAATGTTATGAAATACATCACTAAAATTGTTCCGTAAGTTATTAGCATGTACTAAATCGTGTCTTCATTTGTACTTGATTATTGGGTATGTGTTGTATACAGTTCGTATATCTGTTTACTTGTATCGAACATGTATATTAAAATACTATGTAAAGACCAAATAATGCAAAAGGTTAGAATAGAACACTTAATTTTGTGTACAAGGAAATATTTGGACGTCATATAAACAATTAGTGTAATTTTTATTTCTATTTATATAGTATAGTAGCATAGTGTAATATGCATTTCTATTTATTATAAAGAGTTACAGACGAATGAATTATGTGGTATTTTTGTTCTCTAATTCTCTTTGATAATTATCATTTATTTTGTTAACACAAATCAATTTAATGGTTCTTGACATTTGGTTCGTGTTTGTTTTCGTGTACTACTTAGTACATATAGTTTTTTTCGTGTACTACTAATTGACACATTTGACATTATCCAACTCGTGTAACACACGGGTACTTAAACTAGTAACATATAACCATGATGCATCTTGCATGCATAAATTGATGCAAATACCCCAACCCATAAAACAACATACACGTGACACATTTTCTTCACTTTTCTATGTTTCTTACACAAAAATAAACTTTGCATTGTAACCGGCTTGTGTGTAGAAGATAGATGAAATGAGAACTCTAAAAGGTTGCGAGTACTATGAAAACTGACGAGAAACCAATTAAAATCATTATTTAATATAAAAAGTATATAATGTGAAATATTAGATGAATTATCATCTAACATCATAATACAACATTACAATAAAAAAAACAACATTAAAAAATTATCCTCCAATTAATTCATCTCTTACCTTTGAATTACTTTTAACAAATATTTTTTACACAAGTGTAAATGGTAAACTTATATATGAAAAAAAAATATTTTGGATTGTAACTATATAATAATGTATATGTATATAGAAAGTTTTAATTGGATAGTGCAATCTTTTTTCTATTAAAATTATTTTTAACCGAGTTATCGCGGTTTTCGTGAAATTTATGGGTTCTCATTTGATTTTTGTATACGCGTCCATGTTGTGTGAGAGAGATCAAATGAGAATGCTTTTTAAAATTTGTAAAAATGAGATTCATTTTAAACACTTGTAAAAAAGAGAAAATTTGGTGTCACGCCCGCTGTCACAAAAACATGATTGTTCCCATTAACTAATTTAATAAAGAAAAATATGTAAGAGAGCGTGATCGTGATGTGATTAGTTGCGATTGGGTGAAAAAAA
>JAUTDX010007164.1:0-28375 GCA_030844895.1 Ambrosia x helenae | reverse complement strand
GAGGTGACTGGCTTCTGAGCCTGGATACCTTTGCAACAGGACCTTCAGAAAGTGCCGTCAAATTCAGTAGTTTTAAATTGTGAAACATCATCCAAACTAATGGAATCATCTGAATCCCTGATGTTGCCCTCAGTAGAGGACTGTCTCAGTTAAATCATGAGCTGAGCCCAACTCAGTTCTCTCATGAACCTCTGTTTCTTGGTACTGAGGATTTCCTACTTCAGGCATTAAGCCTTCATCAGTAGTTGCCACATCTGAGGTCTTAGCTATGTTACTTCTGTCCTCAGATCCACCACTGGGTGGTAACTGAGTAGTAGCAGCCTCAGATGCCCAAGAGTCTCTAAAATTGGGCTTAAAGACTCTGGTCACCACATCATCTCTTGGGATAGGGCTAGTGATGTCCACATCCATGTCTAATGTAGTAGTTATGTCCCCTGTTTGTTGTGGTTGATGGGGACTGACATGATCAGATGGGACATTCTCTTTTAGCCCAGAGAGAAGTTTGGCAATTTCTATTGCCTCTTGTTCAGAAATTTGTGGGGATGGTTCAGTAGTTTGGGCAATAGGTGTTGTTCAGCAGTTTCAAAAGAAGAGTGTGTTTGATATGTTTTTCTAAGTCTTTTTCTTTTGAATTGAACAGATATGGGTGCTCTTGGTGGGGTTTGAGATGGATGAGACTGAGAGGGTGTTTCAGTCTCAACCAATTTGAAGAGCAGAATGCTCAAGAGCATGTTCAGGCATCTCAACCTCCTGAACAGCTTTTCTTTTGGGTTGGTGGGTTGCAGTTTTTGTTGGCTTGGGCTTTTTGGCTTTTGGTGGTGTGGGTGTGGAAGATGTGGGCTTCAGGGGGACTTGTTGTTGTTCTCCCTGATCATCTTCTGGCCAGGCAGCCGGTTTGTTCAGTCTTGAGTATGCTTGTGATGTTAAAGGGTTTAAAGTTGAAATTTTCCCACAAGCACCTCATTACCCAGTTTCCCCTATTATGCATTGCATAATGAACCTTGGGTACAACAAAAACTTTTTCTTGGTATTATTGTGATGTAACACCAACTCATGGAAAAACAGTTTTGATGCCCTGAATTTAGTTTCATTCACAATGGAATGAAATATTGGTTGAAAAGTGGAGGGCATCTGGTCATATGACCCTGTTTTTGGACTCAAACACATAATTATATAATGAAACAAAAAGTTTATATTTTGGTTCAAAATTATTTTTGAATATTGTAGCATGGGAGAGAGTACCTTGATAACCACACTCAGTCATGGTTAGATGAATATCTTTGTTAGCAACATGGTCAGGGGCAGCTACATCATCCAGACCCAGTCTTGTTGCTAGCTAGTGTGGCCGGTGTGATGGTCAGTTGTTTCCCTTTTATCTTTGAGTTGAGGGAAATGACCTCACCACCCATTGTAACCGTCTCAGCATTTGCCCAGAACTCATTCAGAGTTTCAGTGTGAATTGGTGGGTTAATGTGAGAGCAGTAAAGTATTGGGATTTGACGACAAGATCAATGATCTCATCGTATTGGGACCAGCCTTCTTGTTTTTCAAGAAAGGCTCTTTGATTATGTCCCTGTTTTAGAACTAGAGCCATTGTGGTTTGGGTGTTTGATCGAACAGTGAATTTTGCAGGTTTAGGTTTGAGAGTGTTTTGAGAGAGAAGGAGGGATATTTGTGGAGTTTAAAGGATAAGTGGGTGTGAAAAGGTAATTTATTAGAGTTTTAACCGCTTGAATCTTCTTTATTAGAAGTTTTAAAACCGCCTTTGGTTTAAAATCTCTTTATCAGAGGTTTTAAACTGATTAGGTCAAACCTCTGATGATGGGAAAAGTCAGATTTGCCCTTTTGACTTAAACTGCTGATGAAGGATTACTTCATCAGTAGTTCCCATTTTCTCTTCAGCAGTTTTAACATCTGATGAGAAATGTTTTTATATAAATACTTTATTCATAACTTCTGAAGTTTATTTTATCAGAAGTTACACACTTTTCAGAAAATTATCCCATACTGATGATTTTTGTTCATCAGTACTTTCTCTCATACTGATTTCTGTTTAATCAGTTGTTTTTTTCAGAAGTTTTGTTTGCAGACTTTGTCATTTGTAAGTGAAAACCAGAAAAAAGATGGAAAAGGTTAACTTTGAAATCCACCAAGGTAAACAGGATGGAATCAAGGGTGGAGAAAGGAAAAAGAAAAAATTTTTCATTTTGATTCCACCATGGTAAACAGGATGGAATCAAGGATGGAAAAAGGAAAAAGAAAAATTTTGATGCATAACAGTAGTGATTGATGTAGAAGTTTGCTGTAGAGTTGGGTAGAATCAAGTGTTAACTTGGTTTCTAACTGATATGCAGAAAAAAATAAAATAAACACTTACAAATTTAGCATTCCAAGCATGGAAACAACTTCTGAAATGTTGATGTGTCAAGGGGCTTAGTGAAGATGTCAGCTATCTGATTAGCTGTTGCTACATGCTTCACCTCAATCTTGCCTTTTTCATAGCAATCTCTTATGAAATGGTACCTGATCTCAATATGTTTAGTTTTTGAGAACTGTACCGGATTTTGAATGATGCTAATGGCAGATTTGCTGTCTACAAACAAAGGTGTCTTGGTCTCTTTGATTCCATAATCAAGAAGTTGATATTGGAGCCATTGTATCTGTGATGTACAACTTGCAGCTGCAATGTATTCAGCTTCAGCAGTTGAAGTTGCAACAGATGTTTGCTTCTTTGATTGCCATGACACTAGACAGTTACCCAGGAATTGACAACCACCAGATGTTGACTTTCTTGTCATCTTACACCCTGCATAGTCACTATCTGAAAATGCTGATAACTTGGTATTGCTTGAAGCAGGATACCAAATTCCCAGTGTTGGTGTTCCTTTCAGATATCTAAAATTCTTTTGACTGCAATAAGGTGTGATTCCCTTGGTGCTGATTGATATCTAGCACAGACACATGTTGAAAACATAATATCTGGTCTAGAAGCAGTTAAGTATAAAAGGGAACCTATCATGCATCTGTACATGGTTTGATCAACCTGTTTTCCTTGATCATCAGGTTCAACTTGTGTGATAGGTGTCATGGGAGTGGAACATGATTTACAGTCATTTAAAGAAAATTTGTTCAATAATTCTTTAACATATTTTGATTGATGTATAAAAGTTCCATTTGTTTGTTGTTTGATCTGCAGTCCTAGAAAGTACTGCAGTTCTCCCATGGTACTCATCTCAAATTTTGATTGCATGAGTTTCTTAAAATCATCACACAGTTTTGTGTTTGTTGAACCAAAGATGATATCATCAAACATAATTTGAACAAGTAAGACATGATTTCCAACATGTTTAATGAAAAGTGTTTTATCAATGGCACCTCTTGTAAAGTTATTTTTGAGTAAAAGGTGGAGAGTGTATCATACCAGGCTCTTGGAGCCTGTTTGAGCCCATATAGAGCTTTATCCAGTCTGTACACCCACTCAGGATGAGTAGGATCCTCAAACCCAGGTGGCTGACAGACATACACCTCCTCCTTGATTTTTCCATACATAAAAATGCACTTTTCACATCCATTTGATAAACTTTAATTTTGTTGGAAATGGCATAGGCCAGAAATAACCTGATGGCCTCAAGCCTTGCAACTGGAGCAAAGGTTTCATCATAGTCAATTCCCTCTTCTTGAGAGTACCCTTGAACTACCAGTCTTGCCTTGTTCTTGATTATCATACCAGCTTCATCTTGTTTGTTCCTGAAACCCATCTTGTACCAATTGGTTGCTTGTTTGAGGTAAGGGACAGATTTCCCAGACCTGTTGCTTGTTGAACTGTAGTAGTTCATCTTGCATAGCCTGCACCCAATTATTGTCTTTGAGGGCTTCCTGGTACTTCTTTGGTTCCAACTGTGAAATAAAGGCTGAGAATAGGCAAAAGTTGGAGAGCTGGTTTCTGGTCAGAACACCTGTAGCTATATCACCCATGATTTGATCAAGTGGATGATCTCTGTGTTCAATCAGTTGTTGTAAACCACTGACAGGTGTAGGTGGCTCTTGTTCTTCAAACAAACTACTGAGGTCTATGATATCTGGTTCAGCAGTTGCAGCTTCTTCAGTAGTTGCAGGTGCTGAAGCAGATGTTTGAGTTTGGCCTTCAGTATTTGTTTGATCAGAAGTTTGAAAACTTCTGATGGTGTTGTAGTTGACTTAATGACTGTTTGAGGAGTCCATGGTGCAGGATCCTCATCTTCAAACCTTTGATCACCATAATAAGTAGGTTTGGAAGAAGTAACAGCCTTTTCAGGTCCAAAGTGAAAGTTGTCAAGGTCAAAGAGTTCAGCAGGATGTGCTGAATAAGAGTGTGTTTTGACTCATTGAACTTGACATTCAATGTTTCTTCTACTATCTTGGTGTGAGAATTAAAAACCTTGTAGGCTTTTCTAGTTGAAGAGTAACCAAGAAAGTAACCTGAGTCAACTTTGGCAGCAAACTTTGAGATAGATTCCTTGATGTTCAAGATGAAACATTGACACCCAAAAGCCCTGAAAAAGGAGATAAGGGGCTTCATGCCATGAAGAACTTCATAGGCAGTCTTGGAATGTCTCTTGACCACAAGAACTCTATTCTGAACATAACATGCTGTGTTAACTGCTTCTGCCCAAAAGTACAATGGCAGTCCAGAATCAGCTAACATTGTTCTTGCTCCTTCTATCAATGTTCTGTTCTTCCTTTCTACTACACCATTTTGTTCAGGAGTTCTGGGAACACTGTATTGTCTAATAATCCCTTTAGACAAACAGAATTCATCCAGAGTTTTGTTCCTGAACTCTGTCCCATTGTCACTTCTAATGGTTTTGACAGATAGAGAATATTGTTTCTCTACTTGTAGAATGAAGAACTTGATGATTTCAGCAGCCTCATCCTTGGAAAATAAGAAGAATACCCATGTGAATCTTGAGTAGTCATCAATGATGACTAAGCAGTACTTCTTTTTACCAAGGCTCATAATCTTGACAGGCCCAAATAAGTCCATATGGAGTAGTTGAAGACATGCAGTTGTTTTTGATTCTTCAATAGACTTATAGGAGGACTTATGCTGTTTTCCCTTTAAACAGGATACACAGTGTTCTTGACACTGGTATACTTTCAAAGGTAGACCTCTGACCAAGCCCATTTTTGTGACTTTATTTATGGTTTTAAAGTTCACATGGCCAAGTCTCCTGTGCCAGAGATCTGTTTCTGAAGTTGATGCCCTTGAGAAGAAACAGGCAGTGTTGTTCAATACTTTGTCTTTCTCAATGTCCACTGCATAGACATTGCCACATCTTTTGGCAATCAGCAAAGTATGATCTTCTATAATCTTCTCAATCAACTTCTGGCCTTCTGGTGAGATGATCTTGCAAGCTGTCTTTGTGAAAAAGGAAGAATATCCTTTATCACACATTTGTGACACGCTCAGCAAGTTGTATTCAAGGTTCTTCCACCAGATTGACCTTGTCAAACTGTATTTTGCCAGAGGAGACATTGCCATGTCCTAGCACATATCCCTTGGCATTGTTCCCAAAGGACACAGATCCTTCTCTTTGGCTGATAAAGTTGTTTATCAGGTATCTGCATCCAGTCATGTGCATAGAGCCTCCACTATCAACATACCATATGCTGTTTAAGCCCCTGGAAACTCTCTGCACATAAAAGCAAATTAGTTAGATTTGGAAACCCAAGCCTGTTTGGCTTTGGGTTTGCTCTTGAGAACAGTTACAGTTTTGTTCTTGACCAGGTTGAGAAATCCATGTCTTTTTGGCAATGGATTTTTCATGAAGAACCATGGTGGTATCCTTTTTAGGACCACCATCAACCTTGGTCATCAGTAGTTCTACCATGTTCTTTAGATTTTGAATCTCAGCAGTTTGTGAAACTGCTGATGATTCTGGTCTAACTACTGACAAGGAATTTTGAGAAAAAGATTTTGGTTGAGATTTTATCTTTTTCTGAGAAAAGGTGTTTTCAGGTTGTTGTTTCTTGGTTTTAAAGACTTTTTCATAATCATTTCTGATTTGATTTCCCACAACCTGTTGTTTAAATTTTTGATTGAACTGAATTCCTTTTCTGTATCTACAAAATTCAGTTTTGTGGTTGTACAGGCCACAAATTTCACATTCTTTTGCCTTAAGTTTTTGATCAGAAGGCAAATTTCTGACAGTTGTGAAAAGATTTTGCTCATCAGTAGTTTTCAGGGTCTCAACTCCTGAAGTAGATGAAACTACTGATGGCTTGTTGTCAGTTTTTGTAAATACTTCTGAAGTACTTTCTTTAAAATGCCAGGATTTCTGTTTAGAAAGTTTTCATGGAAAGATGTGCATTCTTTCCCTTCAGAAGTTTCATTTGAAACAATTCTTCTCCCATCTTCAGTAGTTTTGGGGAGAAAAATCTGTTGGTGTTTCAACATGATGGTATCCTATGCCAAACTTTAACATTTGAAGCACTTTGTTTGTTTAGCAGTAGTTGATACCCCCTACAAGATTCAACCATTTTTCACAAGTGATCCTGGTGTCAGCAAGCTCTTGTCTGACATCTCCCAGGTCATTTAGCATCATTTTGATTTGTGCTTGGGTTTCAATAGCAGAGTCAGTTAATTTAGAAACCTCTTTTGTTTTAGCACACAGTTTTCTTTCTAAATCACATTTTATCTGTGTGTATTTTCTTTCTAAATCATTGGCTTTGCCTTGTAGGTGCACGTTTGTCTCTCTTATGAGAGCAAAAGTTTCTTTGCAAGAGTTTGAACATAGTTTTGTCAAAGATTCTTTTGATACCTGAGACAATGCAGATTTTGAGGTACAGCCTTCAAATGCCATTAAGGCAAAGTTCTTTCTGCCATTGTCTGGTTCTCCCCAGTTGATGTCAAACACTTTGTTGTCTGCATCAGGATTACACTCTGTGGTGTCATAAGGGAGACTGCTCCAGTCAACATACCCCGAGGTAAAGAGACTTTGTTGAGGGGTTGTTGAGGCTGTGGAGGAAGTTGAGCAGCTGGAAAGGGAGGGATTGATTGTTGGCTCTGCATCTGTTGAGCAGGCACTTGAACATATTGTACTTGAGGCATATATTGCTGTTGAGGAGCTTGTGCCTGTACAAAATGAGCACTCCCTTGAGTTCCATTGTTCCTATTATAATTGGGGTTATAGTTATTTCCAGATTGTGATTGGTTAAAGCTAGAGCTTCTACACTCTCTAGCAAAGTGTCCCAACTTCTGACACTTGTGACATCTCAGTTTAGATTTGTCAAAACCAATTTTTGTATTACTGGTCAATCCTGGAAATTTCCTTCCTGACCTTTTATAAAACTTGTTAGTTTTAATGCTTAGCATGGCCAGTTGGTGTAGTATGTCCATTTCTTCCAAGTCATCACTGCTAAAATTTTTCAAATCATCCATGATAAAACATAGATTATCAGCAGTTGACTTTGGTCATCATTGTCATAACCTGGGAAAGATCTTTCTGATGAGATCCCAGTGGTTATGTCAATATTGTCATAAGATCCATAGGAACAAGTTGGTGAATCTTGTCCCAAAAGTGCTGTACTACCTGGTAGGTAGTCATCAGCAGTTTTACCAGAAGTTTGTAATTTCTTCTTTTGATCGATTTCTCTTTCAAAGTGAGTAATCTCCCATGGAGTTTTGTAAGAGTGAGGGAGCTAAAATCTGGTGAGGATCTTAAGACAATGGAGTAAGTTTCCCATTTGTCAGGTAGAGACCTTAAAAATCTATGTAACATAGATACTGTTGTATAGGTCTGACCATTTAACTTTAGCTCAGAGATTAATGAGGAGAATCTTTCAAATTGTTGTGTCAAAGTTTCCCCATTAATATAAGCAAATGTTTCATATTGTTGAGCCAAAATTTCTCTGGTGTTGGCAATCACCTCTTCAGTTCCTCCAAACTGTTCTTTAAGACAGTCCCAAAGTTCTTTGGCACTTTCACAATGTAAAAGGCCAGAGTATATTTCATTTGGGAGAGCCATTGCCAACATAGAGAATGCCTTAGCATCTAGCTCAAGTTTTAGGAAATCCTCATCTGTATAGTCTTTGGGATCCTTAGGAATCCCTTCTTTAGTTTCAAGATTTATGTTTACTGGTTTGTGTGGACCATATATCACAGATCTCCAACAACCTGTGTTGGTTTGTGACAAGTATGTGCCATTCTTTTCTGCCATATATTGTACTCATTTCTCACAAGCATGGCAGTTTGGTGGCAGAACCAGTATTATGTGGATCCATTTTTAAAGAGTATAGATTTGTCTGATGACTCTTTTAAGTGATGGATATTGATAAAAAGTGAACTTTTGATCTTTTTATTGAATATCAATAAGAGCTTTGTGTCTGATTCTCAATTTGTTAGATTGATATGTGATCAGATAAACCAATGCTCTGATACCAATTGTTGGATCAGTTTGCTCTTGTTTGCTAAGTAAGAACTTGCTATCTTGACACTTAAGTGTTTAGCAAGTCCTTGTAAATCAGATTATAGCACAGCGGAATGTTATAAGTTAAAGCAACACTTTTTATGCAAAGGCAGAGTTATAACTCCCCCTTGATGTTTGAAACTAAATAAATGACAAAGTATTTTTTATGAATCTAAGTTGTAAATGAGAATTAGATACTTAGAGAGATTCACAATAAATACAGAAATGGAATATAACAATGAGAGTGTTTGAAGGATTTTTCTGTTAAAAATCAATGTCTAAAATAGAAGGTTGAAGCCTTCTATTTATAGACGATTACATGCATGTATCTTGCCTAAAAAGCAAGCACAGAAAGTCCAGTTACAAGTTGCACAAGTTGCAACATTGAAAGAAACAAATACAGCTAAAAGTAATATTAAACAACAAACTACTGATGCAAAAAGGCGGTGGAAAATATCTTCTGCTAAGTGCTGATGAAGGACAACTACTGAAGAGTAGTTTTGTCTTCAGTACTTCTGAAGTGAACTTGTCTGGTTTGGACTTCAGAACTTCTGCAACTTCAGCACTTCTTCATATCTTCTAATCAGCAGTTTCTTGTCTTCTATTCAGTACTTCTATACTTAGCCAAAAATGACAGAAGTGAATTAGACTAAGGTTTACAAAAGTGGTTTCACCAATCCTCTTTGTTCCATAACTTATAGTATTAACGAACTAAAATGGGTATCTCGTTGACTTTCAGGTGCTGTAGGTCAAAGAATACTGAACAACAGTTTATAAAGGCTGGAAATTCTTACTCTTGGAAATAATTTTATAGCCTAATGTACACCCTTATTGGGTTAGTCACGGGACCCAGAATCTCCTATCCTTATAGGGGAAGCCTAATTATAGTATTAACAAACTAAAATGGGTATCTCGTTGGACTTTCAGGTGCGGTAGGTCAAAGAATACTGAACAACAGTTTATAAAGGCTGGAAATTCTTACTCTTGGAAATAATTTTATAGCCTAATGTACACCCTTATTGGGTTAGTCACGGGACCCAGAATCTCCTATCCTTATAGGGGAAGCCTAATTATAGTATTAACGAACTAAAATGGGTATCTCGTTGGACTTTCAGGTGCTGTAGGTCAAAGAATACTGAACAACAGTTTATAAAGGCTGGAAATTCTTACTCTTGGAAATAATTTTATAGCCTAATGTACACCCTTATTGGGTTAGTCACGGGACCCAGAATCTCCTATCCTTATAGGGGAAGCCTAATTATAGTATTAACGAACTAAAATGGGTATCTCGTTGGACTTTCAGGTGCTAGTAGGTCAAAGAATACTGAACAACAGTTTATAAAGGCTGGAAATTCTTACTCTTGGAAATAATTTTTAGCCTAATGTACACCCTTATTGGGTTAGTCACGGGACCCAGAATCTCCTATCCTTATAGGGGAAGCCTAATTATAGTATTAACGAACTAAAATGGGTATCTCGTTGGACTTTCAGGTGCTGTAGGTCAAAGAATACTGAACAACAGTTTATAAAGGCTGGAAATTCTTACTCTTGGAAATAATTTTATAGCCTAATGTACACCCTTATTGGGTTAGTCACGGGACCCAGAATCTCCTATCCTTATAGGGAAGCCTAATTATAGTATTAACGAACTAAAATGGGTATCTCGTTGGACTTTCAGGTGCAGTAGGTCAAAGAATACTGAACAACAGTTTATAAAGGCTGGAAATTCTTACTCTTGGAAATTATTTTATAGCCTAATGTACACCCTTATTGGGTTAGTCACGGGACCCAGAATCTCCTATCCTTATAAGGGAGCCTAATTATAGTATTAACGAAACTAAAATGGGTATCTCGTTGGACTTTCAGGTGCGTAGGTCAAAGAATACTGAACAACAGTTTATAAAGGCTGGAAATTCTTACTCTTGGAAATAATTTTATAGCCTAATGTACACCCTTATTGGGTTAGTCACGGGACCCAGAATCTCCTATCCTTATAAGGGGAAGCCTAATTATAGTATTAACAAACTAAAATGGGTATCTCGTTGGACTTTCAGGTGCTGTAGGTCAAAGAATACTGAACAACAGTTTATAAAGGCTGGAAATTCTTACTCTGGAAATAATTTTATAGCCTAATGTACACCCTTTATTGGGTTAGTCACGGGACCCAGAATCTCCTATCCTTATAGGGGAAGCCTAATTATAGTATTAACGAACTAAAATGGGTATCTCGTTGGACTTTCAGGTGCTGTAGGTCAAAGAATACTGAACAACAGTTTATAAAGGCTGGAAATTCTTACTCTTGGAAATAATTTTATAGCCTAATGTACACCCTTATTGGGTTAGTCACGGGACCCAGAATCTCCTATCCTTATAGGGGAAGCCTAATTATAGTATTAACGAACTAAAATGGGTATCTCGTTGGACTTTCAGGTGCTGTAGGTCAAAGAATACTGAACAACAGTTTATAAAGGCTGGAAATTCTTACTCTTGGAAATAATTTTATAGCCTAATGTACACCCTTATTGGGTTAGTCACGGGACCCAGAATCTCCTATCCTTATAGGGAAGCCTAATTATAGTATTAACGAACTAAAATGGGTATCTCGTTGGACTTTTCAGGTGCTGTAGGTCAAAGAATACTGAACAACAGTTTTTATAAAGGCTGGAAATTCTTACTCTTGGAAATAATTTTATAGCCTAATGTACACCCTTATTGGGTTAGTCACGGGACCCAGAATCTCCTATCCTTATAGGGGAAGCCTAATTATAGTATTAACGAACTAAAATGGGTATCTCGTTGGACTTTCAGGTGCTGTAGGTCAAAGAATACTGAACAACAGTTTATAAAGGCTGGAAATTCTTACTCTTGGAAATAATTTTATAGCCTAATGTACACCCTTATTGGGTTAGTCACGGGACCCAGAATCTCTATCCTTATAGGGGAAGCCTAATTATAGTATTAACGAACTAAAATGGTATCTCGTTGGACTTTCAGGTGCGTAGGTCAAAGAATACTGAACAACAGTTAATAAAGGCTGGAAATTCTTACTCTTGGAAATAATTTTATAGCCTAATGTACACCCTTATTGGGTTAGTCACGGGACCCAGAATCTCCTATCCTTATAGGGGAAGCCTAATTATAGTATTAACAAACTAAAATGGGTATCTCGTTGGACTTTCAGGTGCTGTAGGTCAAAGAATACTGAACAACAGTTTATAAAGGCTGGAAATTCTTACTCTTGGAAATAATTTTATAGCCTAATGTACACCCTTATTGGGTTAGTCACGGGACCCAGAATCTCCTATCCTTATAGGGGAAGCCTAATTATAGTATTAACGAACTAAAATGGGTATCTCGTTGGACTTTCGGGTGCTGTAGGTCAAAGAATACTGAACAACAGTTTATAAAGGCTGGAAATTCTTACTCTTGGAAATAATTTTATAGCCTATTGTACACCCTTATTGGGTTAGTCACGGGACCCAGAATCTCCTATCCTTATAGGGAAGCCTAATTATATCGTATTAACGAACTAAAATGGGTATCTCGTTGGACTTTCAGGTGCGGTAGGTCAAAGAATACTGAACAACAAGTTTATAAAGGCTGGAAATTCTTACTCTTGGAAATTATTTTATAGCCTAATGTACACCCTTATTGGGTTAGTCACGGGACCCAGAATCTCCTATCCTTATAAGGGAAGCCTAATTATAGTATTAACGAACTAAAATGGGTATCTCGTTGGACTTTCAGGTGCTGTAGGTCAAAGAATACTGAACAACAGTTTATAAAGGCTGGAAATTCTTACTCTTGGAAATAATTTTATAGCCTATTGTACACCCTTATTGGGTTAGTCACGGGACCCAGAATCTCCTATCCTTATAGGGAAGCCTAATTATAGTATTAACAAACTAAAATGGGTATCTCGTTGGACTTCAGGTGTGTGTGTAGGTCAAAGAATACTGAACAACAGTTTATAAAGGCTGGAAATTCTTACTCTTGGAAATAATTTTATAGCCTAATGTACACCCTTATTGGGTTAGTCACGGGACCCAGAATCTCCTATCCTTATAGGGGAAGCCTAATTATAGTATTAACGAACTAAAATGGGTATCTCGTTGGACTTTCAGGTGCGGTAGGTCAAAGAATACTGAACAACAGTTTATAAAGGCTGGAAATTCTTACTCTTGGAAATAATTTTATAGCCTAATGTACACCCTTATTGGGTTAGTCACGGGACCCAGAATCTCCTATCCTTATAGGGGAAGCCTAATTATAGTATTAACGAACTAAAATGGGTATCTCGTTGGACTTTCAGGTGCTGTAGGTCAAAGAATACTGAACAACAGTTTATAAAGGCTGGAAATTCTTACTCTTGGAAATAATTTTATAGCCTAATGTACACCCTTATTGGGTTAGTCACGGGACCCAGAATCTCCTATCCTTATAGGGGAAGCCTAATTATAGTATTAACGAACTAAAATGGGTATCTCGTTGGACTTTCAGGTGCTGTAGGTCAAAGAATACTGAACAACAGTTTATAAAGGCTGGAAATTCTTACTCTTGGAAATAATTTTATAGCCTAATGTACACCCTTATTGGGTTAGTCACGGGACCCAGAATCTCCTATCCTTATAGGGGAAGCCTAATTATAGTATTAAGAACTAAAATGGGTATCTCGTTGGACTTTCAGGTGCGGTTAGGTCAAAGAATACTGAACAACAGTTTATAAAGGCTGGAAATTCTTACTCTTGGAAATAATTTTATAGCCTAATGTACACCCTTATTGGGTTAGTCACGGGACCCAGAATCTCCTATCCTTATAGGGGAAGCCTAATTATAGTATTAACAAACTAAAATGGGTATCTCGTTGGACTTTCAGGTGCGGTAGGTCAAAGAATACTGAACAACAGTTTATAAAGGCTGGAAATTCTTACTCTTGGAAATAATTTTTATAGCCTAATGTACACCCTTATTGGGTTAGTCACGGGACCCAGAATCTCCTATCCTTATAGGGGAAGCCTAATTATAGTATTAACGAACTAAAATGGGTATCTCGTTGACTTTCAGGTGCTGTAGGTCAAAGAATACTGAACAACAGTTTATAAAGGCTGGAAATTCTTACTCTTGGAAATAATTTTATAGCCTAATGTACACCCTTATTGGGTTAGTCACGGGACCCAGAATCTCCTATCTTATAGGGGAAGCCTAATTATAGTATTAACGAACTAAAATGGGTATCTCGTTGGACTTTCAGGTGCGGTAGGTCAAAGAATACTGAACAACAGTTATAAAGGCTGGAAATTCTTACTCTTGGAAATAATTTTATAGCCTAATGTACACCCTTATTGGGTTAGTCACGGGACCCAGAATCTCCTATCCTTATAAGGGAAGCCTAATTATAGTATTAACGAACTAAAATGGGTATCCTCGTTGGACTTTCAGGTGCTGTAGGTCAAAAATACTGAACAACAGTTTTATAAGGCTGGAAATTCTTACTCTTGGAAATAATTTTTATAGCTATTGTACACCCTTATGGGTTAGTCACGGGACCCAGAATCTCCTATCCTTATAGGGAAAGCCTAATTATAGTATTAACAAACTAAAATGGGTATCTCGTTGGACTTCAGGTGCTGTAGGTCAAAGAATACTGAACAACAGTTATAAAGGCTGGAAATTCTTACTCTTGGAAATAATTTTATAGCCTAATGTACACCCTTATTGGGTTAGTCACGGGACCCAGAATCTCCTATCCTTATAGGGGAAGCCTAATTATAGTATTAACGAACTAAAATGGGTATCTCTTTGGACTTTCAGGTGCGGTAGGTCAAAGAATACTGAACAACAGTTTATAAAAGGCTGGAAATTCTTACTCTGGAAATAATTTTATAGCCTAATGTACACCCTTATTGGGTTAGTCACGGGACCCAGAATCTCCTATCCTTATAGGGGAAGCCTAATTATAGTATTAACAAACTAAAATGGGTATCTTGTTGGACTTTCAGGTGCTGTAGGTCAAAGAATACTGAACAACAGTTTATAAGGCTGGAAATTCTTACTCTTGGAAATAATTTTATAGCCTAATGTACACCCTTATTGGGTTAGTCACGGGACCCAGAATCTCCTATCCTTATAGGGAAGCCTAATTATAGTATTAACGAACTAAAATGGGTATCTCGTTGGACTTTCAGGTGCTGTAGGTCAAAGAATACTGAACAACAGTTTATAAAGGCTGGAAATTCTTACTCTTGGAAATAATTTTATAGCCTAATGTACACCCTTATTGGGTTAGTCACGGGACCCAGAATCTCCTATCCTTATAGGGGAAGCCTAATTATAGTATTAAACAACTAAAATGGGTATCTCGTTGGACTTTCAGGTGCTATGGTCAAAGAATACTGAACAACAGTTTATAAAGGCTGGAAATTCTTACTCTTGGAAATAATTTTATAGCCTAATGTACACCCTTATTGGGTTAGTCACGGGACCCAGAATCTCTATCCTTATGGGGAAGCCTAATTATAGTATTAACGAACTAAAATGGGTATCTCGTTGGACTTTCAGGTGCGGTTGGTCAAAGAATACTGAACAACAGTTATAAAGGCTGGAAATTCTTACTCTTGGAAATAATTTTTATAGCCTATTGTACACCCTTATTGGGTTAGTCACGGGACCCAGAATCTCCTATCCTTATAGGGGAAGCCTAATTATAGTATTAACAAACTAAAATGGGTATCTCGTTGGACTTTCAGGTGCTGTAGGTCAAAGAATACTGAACAACAGTTTATAAAGGCTGGAAATTCTTACTCTTGGAAATAATTTTATAGCCTAATGTACACCCTTATTGGGTTAGTCACGGGACCCAGAATCTCCTATCCTTATAGGGAAGCCTAATTATAGTATTAACGAACTAAAATGGGTATCTCGTTGGACTTTCAGGTGCTGTAGGTCAAAGAATACTGAACAACAGTTTATAAAGGCTGGAAATTCTTACTCTTGGAAATAATTTTATAGCCTAATGTACACCCTTATTGGGTTAGTCACGGGACCCAGAATCTCCTATCCTTATAGGGGAAGCCTAATTATAGTATTAACGAACTAAAATGGGTATCTCGTTGGACTTTCAGGTGCTGTAGGTCAAAAAATACTGAACAACAGTTTATAAAGGCTGGAAATTCTTACTCTTGGAAATAATTTTATAGCCTAATGTACACCCTTATTGGGTTAGTCACGGGACCCAGAATCTCCTATCCTTATAGGGGAAGCCTAATTATAGTATTAACGAACTAAAATGGGTATCTCGTTGGACTTTCAGGTGCAGTAGGTCAAAGAATACTGAACAACAGTTTATAAAGGCTGGAAATTCTTACTCTTGGAAATAATTTTATAGCCTAATGTACACCCTTATTGGGTTAGTCACGGGACCCAGAATCTCCTATCCTTATAGGGGAAGCCTAATTATAGTATTAACGAACTAAAATGGGTATCTCGTTGGACTTTCAGGTGCGGTAGGTCAAAGAATACTGAACAACAGTTTATAAAGGCTGGAAATTCTTACTCTGGGAAATAATTTTATAGCCTAATGTACACCCTTATTGGGTTAGTCACGGGACCCAGAATCTCCTATCCTTATAGGGGAAGCCTAATTATAGTATTAACGAACTAAAATGGGTATCTCGTTGGACTTTCAGGTGCTGTAGGTCAAAGAATACTGAACAACAGTTTATAAAGGCTGGAAATTCTTACTCTTGGAAATAATTTTATAGCCTAATGTACACCCTTATTGGGTTAGTCACGGGACCCAGAATCTCCTATCCTTATAGGGGAAGCCTAATTATAGTATTAACAAACTAAAATGGGTATCTCGTTGGACTTTCAGGTGCTGTAGGTCAAAGAATACTGAACAACAGTTTATAAAGGCTGGAAATTCTTACTCTTGGAAATAATTTTATAGCCTAATGTACACCCTTATTGGTTAGTCACGGGACCCAGAATCTCCTATCCTATCCTTATAGGGGAAGCCTAATTATAGTATTAAAGAACTAAAATGGGTATCTCGTTGGAGAGTTTCAGGTGCGGTGGTCAAAGAATACAGAACAACAGTTTATAAAGGCTGGAAATTCTTACTCTTGGAAATAATTTTATAGCCTAATGTACACCCTTATTGGGTTAGTCACGGGACCCAGAATCTCTATCCTTATAGGGAAGCCTAATTATAGTATTAACGAACTAAAATGGGTATCTCGTTGGACTTTCAGGTGCTATTGGTCAAAGAATACTGAACAACAGTTTATAAAGGCTGGAAATTCTTACTCTTGGAAATAATTTTATAGCCTAATGTACACCCTTATTGGGTTAGTCACGGGACCCAGAATCTCCTATCCTTATAGGGGAAGCCTAATTATAGTATTAACAAACTAAAAATGGGTCTCGTTGGACTTTCAGGTGCTTAGGTCAAAGAATACTGAACAACATTATAAAATATCTTACATTTATTCCACTATGTACATCTTATTTTAGTCACAATACCTCCCTATTTTAACTATAGTTTTACCCTAACTAAAATATCTCTTTTGGTCCAACAAACAACTGATAAACAATTTTTTAAAAGCTGGCTTCTTACTCTTGGAAATAATTTTATAGCCCTAATATACCCCCTTATTGGTTAGTCACGGACCCCCCAATCTCCTATCCTTATAGGGGAAGCCTAATTATAGTATTAACAAACTAAAATGGGTATCTCGTTGGACTTTCAGGTGCTGTAGGTCAAAGAATACTGAACAACAGTTTATAAAGGCTGGAAATTCTTACTCTTGGAAATAATTTTATAGCCTAATGTACACCCTTATTGGGTTAGTCACGGGACCCAGAATCTCCTATCCTTATAGGGAAGCCTAATTATAGTATTAACGAACTAAAATGGGTATCTCGTTGGACTTTCAGGTGCTGTAGGTCAAAGAATACTGAACAACAGTTTATAAGGCTGGAAATTCTTACTCTTGGAAATAATTTTATAGCCTATTGTACACCCTTATTGGGTTAGTCACGGGACCCAGAATCTCCTATCCTTTATAGGGAAGCCTAATTATAGTATTAACGAACTAAAATGGGTATTTCGTTGGACTTCAGGTGCTGTAGGTCAAAGAATACTGAACAACAGTTTATAAAGGCTGGAAATTCTTACTCTGGGAAATAATTTTATAGCCTAATGTACACCCTTATTGGGTTAGTCACGGGACCCAGAATCTCCTATCCTTATAGGGGAAGCCTAATTATAGTATTAACGAACTAAAATGGGTATCTCGTTGGACTTTCAGGTGCGGTAGGTCAAAGAATACTGAACAACAGTTTATAAAGGCTGGAAATTCTTACTCTTGGAAATAATTTTATAGCCTAATGTACACCCCTTATTGGGTTAGTCACGGGACCCAGAATCTCCTATCCTTATAGGGGAAGCCTAATTATAGTATTAACAAACTAAAATGGGTATCTCGTTGGACTTTCAGGTGCTGTAGGTCAAGGAATACTGAACAACAGTTTATAAAGGCTGGAAATTCTTACTCTTGGAAATAATTTTTTAGCCTAATGTACACCCTTATTGGGTTAGTCACGGGACCCAGAATCTCCTATCCTTATAGGGGAAGCCTAATTATAGTATTAACGAACTAAAATGGTATCTCGTTGGACTTTCAGGTGCTATAGGTCAAAGAATACTGAACAACAGTTTATAAAGGCTGGAAATTCTTACTTTTAGAAATAATTTTATAGCCTAATGTACACCCTTATTGGGTTAGTCACGGGACCCAGAATCTTCTATCCTTATAGGGAAGCCTAATTATAGTATTAACGAACTAAAATGGGTATCTCGTTGGACTTTCAGGTGCTGTAGGTCAAAGAATACTGAACAACAGTTTATAAAGGCTGGAAATTCTTACTCTTGGAAATAATTTTATAGCCTAATTTACACCCTTATTGGGTTAGTCACGGGACCCAGAATCTCCTATCCTTATAGGGGAAGCCTAATTATAGTATTAACGAACTAAAATGGGTATCTCGTTGGACTTTCAGGTGCTGTAGGTCAAAGAATACTGAACAACAGTTTATAAAGGCTGGAAATTCTTACTCTTGGAAATAATTTTATAGCCTAATGTACACCCTTATTGGGTTAGTCACGGGACCCAGAATCTCCTATCCTTATAGGGGAAGCGCTAATTATAGTATTAACGAACTAAAATGGGTATCTCGTTGGACTTTCAGGTGCGGTAGGTCAAAGAATACTGAACAACAGTTTATAAAGGCTGGAAAATTCTTACTCTTGGAAATAATTTTATAGCCTAATGTACACCCTTATTGGGTTAGTCACGGACCCAGAATCTCCTATCCTTATAGGGGAAGCCTAATTATAGTATTAACAAACTAAAATGGGTATCTCGTTGGACTTTCAGGTGCTGTAGGTCAAAGAATACTGAACAACAGTTTATAAAGGCTGGAAATTCTTACTCTTGGAAATAATTTTATAGCCTAGTGTACACCCTTATTGGGTTAGTCACGGGACCCAGAATCTCCTATCCTTATAGGGAAGCCTAAGTTATAGTATTAACAAACTAAAATGGGTATCTCGTTGGACTTTCAGGTGCTGTAGGTCAAAGAATACTGAACAACAGTTTATAAAGGCTGGAAATTCTTACTCTTGGAAATAATTTTATAGCCTAATGTACACCCTTATTGGGTTAGTCACGGGACCCAGAATCTCCTATCCTTATAGGGGAAGCCTAATTATAGTATTAACGAACTAAAATGGGTATCTCGTTGGACTTTCAGGTGCTGTAGGTCAAAGAATACTGAACAACAGTTTATAAAGGCTGGAAATTCTTACTCTTGGAAATAATTTTATAGCCTAATGTACACCCTTATTGGGTTAGTCACGGGACCCAGAATCTCCTATCCTTATAGGGGAAGCCTAATTATAGTATTAACAAACTAAAATGGGTATCTCGTTGGACTTTCAGGTGCTGTAGGTCAAAGAATACTGAACAACAGTTTATAAAGGCTGGAAATTCTTACTCTTGGAAATAATTTTATAGCCTATGTACACCCTTATTGGGTTAGTCACGGGACCCAGAATCTCCTATCCTTATAAGGGAAGCCTAATTATAGTATTAACAAACTAAAATGGGTATCTCGTTGGACTTTCAGGTGCTGTAGGTCAAAGAATACTGAACAACAGTTTATAAAGGCTGGAAATTCTTACTCTTGGAAATAATTTTATAGCCTAATGTACACCCTTATTGGGTTAGTCACGGGACCCAGAATCTCCTATCCTTATAGGGAAGCCTAATTATAGTATTAACGAACTAAAATGGGTTTCTCGTTGGACTTTCAGGTGCTGTAGTCAAAGAATACTGAACAACAGTTTATAAAGGCTGGAAATTCTTACTTGGGAAATAATTTTATAGCCTAATGTACACCCTTATTGGGTTAGTCACGGGACCCAGAATCTCCTATCCTTATAGGGGAAGCCTAAGTATAGTATTAACAAACTAAAATGGGTATCTCGTTGGACTTTCAGGTGCTGTAGGTCAAAGAATACTGAACAACAGTTTATAAAGGCTGGAAATTCTTACTCTTGGAAATAATTTTTTAGCCTAATGTACACCCTTATTGGGTTAGTCACGGGACCCAGAATCTCCTATCCTTATAGGGGAAGCCTAAGTATAGTATTAACAAACTAAAATGGGTATCTCGTTGGACTTTCAGGTGCTATAGGTCAAAGAATACTGAACAACAGTTTATAAAGGCTGGAAATTCTTACTCTTGGAAATAATTTTATAGCCTAATGTACACCCTTATTGGGTTAGTCACGGGACCCAGAATCTCCTATCCTTATAGGTGAAGCCTAATTATAGTATTAACGAACTAAAATGGGTATCTCGTTGGACTTTCAGGTGCTGTAGGTCAAAGAATACTGAACAACAGTTTATAAAGGCTGGAAATTCTTACTCTTGGAAATAATTTTATAGCCTAATGTACACCCTTATTGGGTTAGTCACGGACCCCAGAATCTCCTATCCTTATAGGGGAACCTAATTATAGTATTAACGAACTAAAATGGGTATCTCGTTGGACTTTCAGGTGCGCGTAGGTCAAAGAATACTGAACAACAGTTATAAAGGCTGGAAATTCTTACTCTTGGAAATAATTTTATAGCCTATTGTACACCCTTATTGGGTTAGTCACGGGACCAGAATCTCCTATCCTTATAGGGGAAGCCTAATTATAGTATTAACGAACTAAAATGGGTATCTCGTTGGACTTTCAGGTGCGGTTAGGTCAAAGAATACTGAACAACAGTTTATAAAGGCTGGAAATTCTTACTCTTGGAAATAATTTTATAGCCTAATGTACACCCTTATTGGGTTAGTCACGGACCCAGAATCTCCTATCCTTATAGGGGAAGCCTAATTATAGTATTAACAAACTAAAATGGGTATCTCGTTGGACTTTCAGGTGCTGTAGGTCAAGGAATACTGAACAACAGTTTATAAAGGCTGGAAATTCTTACTCTTGGAAATAATTTTATAGCATAATGTACACCCTTATTGGGTTAGTCACGGGACCCAGAAATCTCCTATCCTTATAGGGGAAGCCTAAGTTATAGTATTAACGAACTAAAATGGGTATCTCGTTGGACTTTCAGGTGCGGTTGGTCAAAGAATACTGAACAACAGTTTATAAAGGCTGGAAATTCTTACTCTTGGAAATAATTTTATAGCCTAATGTACACCCTTATTGGGTTAGTCACGGGACCCAGAATCTCCTATCCTTATAGGGGAAGCCTAATTATAGTATTAACGAACTAAAATGGGTATCTCGTTGGACTTTCAGGTGCTGTAGGTCAAAGAATACTGAACAACAGTTTATAAAGGCTGGAAATTCTTACTCTTGGAAATAATTTTATAGCCTAATGTACACCCTTATTGGGTTAGTCACGGGACCCAGAATCTCCTATCCTTATAGGGGAAACCTAATTATAGTATTAACGAACTAAAATGGGTATCTCGTTGGACTTTCAGGTGCTGTAGGTCAAAGAATACTGAACAACAGTTTATAAAGGCTGGAAATTCTTACTCTTGGAAAATAATTTTATAGCCTATGTACACCCTTATTGGGTTAGTCACGGGACCCAGAATCTCCTATCCTTATAGGGGAAGCCTAATATTATAGTATTAACGAACTAAAATGGGTATCTCGTTGGACTTTCAGGTGCTGTAGGTCAAAGAATACTGAACAACAGTTTATAAAGGCTGGAAATTCTTACTCTTGGAAATAATTTTATAGCCTAATGTACACCCTTATTGGGTTAGTCACGGGACCCAGAATCTCCTATCCTTATAGGGGAAGCCTAATTATAGTATTAACAAACTAAAATGGGTATCTCGTTGGACTTTCAGGTGCTGTAGGTCAAAGAATACTGAACAACAGTTTATAAAGGCTGGAAATTCTTACTCTTGGAAATAATTTTATAGCCTAGTGTACACCCTTATTGGTTAGTCACGGGACCCAGATCTCCTATCCTTATAGGGGAAGCCTAATTATAGTATTAAACAAACTAAAATGGGTATCTCGTTGGACTTTCAGGTGCGGTAGGTCAAAGAATACTGAACAACAGTTTATAAAGGCTGGAAATTCTTACTCTTAGAAATAATTTTATAGCCTAATGTACACCCTTATTGGTTAGTCACGGGACCCAGAATCTCCTATCCTTATAGGGAAGCCTAATTATAGTATTAACGAACTAAAATGGGTATCTCGTTGGACTTTCAGGTGCGGTAGGTCAAAGAATACTGAACAACAGTTTATAAAGGCTGGAAATTCTTACTCTTGGAAATTAATTTTATAGCCTATATGTACACCCTTATTGGGTTAGTCACGGGACCCAGAATCTCCTATCCTTATAGGGAAGCCTAATTATAGTATTAACGAACTAAAATGGGTATCTCGTTGGACTTTCAGGTGCTGTAGGTCAAAGAATACTGAACAACAGTTTATAAAGGCTGGAAATTCTTACTCTTGGAAATAATTTTATAGCCTATTGTACACCCTTATTGGGTTAGTCACGGGACCCAGAATCTCCTATCCTTATAAGGGAAGCCTAATTATAGTATTAACAAACTAAAATGGGTATCTCGTTGGACTTTCAGGTGCTGTAGGTCAAAGAATACTGAACAACAGTTTATAAAGGCTGGAAATTCTTACTCTTGGAAATAATTTTATAGCCTAATGTACACCCTTATTGGGTTAGTCACGGGACCCAGAATCTCCTATCCTTATAGGGGAAGCCTAATTATAGTATTAACGAACTAAAATGGGTATCTCGTTGGACTTTCAGGTGCTGTAGGTCAAAGAATACTGAACAACAGTTTATAAAGGCTGGAAATTCTTACTCTGGGAAATAATTTTATAGCCTAATGTACACCCTTATTGGGTTAGTCACGGGACCCAGAATCTCCTATCCTTATAGGGGAAGCCTAATTATAGTATTAACAAACTAAAATGGGTATCTCGTTGGACTTTCAGGTGCTGTAGGTCAAAGAATACTGAACAACAGTTTATAAAGGCTGGAATTCTTACTCTTGGAAATAATTTTTATAGCCTAATGTACACCCTTATTGGGTTAGTCACGGGACCCAGAATCTCCTATCCTTATAGGGGAAGCCTAATTATAGTATTAACGAACTAAAATGGGTATCTCGTTGGACTTTCAGGTGCGGGGTCAAAGAATACTGAACAACAGTTTATAAAGGCTGGAAATTCTTACTTTTGGAAATAATTTTATAGCCTAATGTACACCCTTATTGGGTTAGTCACGGGACCCAGAATCTCCTATCCTTATAGGGGAAGCCTAATTATAGTATTAACGAACTAAAATGGGTATCTCGTTGGACTTTCAGGTGCTGTAGGTCAAAGAATACTGAACAACAGTTTATAAAGGCTGGAAATTCTTACTCTTGGAAATAATTTTATAGCCTAATTTACACCCTTATTGGGTTAGTCACGGGACCCAGAATCTCCTATCCTTATAGGGGAAGCCTAATTATAGTATTAACGAAACTAAAATGGGTATCTCGTTGGACTTTCAGGTGCTGTAGGTCAAAGAATACTGAACAACAGTTTATAAAGGCTGGAAATTCTTACTCTTGGAAATAATTTTATAGCCTAATGTACACCCTTATTGGGTTAGTCACGGGACCCAGAATCTCCTATCCTTATAGGGGAAGCCTAATTATAGTATTAACGAACTAAAATGGGTATCTCGTTGGACTTTCAGGTGCGGTAGTCAAAGAATACTGAACAACAGTTTATAAAGGCTGGAAATTCTTACTCTTGGAAATAATTTTATAGCCTAATGTACCCTTATTGGGTTAGTCACGGGACCCAGAATCTCCTATCCTTATAGGGAAGCCTAATTATAGTATTAACAAACTAAAATGGGTATCTCGTTGGACTTTCAGGTGCTGTAGGTCAAAGAATACTGAACAACAGTTTATAAAGGCTGGAAATTCTTACTCTTGGAAATAATTTTATAGCCTATTGTACACCCTTATTGGGTTAGTCACGGGAACCAGAATCTCCTATCCTTATAGGGAAGCCTAATTATAGTATTAACAAACTAAAATGGGTATCTCGTTGGACTTTCAGGTGCGGATAGGTCAAAGAATACTGAACAACAGTTTATAAAGGCTGGAAATTCTTACTCTTGGAAATAATTTATAGCCTAATGTACACCCTTATTGGGTTAGTCACGGGACCCGAATCTCCTATCCTTATAGGGGAAGCCTAATTATAGTATTAACGAACTAAAATGGGTATCTCGTTGGACTTTCAGTGTGCTTTAGGTCAAAGAATACTGAACAACAGTTTTATAAAGGCTGGAAATTCTTACTCTTGGAAATAATTTTATAGCCTAATGTACACCTTATTGGGTTAGTCACGGGACCCAGAATCTCCTATCCTTATAGGGGAAGCCTAATTATAGTATTAACAAACTAAAATGGGTATCTCGTTGGACTTTCAGGTGCTGTAGGTCAAAGAATACTGAACAACAGTTTATAAAGGCTGGAAATTCTTACTCTTGGAAATAATTTTATAGCCTATTGTACACCCTTATTGGGTTAGTCACGGGACCCAGAATCTCCTATCCTTATAAGGGAAGCCTAATTATAGTATTAACAAACTAAAATGGGTATTCGTTGGACTTCAGGTGCTGTAGGTCAAAGAATACTGAACAACAGTTTATAAAGGCTGGAAATTCTTACTCTGGAAATAATTTTATAGCCTAATGTACACCCTTATTGGGTTAGTCACGGGACCCAGAATCTCCTATCCTTATAGGGGAAGCGCCTAATTATAGTATTAACGAACTAAAATGGGTATCTCGTTGACTTTCAGGTGCTGTAGGTCAAAGAATACTGAACAACAGTTTATAAAGGCTGGAAATTCTTACTCTTGGAAATAATTTTATAGCCTAATGTACACCCTTATTGGGTTAGTCACGGGACCCAGAATCTCCTATCCTTATAGGGGAAGCCTAATTATAGTATTAACAACTAAAATGGGTATCTCGTTGGACTTTCAGGTGCTATAGGTCAAAGAATACTGAACAACAGTTTATAAAGGCTGGAAAATTCTTACTCTTGGAAATAATTTTATAGCCTAATGTACACCCTTATTGGGTTAGTCACGGGACCCAGAATCTCCTATCCTTATAGGGGAAGCCTAATTATAGTATTAACGAACTAAAATGGGTATCTCGTTGGACTTTCAGGTGCGGTTGGTCAAAGAATACTGAACAACAGTTTATAAAGGCTGGAAATTCTTACTCTTGAAAATAATTTTATAGCCTAATGTACACCCTTATTGGGTTAGTCACGGGACCCAGAATCTCCTATCCTTATAGGGGAAGCCTAATTATAGTATTAACGAACTAAAATGGGTATCTCGTTGGACTTTCAGGTGCTGTAGGTCAAAGAATACTGAACAACAGTTTATAAAGGCTGGAAATTCTTACTCTTGGAAATAATTTTATAGCCTAATTTACACCCTTATTGGGTTAGTCACGGGACCCAGAATCTCCTATCCTTATAGGGGAACCTAATTATAGTATTAACGAACTAAAATGGGTATCTCGTTGGACTTTCAGGTGCTATAGGTCAAAGAATACTGAACAACAGTTTATAAAGCTGGAAATTCTTACTCTTGGAAATAATTTTATAGCCTAATGTACACCCTTATTGGGTTAGTCAGGGACCCGAATCTCCTATCCTTATAGGGGAAGCCTAATTATAGTATTAACGAACTAAAATGGGTATCTCGTTGGACTTTCAGGTGCTGTAGTCAAAGAATACTGAACAACAGTTTATAAAGGCTGGAAATTCTTACTCTTGGAAATAATTTTATAGCCTAATGTACACCCTTATTGGGTTAGTCACGGGACCCAGAATCTCCTATCCTTATAGGGGAAGCCTAATTATAGTATTAACAAACTAAAATGGGTATCTCGTTGGACTTTAGGTGCTGTAGGTCAAAGAATACTGAACAACAGTTTATAAAGGCTGGAAATTCTTACTCTTGGAAATAATTTTATAGCCTAATGTACACCCTTATTGGGTTAGTCACGGGACCCAGAATCTCCTATCCTTATAGGGGAAGCCTAAGTATAGTATTAACGAACTAAAAATGGGTATCTCGTTGGACTTTCAGGTGCTATTGGTCAAAGAATACTGAACAACAGTTTATAAAGGCTGGAAATTCTTACTCTTTAGAAATAATTTTATAGCCTAATTGTACACCCTTATTGGGTTAGTCACGGGACCCAGAATCTCCTATCCTTATAGGGGAAGCCTAATTATAGTATTAACGAACTAAAATGGGTATCTCGTTGGACTTTCAGGTGCTGTAGGTCAAAGAATACTGAACAACAGTTTATAAAGGCTGAAATTCTTACTCTTGGAAATAATTTTATAGCCTATTGTACACCCTTATTGGGTTAGTCACGGGACCCAGAATCTCCTATCCTTATAGGGAACCTAATTATAGTATTAACGAACTAAAATGGGTATCTCGTTGGACTTTCAGGTGCGGTAGGTCAAAGAATACTGAACAACAGTTTATAAAGGCTGGAAATTCTTACTCTTGGAAATAATTTTATAGCCTAATGTACACCCTTATTGGGTTAGTCACGGGACCCAGAATCTCCTATCCTTATAGGGGAAGCCTAATTATAGTATTAACAAACTAAAATGGGTATCTCGTTGGACTTTCAGGTGCTGTAGGTCAAAGAATACTGAACAACAGTTTATAAAGGCTGGAAATTCTTACTCTTGGAAATAATTTTATAGCCTAATTGTACACCCTTATTGGGTTAGTCACGGGACCCAGAATCTCCTATCCTTTAGGGGAAGCCTAATTATAGTATTAACGAACTAAAATGGGTATCTCGTTGGACTTTCAGGTGCTGTAGGTCAAAGAATACTGAACAACAGTTTATAAAGGCTGGAAATTCTTACTTTTGGAAATAATTTTATAGCATATTGTACACCCTTATTGGGTTAGTCACGGGGCCCAGATCTCCTATCCTTATAGGGGAAGCCTAATTATAGTATTAACGAACTAAAATGGGTATCTCGTTGGACTTTCAGGTGCGGTAGTCAAAGAATACTGAACAACAGTTTATAAAGGCTGGAAATTCTTACTCTTGGAAATAATTTTATAGCCTAATGTACACCCTTATTGGGTTAGTCACGGGACCAGAATCTCTATCCTTATAGGGGAAGCCTAATTATAGTATTAACAAACTAAAATGGGTATCTCGTTGGACTTTCAGGTGCTGTAGGTCAACAATACTGAACAACAGTTTATAAGGCTGGATATTCTTACTCTTGGAAATATTTTTTTATAGCCTAATGTACACCCTTATTGGGTTAGTCACGGGACCCAAGAACTCCTATCCTTATAGGGGAAGCCTAATTATAGTTTTAACGAACTAAAATGGGTATCCCTGTTGGACTTTCAGTTGCGGTGTGGTCAAAAATACTGAACAACAGTTTATAAAGGCTGGAAATTCTTACTCTTAGAAATAATTTTATAGCCTATTGTACACCCTTATTGGGTTAGTAACGGGACCCAGAATCTTCTATCCTTATAGGGGAAGCCTAATTATAGTATTAACGAACTAAAATGGGTATCTCGTGGACTTTCAGGTGCTATAGGTCAAAGAATACTGAACAACAGTTTATAAAGGCTGGAAATTCTTACTCTTGGAAATAATTTTATAGCCTATTGTACACCCTTATTGGGTTAGTCACGGGACCCGAATCTCTATCCTTTATAGGTAACCTAATTATAGTATTAACGAACTAAAATGGGTATCTCGTTGGACTTTCAGGTGCTGGTAGGTCAAAGAATACTGAAAAAACAGGTTTAAAGCTGGAAATTCTTACTCTTGGAAATAATTTTATAGCCTAATGTACACCCTTATTGGGTTAGTCACGGGACCCTAATCTCCTATCCTTATAGGGGAAGCCTAAATTATAGTATTAACAAACTAAAATGGGTATCTCGTGGACTTTCAGGTGCTGTAGGTCAAAGAATACTGAATAACAGTTTATAAAGGCTGGATATTCTTACTCTTGTGGAAATAATTTTTTAGCATAGTGTACACCCTTATTGGGTTGTCACGGTGTGTCACGGGACCCAGAATCTCCTATCCTTATAGGGGAAGCCTAAGTATAGTATTACGAACTAAAATGGGTATCTCGTTGGACTTTCAGGTGCGGGTTGTCAAAGAATACTGAACAACAGTTTATAAAGGCTGGAAATTCTTACTTTTGGAAAAATGTTTATAGCCTAATGTACACCCTTATTGGTTTAGTCAC
>JAUTDX010007163.1:0-31347 GCA_030844895.1 Ambrosia x helenae | reverse complement strand
GGTTTGCTAAGTAAGAACTTGCTATCTTGACACTTAAGTGTTTAGCAAGTCCTTGTAAATCAGATTATAAGCACAGCGGAATGTTATAAGTTAAAGCAACACTTTTTATACAAGGCAGAGTTATAACTCCCCTTGATGTTTGAAACTAATAAATGACAAAGTATTTATTATGAATCTAAGTTGTAAATGAGAATTAGATACTTAGAGAGATTCACAATAAATACAGAAATGGAATATAACAATGAGAGTGTTTGAAGGATTTTTCTGTTAAAAATCAATGTCTAAAATAGAAGGTTGAAGCCTTGAAGCCTCCTATTTATAGACGATTACATGCATGTATCTTGCTAAAAAGCAAGCACAGAAACTCCAGTAACAAGTTGCACAAGTTGCAACATTGAAAGAAACAAATAAAGCTAAAAGTAATATTAAACAACAAACTACTGATGCAAAAAGGCGGTGGAAAATATCTTTGCTAAGTGCTGATGAAGGACAACTACTGAAGAGTAGTTTTGTCTTCAGTACTTCTGAAGTGAACTTGTCTGGTTTGGACTTCAGAACTTCTGCAACTTCAGCACTTCTTCATATCTTCTAATCAGCAGTTTCTTGTCTTCTCTTCAGTACTTCTATACTTAGCCAAAATGACAGAAGTGAATTAGACTAAGGTTTACAAAAGTGGTTTCACCAATCCTCTTTGTCCTAACAATCTCCCCCTGGATTGATGAAGCCAAAACCTTACTAATTCCTTATGTGTTTCTTCTGTCTTGAACAATCTTCCATATCTCTTTGTACATGGTGTTCTTGAGCTGGTTGTACAGATCATCAGATAGAGATCCTCTCTGTGGTTCTAGATGTTGAATTGTGAGCAGGTCTTGTGTTGACAGTTTCTTCAGATCACTGATCTTCTTGTAAGCCCTGCTTGAGAAGTCTCTTCTTGTCAACAGTACTGAGTTGTTATCAGTAAGTGACCATCTGATGATAGGGATCTTTGACTTGTTAAAGTCAGAAGAATAGGGAACCAGACTTGTCCCTTGGGTTGATGGTCCTGAGTGCTGGATGTCTTCAGTTTCAGATAGCCTCAGGTGGGATTCTCTTCCTTGTTGTTGTTGTTGCATACCAGGCATCTGAACAGTTGGGAGATGGTGTTCAGTCACTACTTTGGTATGCAGCTTTTCTTTGATGGTCTTTTGTATTTGATAAGCAAAAGTGGAAGGATCCCTGAACTGTGTTAACAGAGGTTTCTCCTCAATGTCAAAATCTGAATGGACTATTGAACTTCCCTCAAGTAGTACCATTTTGAAATCAGTTTTGACATTGTCCTCTGCCTTCTTCTTCTGAGCAGCAGATCTTCTAGATACACCAGAAGTTCTAACTACTGATCTTGAAGGATCAGCAGTTTGAAACTTCTCAGGATTTGCAGCCTTGGCAGCCAAGTATTTTCTATATGTATCCATTAGTCTTTCTTCTTTCCATCTGGATACAGAGGCTTTTGAACCATATCCTTCTGCTACTAGCTCTTCTATTATCTGGGCTCTCTTGGCCTTTCCATCTTTGCTTGTGGCCATTTTGTCTGCAAGCAGTTGTGCTCTTCTTGTCAGCTCTTGCATAGAGAGTCCTTTGAGTGTAAAGGCTTTAGTCTTGCTGTTCTTGGTAATATAAGACACCAGTTGTTGTCTTTTATCCTGTTCAGCAATCTCATCAAGGCTAGCCTGCCTTTGTAGTTCAGCTGCATAAGCCTGAAGTTTTTCTTCATGGCTTAAGTCCAAATCATCCCTTTCTTCCAGAGATTTCAAATCTGATCTTCTCTGGCCTTCTTGTTGGCTGCAATTAAACTCTTCTCTAATAGTTCAGCTGATTGAGAGATGGGAGAAGGGTTTAATACAGTCATTGTTGTAACAGATGTAGGCCTGATGGGATCAGATGTTGGTTGAATGGGAGCAGTGGTTCTGGAAGGTTCAGTTGTTTGAGGTTGGGAAGTGTTAACTTCTGATGTGCTGACAACTGCTGATGGTTTGTCAGCTACTGAAGGATTGTCTTCAGTACTTTCTGATTCTTCATCAGAAGTTTGGTCATCAGAAGTTTCTTCATTGTGCCTTAGGGATTCATCAGAACTTTGGGTCTCATCTTCTTTCTCTGCAGCTTCAATTTCTTCAATTGAGACACCAAACTGTTTGGCCAATTTTTCTTTTCTGGCCTGATCTTTCTGATCTCTTTCAAGGAGTGCCACTCTTGCCTTTATCCTGGCTTGGAATGACTCCTTAGGTTCCCTGATCTTCTCCCCCTTTTTGGATTCATCAATTCTAACCCTTGAAGCAGAGGGTTGGGAGAAGTGTCCTTGAAGATGAGCAATCTGCTGGCTGTTGTAGTCTATTTTGTTGGACAGATCGTTCATCTTGGTTTTAATCACTCCAAATTGGTTCTTGATTGACAGCTCCAAGTCAGCTGTATATGTTTGGAAGTGATTTCTGATGAGTGTATTCATCATGTGGTACAGGGGACCCTCTGGGCTGCATAGCTGGTTCAGGTCTATGCTTGTTTGCCCAGGGAATTGGGTAGGCATTTGCTGTGAAGGGGGTGTTTTTGGGAGATCCTCATGTTGTACAGAGGATGCCACTCTAGGGGTTTTAGGGATTGAGTGGCTTTAACCTGTGCAGAGGTGACTGGCTTCTTGAGCCTGGATACCTTTGCAACAGGACCTTCAGAAAGTGCCGTCAATTCAGTAGTTTTAGTTTGTGAAACATCATCCAAACTAATGGAATCATCTGAATCCCTGATGTTGCCCTCAGTGAGGACTGTCTCAGTTAAATCATGAGCTGAGCCCAACTCAGTTCTCTCATGAACCTCTGTTTCTTGGTACTGAGGATTTCCTACCTCAGGCATTAAGCCTTCATCAGTAGTTGCCACATCTGAGGTCTTAGCTATGTTACTTCTGTCCTCAGATCCACCACTGGGTGGTAACTGAGTAGTAGCAGCCTCAGATGCCCCAAGAGTCTCTAAAATTGGGCTTAAAGACTCTGGTCCACCCTCATCTCTTGGGATAGGGCTAGTGATGTCCACATCCATGTCTGATGTAGTAGTTATGTCCCCTGTTTGTTGTGGTTGATGGGGACTGACATGATCAGATGGGACATTCTCTTTTAGCCCAGAGAGAAGTTTGGCAATTTCTATTGCCTCTTGTTCAGAAATTTGTGGGGATGGTTCAGTAGTTTGGGCAATAGGTTGTTGTTCAGCAGTTTCAAAAGAAGAGTGTGTTTGATATGTTTTTCTAAGTCTTTTTCTTTTGAATTGAACAGATATGGGTGCTCTTGGTGGGGTTTGAGATGGATGAGACTGAGAGGGTGTTTCAGTCTCAACTATTTGAAGAGCAGAATGCTCAAGAGCATGTTCAGGCATCTCAACCTCCTGAACAGCTTTTCTTTTGGGTTGGTGGGGTGCAGTTTTTGTTGGCTTGGGCTTTTTGGCTTTTGGTGGTGTGGGTGTGGAAGATGTGGGCTTCAGGGGGACTTGTTGTTGTTCTCCCTGATCATCTTCTGGCCAGGCAGCCGGTTTGTTCAGTCTTGAGTATGCTTGTGATGTTAAAGGGTTTAAAGTTGAAATTTTTCCCACAAGCACCTCATTACCCAGTTCCCCTATTATGCATTGCATAATGAACCTTGGGTACAACAAAAACTTTTTCTTGGTATTATTGTGATGTAACACCAACTCATGGAAAAACAGTTTTGATGCCCTGAATTTAGTTTCATTCACAATGGAATGAAATATTGGTTGAAAAGTGGAGGGCATCTGGTCATATGACCCTGTTTTTGGACTCAAACACATAATTATATAATGAAACAAAAGTTTGTATTTTGGTTCAAAATATTTTTTGAATATTGTAGCATGGGAGAGAGTACCTTGATAACCACACTCAGTCATGGTTAGATGAATATCTTTGTTAGCAACATGGTCAGGGGCAGCTACATCATCCAGACCCAGTCTTGTTGCTAGTGTGGCTGGTGTGATGGTCAGTTGTTTCCCTTTTATCTTTGAGTTGAGGGAAATGACCTCACCACCCATTGTAACCGTCTCAGCATTTGCCCAGAACTCATTCAGAGTTTCAGTGTGAATTGGTGGGTTAATTGTGAGAGCAGTAAAGTATTGGGATTTGACGACAAGATCAATGATCTCATCGTATTGGGACCAGCCTTCTTGTTTTTCAAGAAAGGCTCTTTGATTGTGTCCCTGTTTTAGAACTAGAGCCATTGTGGTTTGGGTTTTGATCGAACAGTGAATTTTCAGGTTTAGGTTTTGAGAGAGTTTTGAGAGAGAAGGAGGGATATTTTGTGAGTTTAAAAGGATAAGTGTGTAGAAAAGGTATTTATTAGAAGTTTTAACCGCTTGAATCTTCTTTATTAGAAGTTTTAAAACCGCCTTTGGTTAAAAATCTCTTTATCAGAGGTTTTAAACTGATTAGGTCAAACCTCTGATGATGGGAAAAG
The DNA here is from genome assembly GCA_030844895.1 of Ambrosia x helenae. NCBI lineage: Eukaryota > Viridiplantae > Streptophyta > Magnoliopsida > Asterales > Asteraceae > Ambrosia > Ambrosia x helenae. The sequence goes on along the minus strand of JAUTDX010007163.1, from coordinate 26,872 downwards.
TCAGATTTGCCCTTTTGACTTAAACTGCTGATGAAGGATTACTTCATCAGTAGTTCCCATTTTCTCTTCAGCAGTTTTAACATCTGATGAGAAATGTTTTTATAAATACTTTATTCATAACTTCTGAAGTTTATTTTATCAGAAGTTACACACTTTTCAGAAAATTATCCCATACTGATGATTTTTGTTCATCAGTAGTTTCTCTCATACTGATTTTTGTTTAATCAGTAGTTTTTTTTCAGAAGTTTTGTTGCAGACTTTTGTCATTTGTAAGTGAAAACCAGAAAAAAGATGGAAAAGGTTAACTTGAAATCCACCAAGGTAAACAGGATGGAATCAAGGATGGAAAAAGGAAAAAGAAAAATTTTGATGCATAACAGTAGTGATTGATGTAGAAGTTTGATGTAGAGTTGGGTAGAATCAAGTGTTAACTTGGATTCTAACTGATATGCAGAAAAAAAAATATAAATAAACACTTACAAATTTAGCATTCCAAGCATGGAAACTAACTTCTGAAATGTTGATGTGTCAAGGGGCTTAGTGAAGATGTCAGCTATCTGATTAGCTGTTGCTACATGCTTCACCTCAATCTTGCCTTTTTCATAGCAATCTCTTATGAAATGGTACCTGATCTCAATATGTTTAGTTTTTGAGAACTGTACCGGATTTTGAATGATGCTAATGGCAGATTTGCTGTCTACAAACAAAGGTGTCTTGGTCTCTTTGATTCCATAATCAAGAAGTTGATATTGGAGCCATTGTATCTGTGATGTACAACTTGCAGCTGCAATGTATTCAGCTTCAGCAGTTGAAGTTGCAACAGATGTTTGCTTCTTTGATTGCCATGACACTAGACAGTTACCCAGGAATTGACAACCACCAGATGTTGACTTTCTTGTCATCTTACACCCTGCATAGTCACTATCTGAAAAAGCTGATAACTTGGTATTGCTTGAAGCAGGATACCAAATTCCCAGTGTTGGTGTTCCTTTCAGATATCTAAAAATTCTTTTGACTGCAATAAGGTGTGATTCCCTTGGTGCTGATTGATATCTAGCACAGACACATGTTGAAAACATAATATCTGGTCTAGAAGCAGTTAAGTATAAAAGGGAACCTATCATGCATCTGTACATGGTTTGATCAACCTGTTTTCCTTGATCATCAGGTTCAACTTGTGTGATAGGTGTCATGGGAGTGGAACATGATTTACAGTCATTTAAAGAAAATTTGTTCAATAATTCTTTAACATATTTTGATTGATGTATAAAAGTTCCATTTGTTTGTTGTTTGATCTGCAGTCCTAGAAAGTACTGCAGTTCTCCCATGGTACTCATCTCAAATTTTGATTGCATGAGTTTCTTAAAATCATCACACAATTTTGTGTTTGTTGAACCAAAGATGATATCATCAACATAAATTTGAACAAGTAAGACATGATTTCCAACATGTTTAATGAAAAGTGTTTTATCAATGGCACCTCTTGTAAAGTTATTTTTGAGTAAAAAGGTGGAGAGTGTATCATACCAGGCTCTTGGAGCCTGTTTGAGCCCATATAGAGCTTTATCCAGTCTGTACACCCACTCAGGATGAGAAGGATCCTCAAACCCAGGTGGCTGACAGACATACACCTCCTCCTTGATTTTTCCATACAAAAATGCACTTTTCACATCCATTTGATAAACTTTAATTTTGTTGGAAATGGCATAGGCCAGAAATAACCTGATGGCCTCAAGCCTTGCAACTGGAGCAAAGGTTTCATCATAGTCAATTCCCTCTTCTTGAGAGTACCCTTGAACTACCAGTCTTGCCTTGTTCTTGATTATCATACCAGCTTCATCTTGTTTGTTCCTGAAAACCCATCTTGTACCAATTGGTTGCTTGTTTTGAGGTAAGGGACAGATTTCCCAGACCTGTTGCTTGTTGAACTGTAGTAGTTCATCTTGCATAGCCTGCACCCAATTATTGTCTTTGAGGGCTTCCTGGTACTTCTTTGGTTCCAACTGTGAAATAAAGGCTGAGAATAGGCAAAAGTTGGAGAGCTGGTTTCTGGTCAGAACACCTGTAGCTATATCACCCATGATTTGATCAAGTGGATGATCTCTGTGTTCAATCAGTTGTTGTAAACCACTGACAGGTGTAGGTGGCTCTTGTTCTTCAAACAAACTACTGAGGTCTATGATATCTGGTTCAGCAGTTTGCAGCTTCTTCAGTAGTTGCAGGTGCTGAAGCAGATGTTTGAGTTTGGCCTTCAGTATTTGTTTGATCAGAAGTTTGAAAAACTTCTGATGGTGTTGTAGTTGACTTAATGACTGTTTGAGGAGTCCATGGTGCAGGATCCTCATCTTCAAACCTTTGATCACCATAATAAGTAGGTTTGGAAGAAGTAACAGCCTTTTCAGGTCCAAAGTGAAAGTTGTCAAGGTCAAAGAGTTCAGCAGGATGTGCTGGAATAAGAGTGTGTTTTGACTCATTGAACTTGACATTCAATGTTTCTTCTACTATCTTGGTGTGAGAATTAAAAACCTTGTAGGCTTTTCTAGTTGAAGAGTAACCAAGAAAGTAACCTGAGTCAACTTTGGCAGCAAACTTTGAGATAGATTCCTTGATGTTCAAGATGAAACATTGACACCCAAAAGCCCTGAAAAAGGAGATAAGGGGCTTCATGCCATGAAGAACTTCATAGGCAGTCTTGGAATGTCTCTTGACCACAAGAACTCTATTCTGAACATAACATGCTGTGTTAACTGCTTCTGCCCAAAAGTACAATGGCAGTCCAGAATCAGCTAACATTGTTCTTGCTCCTTCTATCAATGTTCTGTTCTTCCTTTCTACTACACCATTTTGTTCAGGAGTTCTGGGAACACTGTATTGTCTAATAATCCCTTTAGACAAACAGAATTCATCCAGAGTTTTGTTCCTGAACTCTGTCCCATTGTCACTTCTAATGGTTTTGACAGATAGAGAATATTGTTTCTCTACTTGTAGAATGAAGAACTTGATGATTTCAGCAGCCTCATCCTTGGAAAATAAGAAGAATACCCATGTGAATCTTGAGTAGTCATCAATGATGACTAAGCAGTACTTCTTTTTACCAAGGCTCATAATCTTGACAGGCCAAATAAGTCCATATGGAGTAGTTGAAGACATGCAGTTGTTTTTGATTCTTCAATAGACTTATAGGAGGACTTATGCTGTTTTCCCTTTAAACAGGATACACAGTGTTCTTGACACTGGTATACTTTCAAAGGTAGACCTCTGACCAAGCCCATTTTGTGACTTTATTTATGGTTTTAAAGTTCACATGGCCAAGTCTCCTGTGCCAGAGATCTGTTTCTGAAGTTGATGCCCTTGAGAAGAAACAGGCAGTGTTGTTCAATACTTTGTCTTTTTCAATGTCCACTGCATAGACATTGCCACATCTTTTGGCAATCAGCAAAGTATGATCTTCTATAATCTTCTCAATCAACTTCTGGCCTTCTGGTGAGATGATCTTGCAAGCTGTCTTTGTGAAAAAGGAAGAATATCCTTTATCACACATTTGTGACACACTCAGCAAGTTGTATTCAAGGTTTTCCACCAGATTGACCTTGTCAAACTGTATTTTGCCAGAGGAGACATTGCCATGTCCTAGCACATATCCCTTAGCATTGTTCCCAAAGGACACAGATCCTTCTCTTTGGCTGATAAAGTTGTTTATCAGGTATCTGCATCCAGTCATGTGCATAGAGCCTCCACTATCAACATACCATATGCTGTTTAAGCCCCTGGAAACTCTCTGCACATAAAAGCAAATTAGTTAGATTTGGAAACCCAAGCCTGTTTGGCTTTGGGTTTGCTCTTGGGAACAGTTACAGTTTGTTCTTGACCAGGTTGAGAAATCCATGTCTTTTTGGCAATGGATTTTTCATGAAGAACTATGGTGGTATCCTTTTTAGGACCACCATCAACCTTGGTCATCAGTAGTTCTACCATGTTCTTTAGATTTTGAATCTCAGCAGTTTGTGAAACTGCTGATGATTCTGGTCTAACTACTGACAAGGAATTTTGAGAAAAAGATTTTGGTTGAGATTTTATCTTTTTCTGAGAAAAGGTGTTTTCAGGTTGTTGTTTCTTGGGTTTAAAGACTTTTTCATAATCATTTCTGATTTGATTTCCCACAACCTGTTGTTTAAATTTTTGATTGAACTGAATTCCTTTTCTGTATCTACAAAATTCAGTTTTGTGGTTGAACAGGCCACAAATTTCACATTCTTTTGCCTTCTGTTTTTGATCAGAAGGCAAATTTCTGACAGTTGTGAAAAGATTTTGCTCATCAGTAGTTTTCAGGGTCTCAACTCCTGAAGTAGATGAAACTACTGATGGCTTGTTGTCAGTTTTTGTAAATACTTCTGAAGTACTTTCTTTAAAAATGCCAGGATTTCTGTTTAGAAAGTTTTCATGGAAAGATGTGCATTCTTTCCCTTCAGAAGTTTCATTTGAAACAATTCTTCTCCCATCTTCAGTAGTTTTGGGAGAAAAATCTGTTGGTGTTTCAACATGATGGTATCCTATGCCAAACTTCACATTTGAAGCACTTTGTTTGTTTAGCAGTAGTTGATACCCCCTACAAGATTCCACCCATTTTTCACAAGTGATCCTGGTGTCAGCAAGCTCTTGTCTGACATCTCCCAGGTCATTTAGCATCATTTTGATTTGTGCTTGGGTTTCAATGGCAGAGTCAGTTAATTTAGAAACCTCTTTTGTTTTAGCACACAGTTTTCTTTCCAAATCACATTTTATCTGTGTGTATTTTCTTTCTAAATCATTGGCTTTGCCTTGTAGGTGCACGTTTGTCTCTCTTATGAGAGCAAAAGTTTCTTTGCAAGAGTTTGAACATAGTTTTGTCAAAGATTCTTTTGATACCTGAGACAATGCAGATTTTGAGGTACAGCCTTCAAATGCCATTAAGGCAAAGTTCTTTCTGCCATTGTCTGGTTCTCCCCAGTTGATGTCAAACACTTTGTTGTCTGCATCAGGATTACACTCTGTGGTGTCATAAGGGAGACTGCTCCAGTCAACATACCCCGAGGTAAAGAGACTTTGTTGAGGGGGTTGTTGAGGCTGTGGAGGAAGTTGAGCAGCTGGAAAGGGAGGGATTGATTGTTGGCTCTGCATCTGTTGAGCAGGCACTTGAACATATTGTACTTGAGGCATATATTGCTGTTGAGGAGCTTGTGCCTGTACAAAATGAGCACTCCCTTGAGTTCCATTGTTCCTATTATAATTGGGGTTATAGTTATTTCCAGATTGTGATTGGTTAAAGCTAGAGCTTCTACACTCTCTAGCAAAGTGTCCCAACTTCTGACACTTGTGACATCTCAGTTTAGATTTGTCAAAACCAATTTTTGTATTACTGGTCAATCCTGGAAATTTCCTTCCTGACCTTTTATAAAACTTGTTAGTTTTAATGCTTAGCATGGCCAGTTGGTGTAGTATGTCCATTTCTTCCAAGTCATCACTGCTAAAATTTTTCAAATCATCCATGATAAAACATAGATTATCAGCAGTTTGACTTTGGTCATCATTGTCATAACCTGGGAAAGATCTTTCTGATGAGATCCCAGTGGTTATGTCAATATTGTCATAAGATCCATAGGAACAAGTTGGTGAATCTTGTCCCAAAAGTGCTGTACTACCTGGTAGGTAGTCATCAGCAGTTTTACCAGAAGTTTGTAATTTCTTCTTTTGATCGATTTCTCTCTCAAAAGTAAGTAATCTCCCATGGAGTTTTGTAAGAGTGAGGGAGCTAAAATCTGGTGAGGATCTTAAGACAATGGAGTAAGTTTCCCATTTGTCAGGTAGAGACCTTAAAAATCTATGTAACATAGATACTGTTGTATAGGTCTGACCATTTAACTTTAGCTCAGAGATTAATGAGGAGAATCTTTCAAATTGTTGTGTCAAAGTCTCCCCATTAATATAAGCAAATGTTTCATATTGTTGAGCCAAAATTTCTCTGGTGTTGGCAATCACCTCTTCAGTTCCTCCAAACTGTTCTTTAAGACAGTCCCAAAGTTCTTTGGCACTTTCACAATGTAAAAGGCCAGAGTATATTTCATTTGGGAGAGCCATTGCCAACATAGAGAATGCCTTAGCATCTAGCTCAAGTTTTAGGAAATCCTCATCTGTATAGTCTTTGGGATCCTTAGGAATCCCTTCTTTAGTTTCAAGATTTATGTTTACTGGTTTGTGTGGACCATATATCACAGATCTCCAACAACCTGTGTTGGTTTGTGACAAGGTATGTGCCATTCTTTTCTGCCATATATTGTACTCATTTCTCACAAGCATGGCAGGTTTGGTGGCAGAACCAGTATTATGTGGATCCATTTTTAAAGAGTATAGATTTGTCTGATGACTCTTTTAAGTGATGGATATTGATAAAAAGTGAACTTTTGATCTTTTTATTGAATATCAATAAGAGCTTTGTGTCTGATTCTCAATTTGTTAGATTGATATGTGATCAGATAAACCAATGCTCTGATACCAATTGTTGGATCAGTTTGCTCTTGTTTGCTAAGTAAGAACTTGCTATCTTGACACTTAAGTGTTTAGCAAGTCCTTGTAAATCAGATTATAAGCACAGCGGAATGTTATAAGTTAAAGCAACACTTTTTATGCAAAGGCAGAGTTATAACTCCCCCTTGATGTTTGAAACTAAATAAATGACAAAGTATTTATTATGAATCTAAGTTGTAAATGAGAATTAGATACTTAGAGAGATTCACAATAAATACAGAAATGGAATATAACAATGAGAGTGTTTGAAGGATTTTTCTGTTAAAAATCAATGTCTAAAATAGAAGGTTGAAGCCTTCTATTTATAGACGATTACATGCATGTATCTTGCCTGAAAAGCAAGTACAGAAACTCCAGTTACAAGTTGCACAAGTTGCAACATTGAAAGAAACAAATAAAGCTAAAAGTAATATTAAACAACAAACTACTGATGCAAAAAGGCGGTGGGAAATATCTTCTGCTAAGTGCTGATGAAGGACAACTACTGAAGAGTAGTTTTGTCTTCAGTACTTCTGAAGTGAACTTGTCTGGTTTGGACTTCAGAACTTCTGCAACTTCAGCACTTCTTCATATCTTCTAATCAGCAGTTTCTTGTCTTCACTTCAGTACTTCTATACTTAGCCAAAAATGACAGAAGTGAATTAGACTAAGGTTTACAAAAGTGGTTTCACCAATCCTCTTTGTCCTAACAGCTATAGGTCAAAGAATACTGAACAACAGTTTATAAAGGCTGGAAATTCTTACTCTTGGAAATAATTTTATAGCCTAATGTACACCCTTATTGGGTTAGTCACGGGACCCCGAATCTCCTATCCTTATAGGGGAAGCCTAATTATAGTATTAACAAACTAAAATGGGTATCTCGTTGGACTTTCAGGTGCTGTAGGTCAAAGAATACTGAACAACAGTTTATAAAGGCTGGAAATTCTTACTCTTGGAAATAATTTTATAGCCTAATGTACACCCTTATTGGGTTAGTCACGGGACCCCGAATCTCCTATCCTTATAGGGGAAGCCTAATTATAGTATTAACGAACTAAAATGGGTATCTCGTTGGACTTTCAGGTGCAGTAGGTCAAAGAATACTGAACAACAGTTTATAAAGGCTGGAAATTCTTACTCTTGGAAATAATTTTATAGCCTAATGTACACCCTTATTGGGTTAGTCACGGGACCCAGAATCTCCTATCCTTATAGGGGAAGCCTAATTATAGTATTAACGAACTAAAATGGGTATCTCGTTGGACTTTCAGGTGCTGTAGGTCAAAGAATACTGAACAACAGTTTATAAAGGCTGGAAATTCTTACTCTTGGAAATAATTTTATAGCCTAATGTACACCCTTATTGGGTTAGTCACGGGACCCAGAATCTCCTATCCTTATAGGGAAGCCTAATTATAGTATTAACGAACTAAAATGGGTATCTCGTTGGACTTTCAGGTGCTGTAGGTCAAAGAATACTGAACAACAGTTTATAAAGGCTGGAAATTCTTACTCTTGGAAATAATTTTATAGCCTAATGTACACCCTTATTGGGTTAGTCACGGGACCCAGAATCTCCTATCCTTATAGGGAAGCCTAATTATAGTATTAACGAACTAAAATGGGTATCTCGTTGGACTTTCAGGTGCTGTAGGTCAAAGAATACTGAACAACAGTTTATAAAGGCTGGAAATTCTTACTCTTGGAAATAATTTTATAGCCTAATGTACACCCTTATTGGGTTAGTCACGGGACCCAGAATCTCCTATCCTTATAGGGAAGCCTAATTATAGTATTAACGAACTAAAATGGGTATCTCGTTGGACTTTCAGGTGCTGTAGGTCAAAGAATACTGAACAACAGTTTATAAAGGCTGGAAATTCTTACTCTTGGAAATAATTTTATAGCCTAATGTACACCCTTATTGGGTTAGTCACGGGACCCAGAATCTCCTATCCTTATAGGGGAAGCCTAATTATAGTATTAACGAACTAAAATGGGTATCTCGTTGGACTTTCAGGTGCTGTAGGTCAAAGAATACTGAACAACAGTTTATAAAGGCTGGAAATTCTTACTCTTGGAAATAATTTTATAGCCTAATGTACACCCTTATTGGGTTAGTCACGGGACCCAGAATCTCCTATCCTTATAGGGGAAGCCTAATTATAGTATTAACGAACTAAAATGGGTATCTCGTTGGACTTTCAGGTGCTGTAGGTCAAAGAATACTGAACAACAGTTTATAAAGGCTGGAAATTCTTACTCTTGGAAATAATTTTATAGCCTAATGTACACCCTTATTGGGTTAGTCACGGGACCCAGAATCTCCTATCCTTATAGGGAAGCCTAATTATAGTATTAACGAACTAAAATGGGTATCTCGTTGGACTTTCAGGTGCTGTAGGTCAAAGAATACTGAACAACAGTTTATAAAGGCTGGAAATTCTTACTCTTGGAAATAATTTTATAGCCTAATGTACACCCTTATTGGGTTAGTCACGGGACCCAGAATCTCCTATCCTTATAGGGGAAGCCTAATTATAGTATTAACGAACTAAAATGGGTATCTCGTTGGACTTTCAGGTGCTGTAGGTCAAAGAATACTGAACAACAGTTTATAAAGGCTGGAAATTCTTACTCTTGGAAATAATTTTATAGCCTAATGTACACCCTTATTGGGTTAGTCACGGGACCCAGAATCTCCTATCCTTATAGGGGAAGCCTAATTATAGTATTAACGAACTAAAATGGGTATCTCGTTGGACTTTCAGGTGCTGTAGGTCAAAGAATACTGAACAACAGTTTATAAAGGCTGGAAATTCTTACTCTTGGAAATAATTTTATAGCCTAATGTACACCCTTATTGGGTTAGTCACGGGACCCAGAATCTCCTATCCTTATAGGGGAAGCCTAATTATAGTATTAACGAACTAAAATGGGTATCTCGTTGGACTTTCAGGTGCTGTAGGTCAAAGAATACTGAACAACAGTTTATAAAGGCTGGAAATTCTTACTCTTGGAAATAATTTTATAGCCTAATGTACACCCTTATTGGGTTAGTCACGGGACCCAGAATCTCCTATCCTTATAGGGGAAGCCTAATTATAGTATTAACGAACTAAAATGGGTATCTCGTTGGACTTTCAGGTGCTGTAGGTCAAAGAATACTGAACAACAGTTTATAAAGGCTGGAAATTCTTACTCTTGGAAATAATTTTATAGCCTAATGTACACCCTTATTGGGTTAGTCACGGGACCCAGAATCTCCTATCCTTATAGGGGAAGCCTAATTATAGTATTAACGAACTAAAATGGGTATCTCGTTGGACTTTCAGGTGCTGTAGGTCAAAGAATACTGAACAACAGTTTATAAAGGCTGGAAATTCTTACTCTTGGAAATAATTTTATAGCCTAATGTACACCCTTATTGGGTTAGTCACGGGACCCAGAATCTCCTATCCTTATAGGGGAAGCCTAATTATAGTATTAACGAACTAAAATGGGTATCTCGTTGGACTTTCAGGTGCTGTAGGTCAAAGAATACTGAACAACAGTTTATAAAGGCTGGAAATTCTTACTCTTGGAAATAATTTTATAGCCTAATGTACACCCTTATTGGGTTAGTCACGGGACCCAGAATCTCCTATCCTTATAGGGAAGCCTAATTATAGTATTAACGAACTAAAATGGGTATCTCGTTGGACTTTCAGGTGCTGTAGGTCAAAGAATACTGAACAACAGTTTATAAAGGCTGGAAATTCTTACTCTTGGAAATAATTTTATAGCCTAATGTACACCCTTATTGGGTTAGTCACGGGACCCAGAATCTCCTATCCTTATAGGGGAAGCCTAATTATAGTATTAACGAACTAAAATGGGTATCTCGTTGGACTTTCAGGTGCTGTAGGTCAAAGAATACTGAACAACAGTTTATAAAGGCTGGAAATTCTTACTCTTGGAAATAATTTTATAGCCTAATGTACACCCTTATTGGGTTAGTCACGGGACCCAGAATCTCCTATCCTTATAGGGGAAGCCTAATTATAGTATTAACGAACTAAAATGGGTATCTCGTTGGACTTTCAGGTGCTGTAGGTCAAAGAATACTGAACAACAGTTTATAAAGGCTGGAAATTCTTACTCTTGGAAATAATTTTATAGCCTAATGTACACCCTTATTGGGTTAGTCACGGGACCCAGAATCTCCTATCCTTATAGGGGAAGCCTAATTATAGTATTAACGAACTAAAATGGGTATCTCGTTGGACTTTCAGGTGCTGTAGGTCAAAGAATACTGAACAACAGTTTATAAAGGCTGGAAATTCTTACTCTTGGAAATAATTTTATAGCCTAATGTACACCCTTATTGGGTTAGTCACGGGACCCAGAATCTCCTATCCTTATAGGGGAAGCCTAATTATAGTATTAACGAACTAAAATGGGTATCTCGTTGGACTTTCAGGTGCTGTAGGTCAAAGAATACTGAACAACAGTTTATAAAGGCTGGAAATTCTTACTCTTGGAAATAATTTTATAGCCTAATGTACACCCTTATTGGGTTAGTCACGGGACCCAGAATCTCCTATCCTTATAGGGGAAGCCTAATTATAGTATTAACGAACTAAAATGGGTATCTCGTTGGACTTTCAGGTGCTGTAGGTCAAAGAATACTGAACAACAGTTTATAAAGGCTGGAAATTCTTACTCTTGGAAATAATTTTATAGCCTAATGTACACCCTTATTGGGTTAGTCACGGGACCCAGAATCTCCTATCCTTATAGGGAAGCCTAATTATAGTATTAACGAACTAAAATGGGTATCTCGTTGGACTTTCAGGTGCTGTAGGTCAAAGAATACTGAACAACAGTTTATAAAGGCTGGAAATTCTTACTCTTGGAAATAATTTTATAGCCTAATGTACACCCTTATTGGGTTAGTCACGGGACCCAGAATCTCCTATCCTTATAGGGGAAGCCTAATTATAGTATTAACGAACTAAAATGGGTATCTCGTTGGACTTTCAGGTGCTGTAGGTCAAAGAATACTGAACAACAGTTTATAAAGGCTGGAAATTCTTACTCTTGGAAATAATTTTATAGCCTAATGTACACCCTTATTGGGTTAGTCACGGGACCCAGAATCTCCTATCCTTATAGGGGAAGCCTAATTATAGTATTAACGAACTAAAATGGGTATCTCGTTGGACTTTCAGGTGCTGTAGGTCAAAGAATACTGAACAACAGTTTATAAAGGCTGGAAATTCTTACTCTTGGAAATAATTTTATAGCCTAATGTACACCCTTATTGGGTTAGTCACGGGACCCAGAATCTCCTATCCTTATAGGGAAGCCTAATTATAGTATTAACGAACTAAAATGGGTATCTCGTTGGACTTTCAGGTGCTGTAGGTCAAAGAATACTGAACAACAGTTTATAAAGGCTGGAAATTCTTACTCTTGGAAATAATTTTATAGCCTAATGTACACCCTTATTGGGTTAGTCACGGGACCCAGAATCTCCTATCCTTATAGGGGAAGCCTAATTATAGTATTAACGAACTAAAATGGGTATCTCGTTGGACTTTCAGGTGCTGTAGGTCAAAGAATACTGAACAACAGTTTATAAAGGCTGGAAATTCTTACTCTTGGAAATAATTTTATAGCCTAATGTACACCCTTATTGGGTTAGTCACGGGACCCAGAATCTCCTATCCTTATAGGGGAAGCCTAATTATAGTATTAACGAACTAAAATGGGTATCTCGTTGGACTTTCAGGTGCTGTAGGTCAAAGAATACTGAACAACAGTTTATAAAGGCTGGAAATTCTTACTCTTGGAAATAATTTTATAGCCTAATGTACACCCTTATTGGGTTAGTCACGGGACCCAGAATCTCCTATCCTTATAGGGGAAGCCTAATTATAGTATTAACGAACTAAAATGGGTATCTCGTTGGACTTTCAGGTGCTGTAGGTCAAAGAATACTGAACAACAGTTTATAAAGGCTGGAAATTCTTACTCTTGGAAATAATTTTATAGCCTAATGTACACCCTTATTGGGTTAGTCACGGGACCCAGAATCTCCTATCCTTATAGGGGAAGCCTAATTATAGTATTAACGAACTAAAATGGGTATCTCGTTGGACTTTCAGGTGCTGTAGGTCAAAGAATACTGAACAACAGTTTATAAAGGCTGGAAATTCTTACTCTTGGAAATAATTTTATAGCCTAATGTACACCCTTATTGGGTTAGTCACGGGACCCCGAATCTCCTATCCTTATAGGGGAAGCCTAATTATAGTATTAACGAACTAAAATGGGTATCTCGTTGGACTTTCAGGTGCTGTAGGTCAAAGAATACTGAACAACAGTTTATAAAGGCTGGAAATTCTTACTCTTGGAAATAATTTTATAGCCTAATGTACACCCTTATTGGGTTAGTCACGGGACCCAGAATCTCCTATCCTTATAGGGGAAGCCTAATTATAGTATTAACGAACTAAAATGGGTATCTCGTTGGACTTTCAGGTGCTGTAGGTCAAAGAATACTGAACAACAGTTTATAAAGGCTGGAAATTCTTACTCTTGGAAATAATTTTATAGCCTAATGTACACCCTTATTGGGTTAGTCACGGGACCCCGAATCTCCTATCCTTATAGGGGAAGCCTAATTATAGTATTAACGAACTAAAATGGGTATCTCGTTGGACTTTCAGGTGCTGTAGGTCAAAGAATACTGAACAACAGTTTATAAAGGCTGGAAATTCTTACTCTTGGAAATAATTTTATAGCCTAATGTACACCCTTATTGGGTTAGTCACGGGACCCCGAATCTCCTATCCTTATAGGGGAAGCCTAATTATAGTATTAACGAACTAAAATGGGTATCTCGTTGGACTTTCAGGTGCTGTAGGTCAAAGAATACTGAACAACAGTTTATAAAGGCTGGAAATTCTTACTCTTGGAAATAATTTTATAGCCTAATGTACACCCTTATTGGGTTAGTCACGGGACCCCGAATCTCCTATCCTTATAGGGGAAGCCTAATTATAGTATTAACGAACTAAAATGGGTATCTCGTTGGACTTTCAGGTGCTGTAGGTCAAAGAATACTGAACAACAGTTTATAAAGGCTGGAAATTCTTACTCTTGGAAATAATTTTATAGCCTAATGTACACCCTTATTGGGTTAGTCACGGGACCCAGAATCTCCTATCCTTATAGGAGAAGCCTAATTATAGTATTAACGAACTAAAATGGGTATCTCGTTGGACTTTCAGGTGCTGTAGGTCAAAGAATACTGAACAACAGTTTATAAAGGCTGGAAATTCTTACTCTTGGAAATAATTTTATAGCCTAATGTACACCCTTATTGGGTTAGTCACGGGACCCAGAATCTCCTATCCTTATAGGGGAAGCCTAATTATAGTATTAACGAACTAAAATGGGTATCTCGTTGGACTTTCAGGTGCTGTAGGTCAAAGAATACTGAACAACAGTTTATAAAGGCTGGAAATTCTTACTCTTGGAAATAATTTTATAGCCTAATGTACACCCTTATTGGGTTAGTCACGGGACCCAGAATCTCCTATCCTTATAGGGAAGCCTAATTATAGTATTAACGAACTAAAATGGGTATCTCGTTGGACTTTCAGGTGCTGTAGGTCAAAGAATACTGAACAACAGTTTATAAAGGCTGGAAATTCTTACTCTTGGAAATAATTTTATAGCCTAATGTACACCCTTATTGGGTTAGTCACGGGACCCAGAATCTCCTATCCTTATAGGGAAGCCTAATTATAGTATTAACGAACTAAAATGGGTATCTCGTTGGACTTTCAGGTGCTGTAGGTCAAAGAATACTGAACAACAGTTTATAAAGGCTGGAAATTCTTACTCTTGGAAATAATTTTATAGCCTAATGTACACCCTTATTGGGTTAGTCACGGGACCCAGAATCTCCTATCCTTATAGGAAGCCTAATTATAGTATTAACGAACTAAAATGGGTATCTCGTTGGACTTTCAGGTGCTGTAGGTCAAAGAATACTGAACAACAGTTTATAAAGGCTGGAAATTCTTACTCTTGGAAATAATTTTATAGCCTAATGTACACCCTTATTGGGTTAGTCACGGGACCCAGAATCTCCTATCCTTATAGGGGAAGCCTAATTATAGTATTAACGAACTAAAATGGGTATCTCGTTGGACTTTCAGGTGCTGTAGGTCAAAGAATACTGAACAACAGTTTATAAAGGCTGGAAATTCTTACTCTTGGAAATAATTTTATAGCCTAATGTACACCCTTATTGGGTTAGTCACGGGACCCAGAATCTCCTATCCTTATAGGGGAAGCCTAATTATAGTATTAACGAACTAAAATGGGTATCTCGTTGGACTTTCAGGTGCTGTAGGTCAAAGAATACTGAACAACAGTTTATAAAGGCTGGAAATTCTTACTCTTGGAAATAATTTTATAGCCTAATGTACACCCTTATTGGGTTAGTCACGGGACCCAGAATCTCCTATCCTTATAGGGGAAGCCTAATTATAGTATTAACGAACTAAAATGGGTATCTCGTTGGACTTTCAGGTGCTGTAGGTCAAAGAATACTGAACAACAGTTTATAAAGGCTGGAAATTCTTACTCTTGGAAATAATTTTATAGCCTAATGTACACCCTTATTGGGTTAGTCACGGGACCCAGAATCTCCTATCCTTATAGGGAAGCCTAATTATAGTATTAACGAACTAAAATGGGTATCTCGTTGGACTTTCAGGTGCTGTAGGTCAAAGAATACTGAACAACAGTTTATAAAGGCTGGAAATTCTTACTCTTGGAAATAATTTTATAGCCTAATGTACACCCTTATTGGGTTAGTCACGGGACCCAGAATCTCCTATCCTTATAGGGGAAGCCTAATTATAGTATTAACGAACTAAAATGGGTATCTCGTTGGACTTTCAGGTGCTGTAGGTCAAAGAATACTGAACAACAGTTTATAAAGGCTGGAAATTCTTACTCTTGGAAATAATTTTATAGCCTAATGTACACCCTTATTGGGTTAGTCACGGGACCCCGAATCTCCTATCCTTATAGGGGAAGCCTAATTATAGTATTAACGAACTAAAATGGGTATCTCGTTGGACTTTCAGGTGCTGTAGGTCAAAGAATACTGAACAACAGTTTATAAAGGCTGGAAATTCTTACTCTTGGAAATAATTTTATAGCCTAATGTACACCCTTATTGGGTTAGTCACGGGACCCAGAATCTCCTATCCTTATAGGGGAAGCCTAATTATAGTATTAACGAACTAAAATGGGTATCTCGTTGGACTTTCAGGTGCTGTAGGTCAAAGAATACTGAACAACAGTTTATAAAGGCTGGAAATTCTTACTCTTGGAAATAATTTTATAGCCTAATGTACACCCTTATTGGGTTAGTCACGGGACCCAGAATCTCCTATCCTTATAGGGGAAGCCTAATTATAGTATTAACGAACTAAAATGGGTATCTCGTTGGACTTTCAGGTGCTGTAGGTCAAAGAATACTGAACAACAGTTTATAAAGGCTGGAAATTCTTACTCTTGGAAATAATTTTATAGCCTAATGTACACCCTTATTGGGTTAGTCACGGGACCCAGAATCTCCTATCCTTATAGGGGAAGCCTAATTATAGTATTAACGAACTAAAATGGGTATCTCGTTGGACTTTCAGGTGCTGTAGGTCAAAGAATACTGAACAACAGTTTATAAAGGCTGGAAATTCTTACTCTTGGAAATAATTTTATAGCCTAATGTACACCCTTATTGGGTTAGTCACGGGACCCAGAATCTCCTATCCTTATAGGGGAAGCCTAATTATAGTATTAACGAACTAAAATGGGTATCTCGTTGGACTTTCAGGTGCTGTAGGTCAAAGAATACTGAACAACAGTTTATAAAGGCTGGAAATTCTTACTCTTGGAAATAATTTTATAGCCTAATGTACACCCTTATTGGGTTAGTCACGGGACCCAGAATCTCCTATCCTTATAGGGAAGCCTAATTATAGTATTAACGAACTAAAATGGGTATCTCGTTGGACTTTCAGGTGCTGTAGGTCAAAGAATACTGAACAACAGTTTATAAAGGCTGGAAATTCTTACTCTTGGAAATAATTTTATAGCCTAATGTACACCCTTATTGGGTTAGTCACGGGACCCAGAATCTCCTATCCTTATAGGGGAAGCCTAATTATAGTATTAACGAACTAAAATGGGTATCTCGTTGGACTTTCAGGTGCTGTAGGTCAAAGAATACTGAACAACAGTTTATAAAGGCTGGAAATTCTTACTCTTGGAAATAATTTTATAGCCTAATGTACACCCTTATTGGGTTAGTCACGGGACCCAGAATCTCCTATCCTTATAGGGAAGCCTAATTATAGTATTAACGAACTAAAATGGGTATCTCGTTGGACTTTCAGGTGCTGTAGGTCAAAGAATACTGAACAACAGTTTATAAAGGCTGGAAATTCTTACTCTTGGAAATAATTTTATAGCCTAATGTACACCCTTATTGGGTTAGTCACGGGACCCAGAATCTCCTATCCTTATAGGGGAAGCCTAATTATAGTATTAACGAACTAAAATGGGTATCTCGTTGGACTTTCAGGTGCTGTAGGTCAAAGAATACTGAACAACAGTTTATAAAGGCTGGAAATTCTTACTCTTGGAAATAATTTTATAGCCTAATGTACACCCTTATTGGGTTAGTCACGGGACCCAGAATCTCCTATCCTTATAGGGGAAGCCTAATTATAGTATTAACGAACTAAAATGGGTATCTCGTTGGACTTTCAGGTGCTGTAGGTCAAAGAATACTGAACAACAGTTTATAAAGGCTGGAAATTCTTACTCTTGGAAATAATTTTATAGCCTAATGTACACCCTTATTGGGTTAGTCACGGGACCCAGAATCTCCTATCCTTATAGGGGAAGCCTAATTATAGTATTAACGAACTAAAATGGGTATCTCGTTGGACTTTCAGGTGCTGTAGGTCAAAGAATACTGAACAACAGTTTATAAAGGCTGGAAATTCTTACTCTTGGAAATAATTTTATAGCCTAATGTACACCCTTATTGGGTTAGTCACGGGACCCCGAATCTCCTATCCTTATAGGGAAGCCTAATTATAGTATTAACGAACTAAAATGGGTATCTCGTTGGACTTTCAGGTGCTGTAGGTCAAAGAATACTGAACAACAGTTTATAAAGGCTGGAAATTCTTACTCTTGGAAATAATTTTATAGCCTAATGTACACCCTTATTGGGTTAGTCACGGGACCCAGAATCTCCTATCCTTATAGGGGAAGCCTAATTATAGTATTAACGAACTAAAATGGGTATCTCGTTGGACTTTCAGGTGCTGTAGGTCAAAGAATACTGAACAACAGTTTATAAAGGCTGGAAATTCTTACTCTTGGAAATAATTTTATAGCCTAATGTACACCCTTATTGGGTTAGTCACGGGACCCCGAATCTCCTATCCTTATAGGGGAAGCCTAATTATAGTATTAACGAACTAAAATGGGTATCTCGTTGGACTTTCAGGTGCTGTAGGTCAAAGAATACTGAACAACAGTTTATAAAGGCTGGAAATTCTTACTCTTGGAAATAATTTTATAGCCTAATGTACACCCTTATTGGGTTAGTCACGGGACCCCGAATCTCCTATCCTTATAGGGGAAGCCTAATTATAGTATTAACGAACTAAAATGGGTATCTCGTTGGACTTTCAGGTGCTGTAGGTCAAAGAATACTGAACAACAGTTTATAAAGGCTGGAAATTCTTACTCTTGGAAATAATTTTATAGCCTAATGTACACCCTTATTGGGTTAGTCACGGGACCCAGAATCTCCTATCCTTATAGGGGAAGCCTAATTATAGTATTAACGAACTAAAATGGGTATCTCGTTGGACTTTCAGGTGCTGTAGGTCAAAGAATACTGAACAACAGTTTATAAAGGCTGGAAATTCTTACTCTTGGAAATAATTTTATAGCCTAATGTACACCCTTATTGGGTTAGTCACGGGACCCCGAATCTCCTATCCTTATAGGGGAAGCCTAATTATAGTATTAACGAACTAAAATGGGTATCTCGTTGGACTTTCAGGTGCTGTAGGTCAAAGAATACTGAACAACAGTTTATAAAGGCTGGAAATTCTTACTCTTGGAAATAATTTTATAGCCTAATGTACACCCTTATTGGGTTAGTCACGGGACCCAGAATCTCCTATCCTTATAGGGGAAGCCTAATTATAGTATTAACGAACTAAAATGGGTATCTCGTTGGACTTTCAGGTGCTGTAGGTCAAAGAATACTGAACAACAGTTTATAAAGGCTGGAAATTCTTACTCTTGGAAATAATTTTATAGCCTAATGTACACCCTTATTGGGTTAGTCACGGGACCCCGAATCTCCTATCCTTATAGGGGAAGCCTAATTATAGTATTAACGAACTAAAATGGGTATCTCGTTGGACTTTCAGGTGCTGTAGGTCAAAGAATACTGAACAACAGTTTATAAAGGCTGGAAATTCTTACTCTTGGAAATAATTTTATAGCCTAATGTACACCCTTATTGGGTTAGTCACGGGACCCCGAATCTCCTATCCTTATAGGGGAAGCCTAATTATAGTATTAACGAACTAAAATGGGTATCTCGTTGGACTTTCAGGTGCTGTAGGTCAAAGAATACTGAACAACAGTTTATAAAGGCTGGAAATTCTTACTCTTGGAAATAATTTTATAGCCTAATGTACACCCTTATTGGGTTAGTCACGGGACCCGAATCTCCTATCCTTATAGGGGAAGCCTAATTATAGTATTAACGAACTAAAATGGGTATCTCGTTGGACTTTCAGGTGCTGTAGGTCAAAGAATACTGAACAACAGTTTATAAAGGCTGGAAATTCTTACTCTTGGAAATAATTTTATAGCCTAATGTACACCCTTATTGGGTTAGTCACGGGACCCGAATCTCCTATCCTTATAGGGGAAGCCTAATTATAGTATTAACGAACTAAAATGGGTATCTCGTTGGACTTTCAGGTGCTGTAGGTCAAAGAATACTGAACAACAGTTTATAAAGGCTGGAAATTCTTACTCTTGGAAATAATTTTATAGCCTAATGTACACCCTTATTGGGTTAGTCACGGGACCCAGAATCTCCTATCCTTATAGGGGAAGCCTAATTATAGTATTAACGAACTAAAATGGGTATCTCGTTGGACTTTCAGGTGCTGTAGGTCAAAGAATACTGAACAACAGTTTATAAAGGCTGGAAATTCTTACTCTTGGAAATAATTTTATAGCCTAATGTACACCCTTATTGGGTTAGTCACGGGACCCAGAATCTCCTATCCTTATAGGGGAAGCCTAATTATAGTATTAACGAACTAAAATGGGTATCTCGTTGGACTTTCAGGTGCTGTAGGTCAAAGAATACTGAACAACAGTTTATAAAGGCTGGAAATTCTTACTCTTGGAAATAATTTTATAGCCTAATGTACACCCTTATTGGGTTAGTCACGGGACCCCGAATCTCCTATCCTTATAGGGGAAGCCTAATTATAGTATTAACGAACTAAAATGGGTATCTCGTTGGACTTTCAGGTGCTGTAGGTCAAAGAATACTGAACAACAGTTTATAAAGGCTGGAAATTCTTACTCTTGGAAATAATTTTATAGCCTAATGTACACCCTTATTGGGTTAGTCACGGGACCCCGAATCTCCTATCCTTATAGGGAAGCCTAATTATAGTATTAACGAACTAAAATGGGTATCTCGTTGGACTTTCAGGTGCTGTAGGTCAAAGAATACTGAACAACAGTTTATAAAGGCTGGAAATTCTTACTCTTGGAAATAATTTTATAGCCTAATGTACACCCTTATTGGGTTAGTCACGGGACCCAGAATCTCCTATCCTTATAGGGGAAGCCTAATTATAGTATTAACGAACTAAAATGGGTATCTCGTTGGACTTTCAGGTGCTGTAGGTCAAAGAATACTGAACAACAGTTTATAAAGGCTGGAAATTCTTACTCTTGGAAATAATTTTATAGCCTAATGTACACCCTTATTGGGTTAGTCACGGGACCCAGAATCTCCTATCCTTATAGGGGAAGCCTAATTATAGTATTAACGAACTAAAATGGGTATCTCGTTGGACTTTCAGGTGCTGTAGGTCAAAGAATACTGAACAACAGTTTATAAAGGCTGGAAATTCTTACTCTTGGAAATAATTTTATAGCCTAATGTACACCCTTATTGGGTTAGTCACGGGACCCCGAATCTCCTATCCTTATAGGGGAAGCCTAATTATAGTATTAACGAACTAAAATGGGTATCTCGTTGGACTTTCAGGTGCTGTAGGTCAAAGAATACTGAACAACAGTTTATAAAGGCTGGAAATTCTTACTCTTGGAAATAATTTTATAGCCTAATGTACACCCTTATTGGGTTAGTCACGGGACCCCGAATCTCCTATCCTTATAGGGGAAGCCTAATTATAGTATTAACGAACTAAAATGGGTATCTCGTTGGACTTTCAGGTGCTGTAGGTCAAAGAATACTGAACAACAGTTTATAAAGGCTGGAAATTCTTACTCTTGGAAATAATTTTATAGCCTAATGTACACCCTTATTGGGTTAGTCACGGGACCCCGAATCTCCTATCCTTATAGGGGAAGCCTAATTATAGTATTAACGAACTAAAATGGGTATCTCGTTGGACTTTCAGGTGCTGTAGGTCAAAGAATACTGAACAACAGTTTATAAAGGCTGGAAATTCTTACTCTTGGAAATAATTTTATAGCCTAATGTACACCCTTATTGGGTTAGTCACGGGACCCAGAATCTCCTATCCTTATAGGGGAAGCCTAATTATAGTATTAACGAACTAAAATGGGTATCTCGTTGGACTTTCAGGTGCTGTAGGTCAAAGAATACTGAACAACAGTTTATAAAGGCTGGAAATTCTTACTCTTGGAAATAATTTTATAGCCTAATGTACACCCTTATTGGGTTAGTCACGGGACCCCGAATCTCCTATCCTTATAGGGAAGCCTAATTATAGTATTAACGAACTAAAATGGGTATCTCGTTGGACTTTCAGGTGCTGTAGGTCAAAGAATACTGAACAACAGTTTATAAAGGCTGGAAATTCTTACTCTTGGAAATAATTTTATAGCCTAATGTACACCCTTATTGGGTTAGTCACGGGACCCAGAATCTCCTATCCTTATAGGGAAGCCTAATTATAGTATTAACGAACTAAAATGGGTATCTCGTTGGACTTTCAGGTGCTGTAGGTCAAAGAATACTGAACAACAGTTTATAAAGGCTGGAAATTCTTACTCTTGGAAATAATTTTATAGCCTAATGTACACCCTTATTGGGTTAGTCACGGGACCCAGAATCTCCTATCCTTATAGGGGAAGCCTAATTATAGTATTAACGAACTAAAATGGGTATCTCGTTGGACTTTCAGGTGCTGTAGGTCAAAGAATACTGAACAACAGTTTATAAAGGCTGGAAATTCTTACTCTTGGAAATAATTTTATAGCCTAATGTACACCCTTATTGGGTTAGTCACGGGACCCAGAATCTCCTATCCTTATAGGGAAGCCTAATTATAGTATTAACGAACTAAAATGGGTATCTCGTTGGACTTTCAGGTGCTGTAGGTCAAAGAATACTGAACAACAGTTTATAAAGGCTGGAAATTCTTACTCTTGGAAATAATTTTATAGCCTAATGTACACCCTTATTGGGTTAGTCACGGGACCCAGAATCTCCTATCCTTATAGGGGAAGCCTAATTATAGTATTAACGAACTAAAATGGGTATCTCGTTGGACTTTCAGGTGCTGTAGGTCAAAGAATACTGAACAACAGTTTATAAAGGCTGGAAATTCTTACTCTTGGAAATAATTTTATAGCCTAATGTACACCCTTATTGGGTTAGTCACGGGACCCAGAATCTCCTATCCTTATAGGGGAAGCCTAATTATAGTATTAACGAACTAAAATGGGTATCTCGTTGGACTTTCAGGTGCTGTAGGTCAAAGAATACTGAACAACAGTTTATAAAGGCTGGAAATTCTTACTCTTGGAAATAATTTTATAGCCTAATGTACACCCTTATTGGGTTAGTCACGGGACCCCGAATCTCCTATCCTTATAGGGGAAGCCTAATTATAGTATTAACGAACTAAAATGGGTATCTCGTTGGACTTTCAGGTGCTGTAGGTCAAAGAATACTGAACAACAGTTTATAAAGGCTGGAAATTCTTACTCTTGGAAATAATTTTATAGCCTAATGTACACCCTTATTGGGTTAGTCACGGGACCCAGAATCTCCTATCCTTATAGGGGAAGCCTAATTATAGTATTAACGAACTAAAATGGGTATCTCGTTGGACTTTCAGGTGCTGTAGGTCAAAGAATACTGAACAACAGTTTATAAAGGCTGGAAATTCTTACTCTTGGAAATAATTTTATAGCCTAATGTACACCCTTATTGGGTTAGTCACGGGACCCAGAATCTCCTATCCTTATAGGGGAAGCCTAATTATAGTATTAACGAACTAAAATGGGTATCTCGTTGGACTTTCAGGTGCTGTAGGTCAAAGAATACTGAACAACAGTTTATAAAGGCTGGAAATTCTTACTCTTGGAAATAATTTTATAGCCTAATGTACACCCTTATTGGGTTAGTCACGGGACCCAGAATCTCCTATCCTTATAGGGGAAGCCTAATTATAGTATTAACGAACTAAAATGGGTATCTCGTTGGACTTTCAGGTGCTGTAGGTCAAAGAATACTGAACAACAGTTTATAAAGGCTGGAAATTCTTACTCTTGGAAATAATTTTATAGCCTAATGTACACCCTTATTGGGTTAGTCACGGGACCCAGAATCTCCTATCCTTATAGGGGAAGCCTAATTATAGTATTAACGAACTAAAATGGGTATCTCGTTGGACTTTCAGGTGCTGTAGGTCAAAGAATACTGAACAACAGTTTATAAAGGCTGGAAATTCTTACTCTTGGAAATAATTTTATAGCCTAATGTACACCCTTATTGGGTTAGTCACGGGACCCAGAATCTCCTATCCTTATAGGGGAAGCCTAATTATAGTATTAACGAACTAAAATGGGTATCTCGTTGGACTTTCAGGTGCTGTAGGTCAAAGAATACTGAACAACAGTTTATAAAGGCTGGAAATTCTTACTCTTGGAAATAATTTTATAGCCTAATGTACACCCTTATTGGGTTAGTCACGGGACCCAGAATCTCCTATCCTTATAGGGGAAGCCTAATTATAGTATTAACGAACTAAAATGGGTATCTCGTTGGACTTTCAGGTGCTGTAGGTCAAAGAATACTGAACAACAGTTTATAAAGGCTGGAAATTCTTACTCTTGGAAATAATTTTATAGCCTAATGTACACCCTTATTGGGTTAGTCACGGGACCCAGAATCTCCTATCCTTATAGGGGAAGCCTAATTATAGTATTAACGAACTAAAATGGGTATCTCGTTGGACTTTCAGGTGCTGTAGGTCAAAGAATACTGAACAACAGTTTATAAAGGCTGGAAATTCTTACTCTTGGAAATAATTTTATAGCCTAATGTACACCCTTATTGGGTTAGTCACGGGACCCAGAATCTCCTATCCTTATAGGGGAAGCCTAATTATAGTATTAACGAACTAAAATGGGTATCTCGTTGGACTTTCAGGTGCTGTAGGTCAAAGAATACTGAACAACAGTTTATAAAGGCTGGAAATTCTTACTCTTGGAAATAATTTTATAGCCTAATGTACACCCTTATTGGGTTAGTCACGGGACCCAGAATCTCCTATCCTTATAGGGGAAGCCTAATTATAGTATTAACGAACTAAAATGGGTATCTCGTTGGACTTTCAGGTGCTGTAGGTCAAAGAATACTGAACAACAGTTTATAAAGGCTGGAAATTCTTACTCTTGGAAATAATTTTATAGCCTAATGTACACCCTTATTGGGTTAGTCACGGGACCCAGAATCTCCTATCCTTATAGGGGAAGCCTAATTATAGTATTAACGAACTAAAATGGGTATCTCGTTGGACTTTCAGGTGCTGTAGGTCAAAGAATACTGAACAACAGTTTATAAAGGCTGGAAATTCTTACTCTTGGAAATAATTTTATAGCCTAATGTACACCCTTATTGGGTTAGTCACGGGACCCAGAATCTCCTATCCTTATAGGGGAAGCCTAATTATAGTATTAACGAACTAAAATGGGTATCTCGTTGGACTTTCAGGTGCTGTAGGTCAAAGAATACTGAACAACAGTTTATAAAGGCTGGAAATTCTTACTCTTGGAAATAATTTTATAGCCTAATGTACACCCTTATTGGGTTAGTCACGGGACCCAGAATCTCCTATCCTTATAGGGGAAGCCTAATTATAGTATTAACGAACTAAAATGGGTATCTCGTTGGACTTTCAGGTGCTGTAGGTCAAAGAATACTGAACAACAGTTTATAAAGGCTGGAAATTCTTACTCTTGGAAATAATTTTATAGCCTAATGTACACCCTTATTGGGTTAGTCACGGGACCCAGAATCTCCTATCCTTATAGGGGAAGCCTAATTATAGTATTAACGAACTAAAATGGGTATCTCGTTGGACTTTCAGGTGCTGTAGGTCAAAGAATACTGAACAACAGTTTATAAAGGCTGGAAATTCTTACTCTTGGAAATAATTTTATAGCCTAATGTACACCCTTATTGGGTTAGTCACGGGACCCAGAATCTCCTATCCTTATAGGGGAAGCCTAATTATAGTATTAACAAACTAAAATGGGTATCTCGTTGGACTTTCAGGTGCTATAGGTCAAAGAATACTGAACAACAGTTTATAAAGGCTGGAAATTCTTACTCTTGGAAATAATTTTATAGCCTAATGTACACCCTTATTGGGTTAGTCACGGGACCCCGAATCTCCTATCCTTATAGGAGAAGCCTAATTATAGTATTAACAAACTAAAATGGGTATCTCGTTGGACTTTCAGGTGCTGTAGGTCAAAGAATACTGAACAACAGTTTATAAAGGCTGGAAATTCTTACTCTTGGAAATAATTTTATAGCCTAATGTACACCCTTATTGGGTTAGTCACGGGACCCCGAATCTCCTATCCTTATAGGGGAAGCCTAATTATAGTATTAACAAACTAAAATGGGTATCTCGTTGGACTTTCAGGTGCTGTAGGTCAAAGAATACTGAACAACAGTTTATAAAGGCTGGAAATTCTTACTCTTGGAAATAATTTTATAGCCTAATGTACACCCTTATTGGTTTAGTCACGGGACCCAATCTCCTATCCTTATAGAAGCCTAATTATAGTATTAACAAACTAAAATGGGTATCTCGTTGGACTTTCAGGTGCTATAGGTCAAAGAATACTGAACAACAGTTTATAAAGGCTGGAAATTCTTACTCTTGGAAATAATTTTATAGCCTAATGTACACCTTATTGGGTTAGTCACGGGACCCAAAATCTCCTATCCTTATAGGGAGCCTAATTATAGTATTAAACAAACTAAAATGGGTATCTCGTTGGACTTTCAGGTGCTATAGGTCAAAGAATACTGAACAACAGTTTATAAAGGCTGGAAATTCTTACTCTTGGAAATAATTTTATAGCCTAATGTACACCCTTATTGGGTTAGTCACGGGACCCAGAATCTCCTATCCTTATAGGGAAGCCTAATTATAGTATTAACAAACTAAAATGGTATCTCGTTGGACTTTCAGGTGCTTAGGTCAAAGAATACTGAACAACAGTTTATAAAGGCTGGAAATTCTTACTCTTGGAAATAATTTTATAGCCTAATGTACACCCTTATTGGGTTAGTCACGGGACCCCGAATCTCCTATCCTTATAGGGGAAGCCTAATTATAGTATTAACAAACTAAAATGGGTATCTCGTTGGACTTTCAGGTGCTATAGGTCAAAGAATACTGAACAACAGTTTATAAAGGCTGGAAATTCTTACTCTTGGAAATAATTTTATAGCCTAATGTACACCCTTATTGGGTAGTCACGGACCCAAATCTCCTATCCTTATAGGGGAAGCCTAATTATAGTATTAACGAACTAAAATGGGTATCTCGTTGACTTTCAGGTGCTATAGGTCAAAGAATACTGAACAACAGTTTATAAAGGCTGGAAATTCTTACTCTTGGAAATAATTTTATAGCCTAATTACACCCTTATTGGGTTTATAGTC
>JAUTDX010007162.1:0-101930 GCA_030844895.1 Ambrosia x helenae | reverse complement strand
CCCAAAAGTAAAATGGCAGTCCAGAATCAAAGCTAACATTGTTCTTAGCTCCTTCTATCAATGTTCTGTTCTTCCTTTTCTACTACACCATTTTGTTCAGGAGTTCTGGGAACACTGTATTGTCTAATACCCCTTTAGACAAACAGAATTCATCCAGAGTTTTGTTCCTTGAACTCTGTCCCATTGTCACTTCTAATGGTTTTGACAGATAGAGAATATTGTTTCTCTACTTGTAGATGAAGAACTTGATGATTTCAGCAGCCTCATCCTTGGAAAATAAGAAGAATACCCATGTGAATCTTGAGTAGTCATCAATGATGACTAAGCAGTATTTCTTTTTACCAAGGCTCATAATCTTGACAGGTCCCAAATAAGTCCATATGGAGTATTGAAGACATGCAGTTGTTTTTGATTCTTCAATAGACTTTATAGGAGGACTTATGCTGTTTTCCCTTTAAACAGATACACAGTGTTCTTGACACTGGTATACTTTCAAAGGTAGACCTCTGACCAAGCCCATTTTTGTGACTTTATTTATGGTTTTAAAGTTCACATGGCCAAGTCTCCTGTGCCAGAGATCTGTTTCTGAAGTTGATGCCCTTGAGAAGAAACAGCAGCAGTGTTTTCAATACTTTGTCTTTTTTGCAATGTCCACTGCATAGACATTGCCACAATCTTTTGGTAATCAGCAAAGTATGATCTTCTATAATCTTCTCAATCAACTTCTGGCCTTCTGGTGAGATGATCTTGCAAGCTGTCTTTGTGAAAAAGGAAGAATATCCTTTATCACACATTTGTGACACGCTTAACAAGTTGTATTCAAGGTTTTTCCACCAATTGACCTTGTCAAACTGTATTTTGCCAGAGGAGACATTGCCATGTCCTAGCACATATCCCTTAGCATTGTTCCCAAAGGATACAGATCCTTCTCTTTGGCTGATAAAGTTGTTTATCAGGTATCTGCATCCAGTCATGTGCATAGAGCCTCCACTATCAACATACCATATGCTGTTTAAGCCCCTGGAAACTCTCTGCACATAAAAGCAAATTAGTTAGATTTGGAAACCCAAGCCTGTTTGGCTTTGGGTTTGCTCTTGAGAACAGTTACAGTTTGTTCTTGACCAGGTTGAGAAATCCATGTCTTTTTGGCAATGGATTTTTCATGAAGAACCATGGTGGTATCCTTTTTAGGACCACCATCAACCTTGGTCATCAGTAGTTCTACCATGTTCTTTAGATTTTGAATCTCAGCAGTTTTGTGAAACTGCTGATGATTCTGGTCTAACTACTGACAAGGAATTTTGAGAAAAAGATTTTGGTTGAGATTTTATCTTTTTCTGAGAAAAGGTGTTTTCAGGTTGTTGTTTCTTGGGTTTAAAGACTTTTTCATAATCATTTCTGATTTGATTTCCCACAACCTGTTGTTTAAATTTTTGATTGAACTGAATTCCTTTTCTGTATCTACAAAATTCAGTTTTGTGGTTGAACAGGCCACAAATTTCACATTCTTTTGCCTTTTGTTTTTGATCTAAAGGCAAATTTCTGACAGTTGTGAAAAGATTTTGCTCATCAGTAGTTTTCAGGGTCTCAACTCCTGAAGTAGATGAAACTACTGATGGCTTGTTGTCAGTTTTTGTAAATACTTCTGAAGTACTTTCTTTAAAAATGCCAGGATTTCTGTTTAGAAAGTTTTCATGGAAAGATGTGCATTCTTTCCCTTCAGAAGTTTCATTTGAAACAATTCTTCTCCCATCTTCAGTAGTTTTGGGAGAAAAATCTGTTGGTGTTTCAACATGATGGTATCCTATGCCAAACTTAACATTTGAAGCACTTTGTTTGTTTAGCATAGTTGATACCCCCTACAAGATTCCACCCATTTTTCACAAGTGATCCTGGTGTCAGCAAGCTCTTGTCTGACATCTCCCAGGTCATTTAGCATCATTTTGATTTGTGCTTGGGTTTCAATAGCAGAGTCAGTTAATTTAGAAACCTCTTTTGTTTTAGCACACAGTTTTCTTTCTAAATCACATTTTATCTGTGTGTATTTTCTTTCTAAATCATTGGCTTTGCCTTGTAGGTGCACGTTTGTCTCTCTTATGAGAGCAAAAGTTTCTTTGCAAGAGTTTGAACATAGTTTTGTCAAAGATTCTTTTGATACCTGAGACAATGCAGATTTTGAGGTACAGCCTTCAAATGCCATTAAGGCAAAGTTCTTTCTGCCATTGTCTGGTTCTCCCCAGTTGATGTCAAACACTTTGTTGTCTGCATCAGGATTACACTCTGTGGTGTCATAAGGGAGACTGCTCCAGTCAACATACCCCGAGGTAAAGAGACTTTGTTGAGGGGGTTGTTGAGGCTGTGGAGGAAGTTGAGCAGCTGGAAAGGGAGGGATTGATTGTTGGCTCTGCATCTGTTGAGCAGGCACTTGAACATATTGTACTTGAGGCATATATTGCTGTTGAGGAGCTTGTGCCTGTACAAAATGAGCACTCCCTTGAGTTCCATTGTTCCTATTATAATTGGGGTTATAGTTATTTCCAGATTGTGATTGGTTAAAGCTAGAGCTTCTACACTCTCTAGCAAAGTGTCCCAACTTCTGACACTTGTGACATCTCAGTTTAGATTTGTCAAAACCAATTTTTGTATTACTGGTCAATCCTGGAAATTTCCTTCCTGACCTTTTATAAAACTTGTTAGTTTTAATGCTTAGCATGGCCAGTTGGTGTAAGTATGTCCATTTCTTCCAAGTCATCACTGCTAAAATTTTTCAAATCATCCATGATAAAACATAGATTATCAGCAGTTTGACTTGGTCATCATTGTCATAACCTGGGAAAGATCTTTCTGATGAATCCCAGTGGGTTATGTCAATATTGTCATAAGATCCATAGGAACAAGTTGGTGAATCTTGTCCCAAAAGTGCTGTACTACCTGGTAGGTAGTCATCAGCAGTTTTACCAGAAGTTTGTAATTTCTTCTTTTGATCGATTTCTCTCTCAAAAGTAAGTAATCTCCCATGGAGTTTTGTAAGAGTGAGGGAGCTAAAATCTGGTGAGGATCTTAAGACAATGGAGTAAGTTTCCCATTTGTCAGGTAGAGACCTTAAAAATCTATGTAACATAGATACTGTTGTATAGGTCTGACCATTTAACTTTAGCTCAGAGATTAATGAGGAGAATCTTTCAAATTGTTGTGTCAAAGTTTCCCCATTAATATAAGCAAATGTTTCATATTGTTGAGCCAAAATTTCTCTGGTGTTGGCAATCACCTCTTCAGTTCCTCCAAACTGTTCTTTAAGACAGTCCCAAAGTTCTTTGGCACTTTCACAATGTAA
Organism: Ambrosia x helenae; assembly: GCA_030844895.1. Classification (NCBI taxonomy): domain Eukaryota; kingdom Viridiplantae; phylum Streptophyta; class Magnoliopsida; order Asterales; family Asteraceae; genus Ambrosia; species Ambrosia x helenae. The sequence continues at coordinate 98,596 of JAUTDX010007162.1, read as the reverse complement.
AAGGCCAGAGTATATTTCATTTGGGAGAGCCATTGCCAACATAGAGAATGCCTTAGCATCTAGCTCAAGTTTTAGGAAATCCTCATCTGTATAGTCTTTGGGATCCTTAGGAATCCCTTCTTTAGTTTCAAGATTTATGTTTACTGGTTTGTGTGGACCATATATCACAGATCTCCAACAACCTGTGTTGGTTTTGTGACAAGGTATGTGCCATTCTTTTTGCCATATATTGTACTCATTCTCACAAGCATGGCAGTTTGGTGGCAGAACCAGTATTATGTGGATCCATTTTTAAAGAGTATAGATTTGTCTGATGACTCTTTTAAGTGATGGATATTGATAAAAAGTGAACTTTTGATCTTTTTATTGAATATCAATAAGAGCTTTGTGTCTGATTCTCAATTTGTTAGATTGATATGTGATCAGATAAACCAATGCTCTGATACCAATTGTTGGATCAGTTTGCTCTTTTTGCTAAGTAAGAACTTGCTATCTTGACACTTAAGTGTTTAGCAAGTCCTTGTAAATCAGATTATAAGCACAGCGGAATGTTATAAGTTAAAGCAACACTTTTTATGCAAAGGCAGAGTTATAACTCCCCCTTGATGTTTGAAACTAATAAATGACAAAGTATTTATTATGAATCTAAGTTGTAAATGAGAATTAGATACTTAGAGATTCACAATAAATACAGAAATGGAATAATAACAATGAGAGTGTTTGAAGGATTTTTCTGTTAAAAATCAATGTCTAAAATAGAAGGTTGAAGCCTCTATTTATAGACGATTACATGCATGTATCTTGCCTAAAAAGCAAGCACAGAAAACTCCAGTAACAAGTTGCACAAGTTGCAACATTGAAAGAAACAAATAAAGCTAAAAGTAATATTAAACAACAAACTACTGATGCAAAAAGGCGGTGGAAAATATCTTTGCTAAGTGCTGATGAAGGACAACTACTGAAGAGTAGTTTTGTCTTCAGTACTTCTGAAGTGAACTTGTCTGGTTTGGACTTCAGAACTTCTGCAACTTCAGCACTTCTTCATATCTTCTAATCAGCAGTTTCTTGTCTTCTCTTCAGTACTTCTATACTTAGCCAAAAATGACAGAAGTGAATTAGACTAAGGTTTACAAAAGTGGTTTCACCAATCCTTATAATTTTATAGCCTAATGTACACCCTTATTGGGTTAGTCACGGACCCAAATCTCCTATCCTTATAAGGGAAGCCTAATTATAGTATTAAGGAACTAAAATGGGTATCTCGTTGGACTTTCAGGTGCTATAGGTCAAAGAATACTGAACAACAGGTTATAAAGGCTGGAAATTCTTACTCTTGGAAATAATTTTATAGCCTAATGTACACCCTTATTGGGTTAGTCACGGGACCCAGAATCTCCTATCCTTATAGGGAAAGCCTAATTATAGTATTAACGAACTAAAATGGGTATCTCGTTGGACTTTCAGGTGCAGTAGGTCAAAGAATACTGAACAACAGTTTATAAAGGCTGGAAATTCTTACTCTTGGAAATAATTTTATAGCCTAATGTACACCCTTATTGGTTAGTCACGGGACCCAGAATCTCCTATCCTTATAGGGGAAGCCTAATTATAGTATTAACGAACTAAAATGGGTATCTCGTTGGACTTTCAGGTGCAGTAGGTCAAAGAATACTGAACAACAGTTTATAAAGGCTGGAAATTCTTACTCTTGGAAATAATTTTATAGCCTAATGTACACCCTTATTGGGTTAGTCACGGGACCCAGAATCTCCTATCCTTATAGTGGAAGCCTAATTATAGTATTAAGGAACTAAAATGGGTATCTCGTTGGACTTTCAGGTGCTTAGGTCAAAGAATACAGAACAACAGTTTATAAAGGCTGGAAATTCTTACTCTTGGAAATAATTTTATAGCCTAATGTACACCCTTATTGGGTTAGTCACGGGACCCAGAATCTCCTATCCTTATAGTGGAAATTAATTATAGTATTAAGAACTAAAATGGGTATCTCGTTGGACTTTCAGGTGCATAGGTCAAAGAATACTGAACAACAGTTTATAAAGGCTGGAAATTCTTACTCTTGGAAATAATTTTATAGCCTAATGTACACCCTTATTGGGTTAGTCACGGACCCAGAATCTCCTATCCTTATAAGGGAAGCCTAATTATAGTATTAAGGAACTAAAATGGGTATCTCGTTGGACTTTCAGTGCAGTAGGTCAAAGAATACTGAACAACGTTTATAAAGGCTGGAAATTCTTACTCTTGGAAATAATTTTTATAGCCTAATGTACACCCTTATTGGGTTAGTCACGGGACCCAGATTCTCCTATCCTTATAGGGAAAGCCTAATTATAGTATTAAGGAACTAAAATGGGTATCTCGTTGGAGTTTCAGGTGCAGTAGGTCAAAGAATACTGAACAACAGTTTATAAAGGCTGGAAATTCTTACCCTTGGAAATAATTTTATAGCCTAATGTACACCCTTATTGGGTTAGTCACGGGACCCAGAATCTCCTATCCTTATAGGGGAAGCCTAATTATAGTATTAAACTAAAATGGGTATCTCGTTGGACTTTCAGGTGCAGTAGGTCAAAGAATACTGAACAACAGTTTATAAAGGCTGGAAATTCTTACTCTTGGAAATAATTTTATAGCCTAATGTACAACCTTATTGGGTTAGTCACGGACCCAGAATCTCCTATCCTTATAGGGGAAGCCTAATTATAGTATTAAGGAACTAAAATGGGTATCTCGTTGGACTTTCAGGTGCAGTAGGTCAAAGAATACTGAACAACAGTTTATAAAGGCTGGAAATTCTTACTCTTGGAAATAATTTTATAGCCTAATGTACACCCTTATTGGGTTAGTCACGGGACCCAGAATCTCCTATCCTTATAGTGGAAGATAATTATAGTATTAAGAAACTAAAATGGGTATCTCGTTGGACTTTCAGGTGCAGTAGGTCAAAGAATACTGAACAACAGTTTATAAAGGCTGGAAATTCTTACTCTTGGAAATAATTTTATAGCCTAATGTACACCCTTATTGGGTTAGTCACGGGACCCAGAATCTCCTATCCTTATAGGGAAGCCTAATTATAGTATTAAGAACTAAAATGGGTATCTCGTTGGACTTTCAGTGCTGTAGGTCCAAGAATACTGAACAACACTTTATAAAGGCTGGAAATTCTTACTCTTGGAAATAATTTTATAGCCTATTGTACACCCTTATTGGGTTAGTCACGGGACCTAGAATCTCCTATCCTTATAGGGAAGCCTAATGATAGTATTAACGAACTAAAATGGGTATCTCGTTGGACTTTCAGGTGCTGTAGGTCAAAGAATACTGAACAACACTTTATAAAGGCTGGAAATTCTTACTCTTGGAAATAATTTTATAGCCTATTGTACACCCTTATTGGGTTAGTCACGGGACCCAGAATCTCCTATCCTTATAGGGGAAGCCTAATTATAGTATTAACGAACTAAAATGGGTATCTCGTTGGACTTTCAGGTGCTGTAGGTCAAAGAATACTGAACAACACTTTATAAAGGCTGGAAATTCTTACTCTTGGAAATAATTTTATAGCCTATTGTACACCCTTATTGGGTTAGTCACGGGACCCAGAATCTCCTATCCTTATAGGGAAGCCTAATTATAGTATTAACGAACTAAAATGGGTATCTCGTTGGACTTTCAGGTGCTGTAGGTCAAAGAATACTGAACAACACTTTATATAGGCTGGAAATTCTTACTCTTGGAAATAATTTTATAGCCTATTGTACACCCTTATTGGGTTAGTCACGGACCCAGAATCTCCTATCCTTATTGGGGAATCCTAATTATAGTATTAACGAACTAAAATGGGTATCTCGTTGGATGTTCGGATGTTGTAGGTCAAAGAATACTGAACAACACTTAATAAAGGCTGGAAATTCTTACTCTTGGAAATAATTTTATAGCCTATTGTACACCCTTATTGGGTTAGTCACGAGACCCAGAATCTCCTATCCTTATAGGGAAGCCTAATTATCGTATTAACGAACTAAAATGGGTATCTCGTTGGACTTTCAGGTGCTGTAGGTCAAAGAATACTGAACAACACTTATAAAGGCTGGAAATTCTTACTCTTGGAAATAATTTTATAGCCTATTGTATACCCATATTGGGTTAGTCACGGGACCCAGAATCTCCTATCCTTTATAGGGGAAGCCTAATTATAGTATTAACGAACTAAAATGGGTATCTCGTTGGACTTTCAGGTGCTGTAGGTCAAAGAATACTGAACAACACTTTATAAAGGCTGGAAATTCTTACTCTTGGAAATAATTTTATAGCCTATTGTACACCCTTATTGGGTTAGTCACGGGACCCAGAATCTCCTATCCTTATAGGGGAAGCCTAATTATAGTATTAACGAACTAAAATGGGTATCTCGTTAGACTTTCAAGTGCTGTAGTCAAAGAATACTGAACAACACTTTATAAAGGCTGGAAATTCTTACTCTTGGAAATAATTTTATAGCCTAATGTACACCCTTATTGGGTTAGTCACGGGACCCAGAATCTCTTATCCTTATAGTGGAAGCCTAATTATAGTATTAAGGAACTAAAATGGGTATCTCGTTGGACTTTCAGGTGCAGTAGGTCAAAGAATACTGAACAACAGTTTATAAAGGCTGGAAATTCTTACTCTTGGAAATAATTTTATAGCCTAATGTACACCCTTATTGGGTTAGTCACGGGACCCAGAATCTCCTATCCTTATAGTGGAAGCCTAATTATAGTATTAAGAACTAAAATGGGTATCTCGTTGGACTTTCAGGTGCTGTAGGTCCAAGAATACTGAACAACACTTTATAAAGGCTGGAAATTCTTACTCTTGGAAATAATTTTATAGCCTAATTGTACACCCTTATTGGGTTAGTCACGGGACCTAGAATCTCCTATCCTTATAGGGGAAGCCTAATTATAGTATTAATGAACTAAAATGGGTATCTCGTTGGACTTTCAGGTGCTGTAGGTCAAAGAATACTGAACAACACTTTATAAAGGCTGGAAATTCTTACTCTTGGAAATAATTTTATAGCCTATGTACACCCTTATTGGGTTAGTCACGGGACCCAGAATCTCCTATCCTTATAGGGGAAGCCTAATTATAGTATTAACGAACTAAAATGGGTATCTCGTTGGACTTTCAGTGCTGTAGTCAAAGAATACTGAACAACACTTTATAAAGGCTGGAAATTCTTACTCTTGGAAATAATTTTATAGCCTATTGTACACCCTTATTAGGTTAGTCACGGACCCAGAATCTCCTATCCTTATAGGGGAAGCCTAATTATAGTATTAACAAAACTAAAATGGGTATCTCGTTGGACTTTCAGGTGCTGTAGGTCAAAGAATACTGAACAACACTTTATAAAGGCTGGAAATTCTTAATCTTGGAAATAATTTTATAGCCTATTGTACACCCTTATTGGGTTAGTCACGGGACCCAGAATCTCCTATCCTTATTGGGGAATCCTAATTATAGTATTAACGAACTAAAATGGGTATCTCGTTGGATGTTCGGATGTTGTAGGTCAAAGAATACTGAACAACACTTAATAAAGGCTGGAAATTCTTAATCTTTGAAATAATTTTATAGCCTATTGTACACCCTTATTGGGTTAGTCACGAGACCCAGAATCTCCTATCCTTATAGGGGAAGCCTAATTATCGTATTAACGAACTAAAATGGGTATCTCGTTGGACTTTCAGCTGCTGTAGGTCAAAGAATACTGAACAACACTTTATAAAGGCTGGAAATTCTTACTCTTGGAAATAATTTTATAGCCTATTGTACACCCTTATTGGGTTAGTCACGGGACCTAGAATCTCCTATCCTTATAGGGAAGCCTAATTATAGTATTAACGAACTAAAATGGGTATCTCGTTGGACTTTCAGGTGCTGTAGGTCAAAGAATACTGAACAACACTTTATAAAGGCTGGAAATTCTTACTCTTGGAAATAATTTTATAGCCTATTGTACACCCTTATTGGGTTAGTCACGGGACCCAGAATCTCCTATCCTTATAGGGGAAGCCTAATTATAGTATTAACGAACTAAAATGGGTATCTCGTTAGACTTTCAAGTGCTGTATGTCAAAGAATACTGAACAACACTTTATAAAGGCTGGAAATTCTTACTCTTGGAAATAATTTTATAGCCTATTGTACACCCTTATTGGGTTAGTCACGGGACCCAGAATCTCCTATCCTTATAGGGGAAGCCTAATTATAGTATTAACGAACTAAAATGGGTATCTCTTTGGATGTTCGGTGCTGTAGGTCAAAGAATACTGAACAACACTTTATAAAGGCTGGAAATTCTTACTCTTGGAAATAATTTTATAGCCTATTGTACACCCTTATTGGGTTAGTCACGAGACCCAGAATCTCCTATCCTTATAGGGGAAGCCTAATTATAGTATTAACGAACTAAAATGGGTATCTCGTTGGACTTTCAGCTGCTGTAGGTCAAAGAATACTGAACAACACTTTATATAGGCTGGAAATTCTTAATCTTGGAAATAATTTTATAGCCTATTGTACACCCTTATTGGGTTAGTCACGGGACCCAGAATCTCCTATCCTTATAGGGGAAGCCTAATTATAGTATTAACGAACTAAAATGGGTATCTTGTTGGACTATCAGCTGCTGTAGGTCAAAGAATACTGAACAACACTTTATAAATGGCTGGAAATTCTTACTTTTGGAAATAATTTTATAGCCTATTGTACACCCTTATTGGGTTAATCACGGGACCCAGAATCTCCTATCCTTATAGGGGAAGCCTAATTATAGTATTAACAAACTAAAATGGGTATCTCGTTGGACTTTCAGGTGCTATAGGTCAAGGAATACTGAACAACACTTTATAAAGGCTGTAAATTCTTACTCTTGGAAATAATTTTTATAGCCTATTGTACACCCTTATTGGGTTAGTCACGGGACCTAGAATCTCCTATCTTTATAGGGGAAGCCTAATTATAGTATTAACGAACTAAAATGGGTATCTCGTTGGACTTTCAGGTGCTGTGGTCAAAGAATACTGAACAACACTTTATAAAGGCTGGAAATTCTTACTCTTGGAAATAATTTTATAGCCTATTGTACACCCTTATTGGTTAGTCAGGGACCCAGAATCTTATCCTTATAGGGGAAGCCTAATTATAGTATTAACAAACTAAAATGGGTATCTCGTTGGACTTTCAAGTGTTGTAGGTCAAAGAATACTGAACAACACTTTATAAAGGCTGGAAATTCTTACTCTTGGAAATAATTTTATAGCCTATTGTACACCCTTATTGGGTTAGTCACGGGACCCAGAATCTCCTATCCTTATAGGGGAAGCCTAATTATAGTTTTAACGAACTAAAATGGGTATCTCCTTGGATGTTCGGATGCTGTAGGTCAAAGAATACTGAACAACATTTATAAAGGCTGGAAATTCTTAATCTTGGAAATAATTTTATAGCCTATTGTACACCCTTATTGGGTTAGTCACGAGACCCAGAATCTCCTATCCTTATAGGGAAGCCTAATTATAGTATTAACAAACTAAAATGGGTATCTCGTTGGACTTTCAGGTGCTATAGGTCAAAGAATACTGAACAACAGTTTATAAAGGCTGGAAATTCTTACTCTTGGAAATAATTTTATAGCCTAATGTACACCCTTATTGGGTTAGTCACGGGACCCGAATCTCCTATCCTTATAGGGGAAGCCTAATTATAGTATTAACAAACTAAAATGGGTATCTCGTTGGACTTTCAGGTGCTATAGGTCAAAGAATACTGAACAACAGTTTATAAAGGCTGGAAATTCTTACTCTTGGAAATAATTTTATAGCCTAATGTACACCCTTATTGGGTTAGTCACGGGACCCAGAATCTCCTATCCTTATAGGGGAAGCCTAATTATAGTATTAACGAACTAAAATGGGTATCTCGTTGGACTTTCAGGTGCTATAGGTCAAAGAATACTGAACAACAGTTTATAAAGGCTGGAAATTCTTACTCTTGGAAATAATTTTATAGCCTAATGTACACCCTTATTGGGTTAGTCACGGGACCCAGAATCTCCTATCCTTATAGGGAAGCCTAATTATAGTATTAACAAACTAAAATGGGTATCTCGTTGGACTTTCAGGTGCTGTAGGTCAAAGAATACTGAACAACAGTTTATAAAGGCTGGAAATTCTTACTCTTGGAAATAATTTTATAGCCTAATGTACACCCTTATTGGGTTAGTCACGGGACCCAGAATCTCCTATCCTTATAGGGGAAGCCTAATTATAGTATTAACGAACTAAAATGGGTATCTCGTTGGACTTTCAGGTGCTGTAGGTCAAAGAATACTGAACAACAGTTTATAAAGGCTGGAAATTCTTACTCTTGGAAATAATTTTATAGCCTAATGTACACCCTTATTGGGTTAGTCACGGGACCCAGAATCTCCTATCCTTATAGGGGAAGCCTAATTATAGTATTAACGAACTAAAATGGGTATCTCGTTGGACTTTCAGGTGCTGTAGGTCAAAGAATACTGAACAACAGTTTATAAAGGCTGGAAATTCTTACTCTTGGAAATAATTTTATAGCCTAATGTACACCCTTATTGGGTTAGTCACGGGACCCAGAATCTCCTATCCTTATAGGGGAAGCCTAATTATAGTATTAACAAACTAAAATGGGTATCTCGTTGGACTTTCAGGTGCTGTAGGTCAAAGAATACTGAACAACAGTTTATAAAGGCTGGAAATTCTTACTCTTGGAAATAATTTTATAGCCTAATGTACACCCTTATTGGGTTAGTCACGGGACCCAGAATCTCCTATCCTTATAGGGAAGCCTAATTATAGTATTAACGAACTAAAATGGGTATCTCGTTGGACTTTCAGGTGCTATAGGTCAAAGAATACTGAACAACAGTTTATAAAGGCTGGAAATTCTTACTCTTGGAAATAATTTTATAGCCTAATGTACACCCTTATTGGGTTAGTCACGGGACCCAGAATCTCCTATCCTTATAGGGGAAGCCTAATTATAGTATTAACGAACTAAAATGGGTATCTCGTTGGACTTTCAGGTGCTTAGGTCAAAGAATACTGAACAACAGTTTATAAAGGCTGGAAATTCTTACTCTTGGAAATAATTTTATAGCCTAATGTACACCCTTATTGGGTTAGTCACGGGACCCAGAATCTCCTATCCTTATAGGGGAAGCCTAATTATAGTATTAACAAACTAAAATGGGTATCTCGTTGGACTTTCAGGTGCTGTAGGTCAAAGAATACTGAACAACAGTTTATAAAGGCTGGAAATTCTTACTCTTGGAAATAATTTTATAGCCTAATGTACACCCTTATTGGGTTAGTCACGGGACCCGAATCTCCTATCCTTATAGGGGAAGCCTAATTATAGTATTAACGAACTAAAATGGGTATCTCGTTGGACTTTCAGGTGCTGTAGGTCAAAGAATACTGAACAACATTTATAAAGGCTGGAAATTCTTACTCTTGGAAATAATTTTATAGCCTAATGTACACCCTTATTGGGTTAGTCACGGGACCCGAATCTCCTATCCTTATAGGGAAGCCTAATTATAGTATTAACGAACTAAAATGGGTATCTCGTTGGACTTTCAGGTGCTGTAGGTCAAAGAATACTGAACAACAGTTTATAAAGGCTGGAAATTCTTACTCTTGGAAATAATTTTATAGCCTAATGTACACCCTTATTGGGTTAGTCACGGGACCCAGAATCTCCTATCCTTATAGGGAAGCCTAATTATAGTATTAACAAACTAAAATGGGTATCTCGTTGGACTTTCAGGTGCTATAGGTCAAAGAATACTGAACAACAGTTTATAAAGGCTGGAAATTCTTACTCTTGGAAATAATTTTATAGCCTAATGTACACCCTTATTGGGTTAGTCACGGGACCCAGAATCTCCTATCCTTATAGGGGAAGCCTAATTATAGTATTAACGAACTAAAATGGGTATCTCGTTGGACTTTCAGGTGCTGTAGGTCAAAGAATACTGAACAACAGTTTATAAAGGCTGGAAATTCTTACTCTTGGAAATAATTTTATAGCCTAATGTACACCCTTATTGGGTTAGTCACGGGACCCAGAATCTCCTATCCTTATAGGGGAAGCCTAATTATAGTATTAACAACTAAAATGGGTATCTCGTTGGACTTTCAGGTGCTAGTAGGTCAAAGAATACTGAACAACAGTTTATAAAGGCTGGAAATTCTTACTCTTGGAAATAATTTTATAGCCTAATGTACACCCTTATTGGGTTAGTCACGGGACCCAGAATCTCCTATCCTTATAGGGGAAGCCTAATTATAGTATTAACGAACTAAAATGGGTATCTCGTTGGACTTTCAGGTGCTGTAGGTCAAAGAATACTGAACAACAGTTTATAAAGGCTGGAAATTCTTACTCTTGGAAATAATTTTATAGCCTAATGTACACCCTTATTGGGTTAGTCACGGGACCCAGAATCTCCTATCCTTATAGGGAAGCCTAATTATAGTATTAACGAACTAAAATGGGTATCTCGTTGGACTTTCAGGTGCTATAGGTCAAAGAATACTGAACAACAGTTTATAAAGGCTGGAAATTCTTACTCTTGGAAATAATTTTATAGCCTAATGTACACCCTTATTGGGTTAGTCACGGGACCCAGAATCTCCTATCCTTATAGGGGAAGCCTAATTATAGTATTAACGAACTAAAATGGGTATCTCGTTGGACTTTCAGGTGCTATAGGTCAAAGAATACTGAACAACAGTTTATAAAGGCTGGAAATTCTTACTCTTGGAAATAATTTTATAGCCTAATGTACACCCTTATTGGGTTAGTCACGGGACCCAGAATCTCCTATCCTTATAAGGGAAGCCTAATTATAGTATTAACGAACTAAAATGGGTATCTCGTTGGACTTTCAGGTGCTGTAGGTCAAAGAATACTGAACAACAGTTTATAAAGGCTGGAAATTCTTACTCTTGGAAATAATTTTATAGCCTAATGTACACCCTTATTGGGTTAGTCACGGGACCCCGAATCTCCTATCCTTATAGGGGAAGCCTAATTATAGTATTAACGAACTAAAATGGGTATCTCGTTGGACTTTCAGGTGCTGTAGGTCAAAGAATACTGAACAACAGTTTATAAAGGCTGGAAATTCTTACTCTTGGAAATAATTTTATAGCCTAATGTACACCCTTATTGGGTTAGTCACGGGACCCAGAATCTCCTATCCTTATAGGGAAGCCTAATTATAGTATTAACGAACTAAAATGGGTATCTCGTTGGACTTTCAGGTGCTATAGGTCAAAGAATACTGAACAACAGTTTATAAAGGCTGGAAATTCTTACTCTTGGAAATAATTTTATAGCCTAATGTACACCCTTATTGGGTTAGTCACGGGACCCAGAATCTCCTATCCTTATAGGGGAAGCCTAATTATAGTATTAACGAACTAAAATGGGTATCTCGTTGGACTTTCAGGTGCTATAGGTCAAAGAATACTGAACAACAGTTTATAAAGGCTGGAAATTCTTACTCTTGGAAATAATTTTATAGCCTAATGTACACCCTTATTGGGTTAGTCACGGGACCCAGAATCTCCTATCCTTATAGGGGAAGCCTAATTATAGTATTAACAAACTAAAATGGGTATCTCGTTGGACTTTCAGGTGCTGTAGGTCAAAGAATACTGAACAACAGTTTATAAAGGCTGGAAATTCTTACTCTTGGAAATAATTTTATAGCCTAATGTACACCCTTATTGGGTTAGTCACGGGACCCAGAATCTCCTATCCTTATAGGGGAAGCCTAATTATAGTATTAACAAACTAAAATGGGTATCTCGTTGGACTTTCAGGTGCTATAGGTCAAAGAATACTGAACAACAGTTTATAAAGGCTGGAAATTCTTACTCTTGGAAATAATTTTATAGCCTAATGTACACCCTTATTGGGTTAGTCACGGGACCCGAATCTCCTATCCTTATAGGGGAAGCCTAATTATAGTATTAACGAACTAAAATGGGTATCTCGTTGGACTTTCAGGTGCTGTAGGTCAAAGAATACTGAACAACAGTTTATAAAGGCTGGAAATTCTTACTCTTGGAAATAATTTTATAGCCTAATGTACACCCTTATTGGGTTAGTCACGGGACCCAGAATCTCCTATCCTTATAGGGGAAGCCTAATTATAGTATTAACGAACTAAAATGGGTATCTCGTTGGACTTTCAGGTGCTATAGGTCAAAGAATACTGAACAACAGTTTATAAAGGCTGGAAATTCTTACTCTTGGAAATAATTTTATAGCCTAATGTACACCCTTATTGGGTTAGTCACGGGACCCAGAATCTCCTATCCTTATAGGGGAAGCCTAATTATAGTATTAACGAACTAAAATGGGTATCTCGTTGGACTTTCAGGTGCTATAGGTCAAAGAATACTGAACAACAGTTTATAAAGGCTGGAAATTCTTACTCTTGGAAATAATTTTATAGCCTAATGTACACCCTTATTGGGTTAGTCACGGGACCCAGAATCTCCTATCCTTATAGGGGAAGCCTAATTATAGTATTAACGAACTAAAATGGGTATCTCGTTGGACTTTCAGGTGCTGTAGGTCAAAGAATACTGAACAACAGTTTATAAAGGCTGGAAATTCTTACTCTTGGAAATAATTTTATAGCCTAATGTACACCCTTATTGGGTTAGTCACGGGACCCAGAATCTCCTATCCTTATAGGGGAAGCCTAATTATAGTATTAACAAACTAAAATGGGTATCTCGTTGGACTTTCAGGTGCTGTAGGTCAAAGAATACTGAACAACAGTTTATAAAGGCTGGAAATTCTTACTCTTGGAAATAATTTTATAGCCTAATGTACACCCTTATTGGGTTAGTCACGGGACCCAGAATCTCCTATCCTTATAGGGGAAGCCTAATTATAGTATTAACGAACTAAAATGGGTATCTCGTTGGACTTTCAGGTGCTGTAGGTCAAAGAATACTGAACAACAGTTTATAAAGGCTGGAAATTCTTACTCTTGGAAATAATTTTATAGCCTAATGTACACCCTTATTGGGTTAGTCACGGGACCCAGAATCTCCTATCCTTATAGGGGAAGCCTAATTATAGTATTAACGAACTAAAATGGGTATCTCGTTGGACTTTCAGGTGCTATAGGTCAAAGAATACTGAACAACAGTTTATAAAGGCTGGAAATTCTTACTCTTGGAAATAATTTTATAGCCTAATGTACACCCTTATTGGGTTAGTCACGGGACCCAGAATCTCCTATCCTTATAGGGGAAGCCTAATTATAGTATTAACGAACTAAAATGGGTATCTCGTTGGACTTTCAGGTGCTATAGGTCAAAGAATACTGAACAACAGTTTATAAAGGCTGGAAATTCTTACTCTTGGAAATAATTTTATAGCCTAATGTACACCCTTATTGGGTTAGTCACGGGACCCAGAATCTCCTATCCTTATAGGGAAGCCTAATTATAGTATTAACGAACTAAAATGGGTATCTCGTTGGACTTTCAGGTGCTATAGGTCAAAGAATACTGAACAACAGTTTATAAAGGCTGGAAATTCTTACTCTTGGAAATAATTTTATAGCCTAATGTACACCCTTATTGGGTTAGTCACGGGACCCAGAATCTCCTATCCTTATAGGGGAAGCCTAATTATAGTATTAACGAACTAAAATGGGTATCTCGTTGGACTTTCAGGTGCTGTAGGTCAAAGAATACTGAACAACAGTTTATAAAGGCTGGAAATTCTTACTCTTGGAAATAATTTTATAGCCTAATGTACACCCTTATTGGGTTAGTCACGGGACCCAGAATCTCCTATCCTTATAGGGGAAGCCTAATTATAGTATTAACGAACTAAAATGGGTATCTCGTTGGACTTTCAGGTGCTATAGGTCAAAGAATACTGAACAACAGTTTATAAAGGCTGGAAATTCTTACTCTTGGAAATAATTTTATAGCCTAATGTACACCCTTATTGGGTTAGTCACGGGACCCAGAATCTCCTATCCTTATAGGGGAAGCCTAATTATAGTATTAACGAACTAAAATGGGTATCTCGTTGGACTTTCAGGTGCTATAGGTCAAAGAATACTGAACAACAGTTTATAAAGGCTGGAAATTCTTACTCTTGGAAATAATTTTATAGCCTAATGTACACCCTTATTGGGTTAGTCACGGGACCCAGAATCTCCTATCCTTATAGGGGAAGCCTAATTATAGTATTAACGAACTAAAATGGGTATCTCGTTGGACTTTCAGGTGCTGTAGGTCAAAGAATACTGAACAACAGTTTATAAAGGCTGGAAATTCTTACTCTTGGAAATAATTTTATAGCCTAATGTACACCCTTATTGGGTTAGTCACGGGACCCAGAATCTCCTATCCTTATAGGGGAAGCCTAATTATAGTATTAACGAACTAAAATGGGTATCTCGTTGGACTTTCAGGTGCTGTAGGTCAAAGAATACTGAACAACAGTTTATAAAGGCTGGAAATTCTTACTCTTGGAAATAATTTTATAGCCTAATGTACACCCTTATTGGGTTAGTCACGGGACCCAGAATCTCCTATCCTTATAGGGGAAGCCTAATTATAGTATTAACGAACTAAAATGGGTATCTCGTTGGACTTTCAGGTGCTGTAGGTCAAAGAATACTGAACAACAGTTTATAAAGGCTGGAAATTCTTACTCTTGGAAATAATTTTATAGCCTAATGTACACCCTTATTGGGTTAGTCACGGGACCCGAATCTCCTATCCTTATAGGGGAAGCCTAATTATAGTATTAACGAACTAAAATGGGTATCTCGTTGGACTTTCAGGTGCTATAGGTCAAAGAATACTGAACAACAGTTTATAAAGGCTGGAAATTCTTACTCTTGGAAATAATTTTATAGCCTAATGTACACCCTTATTGGGTTAGTCACGGGACCCAGAATCTCCTATCCTTATAGGGGAAGCCTAATTATAGTATTAACAAACTAAAATGGGTATCTCGTTGGACTTTCAGGTGCTATAGGTCAAAGAATACTGAACAACAGTTTATAAAGGCTGGAAATTCTTACTCTTGGAAATAATTTTATAGCCTAATGTACACCCTTATTGGGTTAGTCACGGGACCCAGAATCTCCTATCCTTATAGGGGAAGCCTAATTATAGTATTAACGAACTAAAATGGGTATCTCGTTGGACTTTCAGGTGCTATAGGTCAAAGAATACTGAACAACAGTTTATAAAGGCTGGAAATTCTTACTCTTGGAAATAATTTTATAGCCTAATGTACACCCTTATTGGGTTAGTCACGGGACCCAGAATCTCCTATCCTTATAGGGGAAGCCTAATTATAGTATTAACGAACTAAAATGGGTATCTCGTTGGACTTTCAGGTGCTATAGGTCAAAGAATACTGAACAACAGTTTATAAAGGCTGGAAATTCTTACTCTTGGAAATAATTTTATAGCCTAATGTACACCCTTATTGGGTTAGTCACGGGACCCCGAATCTCCTATCCTTATAGGGGAAGCCTAATTATAGTATTAACGAACTAAAATGGGTATCTCGTTGGACTTTCAGGTGCTATAGGTCAAAGAATACTGAACAACAGTTTATAAAGGCTGGAAATTCTTACTCTTGGAAATAATTTTATAGCCTAATGTACACCCTTATTGGGTTAGTCACGGGACCCAGAATCTCCTATCCTTATAGGGAAGCCTAATTATAGTATTAACGAACTAAAATGGGTATCTCGTTGGACTTTCAGGTGCTATAGGTCAAAGAATACTGAACAACAGTTTATAAAGGCTGGAAATTCTTACTCTTGGAAATAATTTTATAGCCTAATGTACACCCTTATTGGGTTAGTCACGGGACCCAGAATCTCCTATCCTTATAGGGGAAGCCTAATTATAGTATTAACAAACTAAAATGGGTATCTCGTTGGACTTTCAGGTGCTATAGGTCAAAGAATACTGAACAACAGTTTATAAAGGCTGGAAATTCTTACTCTTGGAAATAATTTTATAGCCTAATGTACACCCTTATTGGGTTAGTCACGGGACCCAGAATCTCCTATCCTTATAGGGGAAGCCTAATTATAGTATTAACGAACTAAAATGGGTATCTCGTTGGACTTTCAGGTGCTGTAGGTCAAAGAATACTGAACAACAGTTTATAAAGGCTGGAAATTCTTACTCTTGGAAATAATTTTATAGCCTAATGTACACCCTTATTGGGTTAGTCACGGGACCCAGAATCTCCTATCCTTATAGGGGAAGCCTAATTATAGTATTAACAAACTAAAATGGGTATCTCGTTGGACTTTCAGGTGCTGTAGGTCAAAGAATACTGAACAACAGTTTATAAAGGCTGGAAATTCTTACTCTTGGAAATAATTTTATAGCCTAATGTACACCCTTATTGGGTTAGTCACGGGACCCAGAATCTCCTATCCTTATAGGGGAAGCCTAATTATAGTATTAACGAACTAAAATGGGTATCTCGTTGGACTTTCAGGTGCTATAGGTCAAAGAATACTGAACAACAGTTTATAAAGGCTGGAAATTCTTACTCTTGGAAATAATTTTATAGCCTAATGTACACCCTTATTGGGTTAGTCACGGGACCCAGAATCTCCTATCCTTATAGGGGAAGCCTAATTATAGTATTAACAAACTAAAATGGGTATCTCGTTGGACTTTCAGGTGCTGTAGGTCAAAGAATACTGAACAACAGTTTATAAAGGCTGGAAATTCTTACTCTTGGAAATAATTTTATAGCCTAATGTACACCCTTATTGGGTTAGTCACGGGTCCCGGGAGAATCTCCTATCCTTATAGGGAAGCCTAATTATAGTATTAACGAACTAAAATGGGTATCTCGTTGGACTTTCAGGTGCTATAGGTCAAAGAATACTGAACAACAGTTTATAAAGGCTGGAAATTCTTACTCTTGGAAATAATTTTATAGCCTAATGTACACCCTTATTGGGTTAGTCACGGGACCCAGAATCTCCTATCCTTATAGGGGAAGCCTAATTATAGTATTAACAAACTAAAATGGGTATCTCGTTGGACTTTCAGGTGCTATAGGTCAAAGAATACTGAACAACAGTTTATAAAGGCTGGAAATTCTTACTCTTGGAAATAATTTTATAGCCTAATGTACACCCTTATTGGGTTAGTCACGGGACCCAGAATCTCCTATCCTTATAGGGGAAGCCTAATTATAGTATTAACAAACTAAAATGGGTATCTCGTTGGACTTTCAGGTGCTATAGGTCAAAGAATACTGAACAACAGTTTATAAAGGCTGGAAATTCTTACTCTTGGAAATAATTTTATAGCCTAATGTACACCCTTATTGGGTTAGTCACGGGACCCAGAATCTCCTATCCTTATAGGGGAAGCCTAATTATAGTATTAACGAACTAAAATGGGTATCTCGTTGGACTTTCAGGTGCTATAGGTCAAAGAATACTGAACAACAGTTTATAAAGGCTGGAAATTCTTACTCTTGGAAATAATTTTATAGCCTAATGTACACCCTTATTGGGTTAGTCACGGGACCCAGAATCTCCTATCCTTATAGGGGAAGCCTAATTATAGTATTAACGAACTAAAATGGGTATCTCGTTGGACTTTCAGGTGCTGTAGGTCAAAGAATACTGAACAACAGTTTATAAAGGCTGGAAATTCTTACTCTTGGAAATAATTTTATAGCCTAATGTACACCCTTATTGGGTTAGTCACGGGACCCGAATCTCCTATCCTTATAGGGGAAGCCTAATTATAGTATTAACGAACTAAAATGGGTATCTCGTTGGACTTTCAGGTGCTGTAGGTCAAAGAATACTGAACAACAGTTTATAAAGGCTGGAAATTCTTACTCTTGGAAATAATTTTATAGCCTAATGTACACCCTTATTGGGTTAGTCACGGGACCCAGAATCTCCTATCCTTATAGGGGAAGCCTAATTATAGTATTAACGAACTAAAATGGGTATCTCGTTGGACTTTCAGGTGCTATAGGTCAAAGAATACTGAACAACAGTTTATAAAGGCTGGAAATTCTTACTCTTGGAAATAATTTTATAGCCTAATGTACACCCTTATTGGGTTAGTCACGGGACCCAGAATCTCCTATCCTTATAGGGGAAGCCTAATTATAGTATTAACGAACTAAAATGGGTATCTCGTTGGACTTTCAGGTGCTGTAGGTCAAAGAATACTGAACAACAGTTTATAAAGGCTGGAAATTCTTACTCTTGGAAATAATTTTATAGCCTAATGTACACCCTTATTGGGTTAGTCACGGGACCCAGAATCTCCTATCCTTATAGGGGAAGCCTAATTATAGTATTAACGAACTAAAATGGGTATCTCGTTGGACTTTCAGGTGCTGTAGGTCAAAGAATACTGAACAACAGTTTATAAAGGCTGGAAATTCTTACTCTTGGAAATAATTTTATAGCCTAATGTACACCCTTATTGGGTTAGTCACGGGACCCAGAATCTCCTATCCTTATAGGGGAAGCCTAATTATAGTATTAACGAACTAAAATGGGTATCTCGTTGGACTTTCAGGTGCTGTAGGTCAAAGAATACTGAACAACAGTTTATAAAGGCTGGAAATTCTTACTCTTGGAAATAATTTTATAGCCTAATGTACACCCTTATTGGGTTAGTCACGGGACCCAGAATCTCCTATCCTTATAGGGGAAGCCTAATTATAGTATTAACAAACTAAAATGGGTATCTCGTTGGACTTTCAGGTGCTATAGGTCAAAGAATACTGAACAACAGTTTATAAAGGCTGGAAATTCTTACTCTTGGAAATAATTTTATAGCCTAATGTACACCCTTATTGGGTTAGTCACGGGACCCAGAATCTCCTATCCTTATAGGGGAAGCCTAATTATAGTATTAACGAACTAAAATGGGTATCTCGTTGGACTTTCAGGTGCTGTAGGTCAAAGAATACTGAACAACAGTTTATAAAGGCTGGAAATTCTTACTCTTGGAAATAATTTTATAGCCTAATGTACACCCTTATTGGGTTAGTCACGGGACCCAGAATCTCCTATCCTTATAGGGGAAGCCTAATTATAGTATTAACAAACTAAAATGGGTATCTCGTTGGACTTTCAGGTGCTGTAGGTCAAAGAATACTGAACAACAGTTTATAAAGGCTGGAAATTCTTACTCTTGGAAATAATTTTATAGCCTAATGTACACCCTTATTGGGTTAGTCACGGGACCCAGAATCTCCTATCCTTATAGGGGAAGCCTAATTATAGTATTAACAAACTAAAATGGGTATCTCGTTGGACTTTCAGGTGCTATAGGTCAAAGAATACTGAACAACAGTTTATAAAGGCTGGAAATTCTTACTCTTGGAAATAATTTTATAGCCTAATGTACACCCTTATTGGGTTAGTCACGGGACCCAGAATCTCCTATCCTTATAGGGGAAGCCTAATTATAGTATTAACGAACTAAAATGGGTATCTCGTTGGACTTTCAGGTGCTGTAGGTCAAAGAATACTGAACAACAGTTTATAAAGGCTGGAAATTCTTACTCTTGGAAATAATTTTATAGCCTAATGTACACCCTTATTGGGTTAGTCACGGGACCCAGAATCTCCTATCCTTATAGGGGAAGCCTAATTATAGTATTAACGAACTAAAATGGGTATCTCGTTGGACTTTCAGGTGCTGTAGGTCAAAGAATACTGAACAACAGTTTATAAAGGCTGGAAATTCTTACTCTTGGAAATAATTTTATAGCCTAATGTACACCCTTATTGGGTTAGTCACGGGACCCAGAATCTCCTATCCTTATAGGGGAAGCCTAATTATAGTATTAACAAACTAAAATGGGTATCTCGTTGGACTTTCAGGTGCTATAGGTCAAAGAATACTGAACAACAGTTTATAAAGGCTGGAAATTCTTACTCTTGGAAATAATTTTATAGCCTAATGTACACCCTTATTGGGTTAGTCACGGGACCCAGAATCTCCTATCCTTATAGGGGAAGCCTAATTATAGTATTAACAAACTAAAATGGGTATCTCGTTGGACTTTCAGGTGCTGTAGGTCAAAGAATACTGAACAACAGTTTATAAAGGCTGGAAATTCTTACTCTTGGAAATAATTTTATAGCCTAATGTACACCCTTATTGGGTTAGTCACGGGACCCAGAATCTCCTATCCTTATAGGGGAAGCCTAATTATAGTATTAACGAACTAAAATGGGTATCTCGTTGGACTTTCAGGTGCTGTAGGTCAAAGAATACTGAACAACAGTTTATAAAGGCTGGAAATTCTTACTCTTGGAAATAATTTTATAGCCTAATGTACACCCTTATTGGGTTAGTCACGGGACCCAGAATCTCCTATCCTTATAGGGGAAGCCTAATTATAGTATTAACGAACTAAAATGGGTATCTCGTTGGACTTTCAGGTGCTGTAGGTCAAAGAATACTGAACAACAGTTTATAAAGGCTGGAAATTCTTACTCTTGGAAATAATTTTATAGCCTAATGTACACCCTTATTGGGTTAGTCACGGGACCCAGAATCTCCTATCCTTATAGGGGAAGCCTAATTATAGTATTAACAAACTAAAATGGGTATCTCGTTGGACTTTCAGGTGCTATAGGTCAAAGAATACTGAACAACAGTTTATAAAGGCTGGAAATTCTTACTCTTGGAAATAATTTTATAGCCTAATGTACACCCTTATTGGGTTAGTCACGGGACCCAGAATCTCCTATCCTTATAGGGGAAGCCTAATTATAGTATTAACGAACTAAAATGGGTATCTCGTTGGACTTTCAGGTGCTATAGGTCAAAGAATACTGAACAACAGTTTATAAAGGCTGGAAATTCTTACTCTTGGAAATAATTTTATAGCCTAATGTACACCCTTATTGGGTTAGTCACGGGACCCAGAATCTCCTATCCTTATAGGGGAAGCCTAATTATAGTATTAACGAACTAAAATGGGTATCTCGTTGGACTTTCAGGTGCTGTAGGTCAAAGAATACTGAACAACAGTTTATAAAGGCTGGAAATTCTTACTCTTGGAAATAATTTTATAGCCTAATGTACACCCTTATTGGGTTAGTCACGGGACCCAGAATCTCCTATCCTTATAGGGGAAGCCTAATTATAGTATTAACGAACTAAAATGGGTATCTCGTTGGACTTTCAGGTGCTATAGGTCAAAGAATACTGAACAACAGTTTATAAAGGCTGGAAATTCTTACTCTTGGAAATAATTTTATAGCCTAATGTACACCCTTATTGGGTTAGTCACGGGACCCGAATCTCCTATCCTTATAGGGGAAGCCTAATTATAGTATTAACGAACTAAAATGGGTATCTCGTTGGACTTTCAGGTGCTGTAGGTCAAAGAATACTGAACAACAGTTTATAAAGGCTGGAAATTCTTACTCTTGGAAATAATTTTATAGCCTAATGTACACCCTTATTGGGTTAGTCACGGGACCCAGAATCTCCTATCCTTATAGGGGAAGCCTAATTATAGTATTAACGAACTAAAATGGGTATCTCGTTGGACTTTCAGGTGCTGTAGGTCAAAGAATACTGAACAACAGTTTATAAAGGCTGGAAATTCTTACTCTTGGAAATAATTTTATAGCCTAATGTACACCCTTATTGGGTTAGTCACGGGACCCAGAATCTCCTATCCTTATAGGGGAAGCCTAATTATAGTATTAACAAACTAAAATGGGTATCTCGTTGGACTTTCAGGTGCTGTAGGTCAAAGAATACTGAACAACAGTTTATAAAGGCTGGAAATTCTTACTCTTGGAAATAATTTTATAGCCTAATGTACACCCTTATTGGGTTAGTCACGGGACCCAGAATCTCCTATCCTTATAGGGGAAGCCTAATTATAGTATTAACGAACTAAAATGGGTATCTCGTTGGACTTTCAGGTGCTATAGGTCAAAGAATACTGAACAACAGTTTATAAAGGCTGGAAATTCTTACTCTTGGAAATAATTTTATAGCCTAATGTACACCCTTATTGGGTTAGTCACGGGACCCAGAATCTCCTATCCTTATAGGGGAAGCCTAATTATAGTATTAACGAACTAAAATGGGTATCTCGTTGGACTTTCAGGTGCTATAGGTCAAAGAATACTGAACAACAGTTTATAAAGGCTGGAAATTCTTACTCTTGGAAATAATTTTATAGCCTAATGTACACCCTTATTGGGTTAGTCACGGGACCCAGAATCTCCTATCCTTATAGGGAAGCCTAATTATAGTATTAACGAACTAAAATGGGTATCTCGTTGGACTTTCAGGTGCTGTAGGTCAAAGAATACTGAACAACAGTTTATAAAGGCTGGAAATTCTTACTCTTGGAAATAATTTTATAGCCTAATGTACACCCTTATTGGGTTAGTCACGGGACCCAGAATCTCCTATCCTTATAGGGAAGCCTAATTATAGTATTAACGAACTAAAATGGGTATCTCGTTGGACTTTCAGGTGCTATAGGTCAAAGAATACTGAACAACAGTTTATAAAGGCTGGAAATTCTTACTCTTGGAAATAATTTTATAGCCTAATGTACACCCTTATTGGGTTAGTCACGGGACCCAGAATCTCCTATCCTTATAGGGGAAGCCTAATTATAGTATTAACGAACTAAAATGGGTATCTCGTTGGACTTTCAGGTGCTATAGGTCAAAGAATACTGAACAACAGTTTATAAAGGCTGGAAATTCTTACTCTTGGAAATAATTTTATAGCCTAATGTACACCCTTATTGGGTTAGTCACGGGACCCAGAATCTCCTATCCTTATAGGGAAGCCTAATTATAGTATTAACGAACTAAAATGGGTATCTCGTTGGACTTTCAGGTGCTGTAGGTCAAAGAATACTGAACAACAGTTTATAAAGGCTGGAAATTCTTACTCTTGGAAATAATTTTATAGCCTAATGTACACCCTTATTGGGTTAGTCACGGGACCCCGAATCTCCTATCCTTATAGGGGAAGCCTAATTATAGTATTAACGAACTAAAATGGGTATCTCGTTGGACTTTCAGGTGCTGTAGGTCAAAGAATACTGAACAACAGTTTATAAAGGCTGGAAATTCTTACTCTTGGAAATAATTTTATAGCCTAATGTACACCCTTATTGGGTTAGTCACGGGACCCAGAATCTCCTATCCTTATAGGGGAAGCCTAATTATAGTATTAACGAACTAAAATGGGTATCTCGTTGGACTTTCAGGTGCTGTAGGTCAAAGAATACTGAACAACAGTTTATAAAGGCTGGAAATTCTTACTCTTGGAAATAATTTTATAGCCTAATGTACACCCTTATTGGGTTAGTCACGGGACCCAGAATCTCCTATCCTTATAGGGGAAGCCTAATTATAGTATTAACGAACTAAAATGGGTATCTCGTTGGACTTTCAGGTGCTGTAGGTCAAAGAATACTGAACAACAGTTTATAAAGGCTGGAAATTCTTACTCTTGGAAATAATTTTATAGCCTAATGTACACCCTTATTGGGTTAGTCACGGGACCCAGAATCTCCTATCCTTATAGGGGAAGCCTAATTATAGTATTAACGAACTAAAATGGGTATCTCGTTGGACTTTCAGGTGCTATAGGTCAAAGAATACTGAACAACAGTTTATAAAGGCTGGAAATTCTTACTCTTGGAAATAATTTTATAGCCTAATGTACACCCTTATTGGGTTAGTCACGGGACCCAGAATCTCCTATCCTTATAGGGGAAGCCTAATTATAGTATTAACGAACTAAAATGGGTATCTCGTTGGACTTTCAGGTGCTATAGGTCAAAGAATACTGAACAACAGTTTATAAAGGCTGGAAATTCTTACTCTTGGAAATAATTTTATAGCCTAATGTACACCCTTATTGGGTTAGTCACGGGACCCAGAATCTCCTATCCTTATAGGGGAAGCCTAATTATAGTATTAACGAACTAAAATGGGTATCTCGTTGGACTTTCAGGTGCTGTAGGTCAAAGAATACTGAACAACAGTTTATAAAGGCTGGAAATTCTTACTCTTGGAAATAATTTTATAGCCTAATGTACACCCTTATTGGGTTAGTCACGGGACCCAGAATCTCCTATCCTTATAGGGAAGCCTAATTATAGTATTAACGAACTAAAATGGGTATCTCGTTGGACTTTCAGGTGCTATAGGTCAAAGAATACTGAACAACAGTTTATAAAGGCTGGAAATTCTTACTCTTGGAAATAATTTTATAGCCTAATGTACACCCTTATTGGGTTAGTCACGGGACCCAGAATCTCCTATCCTTATAGGGGAAGCCTAATTATAGTATTAACGAACTAAAATGGGTATCTCGTTGGACTTTCAGGTGCTATAGGTCAAAGAATACTGAACAACAGTTTATAAAGGCTGGAAATTCTTACTCTTGGAAATAATTTTATAGCCTAATGTACACCCTTATTGGGTTAGTCACGGGACCCAGAATCTCCTATCCTTATAGGGGAAGCCTAATTATAGTATTAACAAACTAAAATGGGTATCTCGTTGGACTTTCAGGTGCTATAGGTCAAAGAATACTGAACAACAGTTTATAAAGGCTGGAAATTCTTACTCTTGGAAATAATTTTATAGCCTAATGTACACCCTTATTGGGTTAGTCACGGGACCCAGAATCTCCTATCCTTATAGGGAAGCCTAATTATAGTATTAACGAACTAAAATGGGTATCTCGTTGGACTTTCAGGTGCTGTAGGTCAAAGAATACTGAACAACAGTTTATAAAGGCTGGAAATTCTTACTCTTGGAAATAATTTTATAGCCTAATGTACACCCTTATTGGGTTAGTCACGGGACCCAGAATCTCCTATCCTTATAGGGGAAGCCTAATTATAGTATTAACGAACTAAAATGGGTATCTCGTTGGACTTTCAGGTGCTGTAGGTCAAAGAATACTGAACAACAGTTTATAAAGGCTGGAAATTCTTACTCTTGGAAATAATTTTATAGCCTAATGTACACCCTTATTGGGTTAGTCACGGGACCCAGAATCTCCTATCCTTATAGGGGAAGCCTAATTATAGTATTAACGAACTAAAATGGGTATCTCGTTGGACTTTCAGGTGCTATAGGTCAAAGAATACTGAACAACAGTTTATAAAGGCTGGAAATTCTTACTCTTGGAAATAATTTTATAGCCTAATGTACACCCTTATTGGGTTAGTCACGGGACCCAGAATCTCCTATCCTTATAGGGAAGCCTAATTATAGTATTAACGAACTAAAATGGGTATCTCGTTGGACTTTCAGGTGCTGTAGGTCAAAGAATACTGAACAACAGTTTATAAAGGCTGGAAATTCTTACTCTTGGAAATAATTTTATAGCCTAATGTACACCCTTATTGGGTTAGTCACGGGACCCAGAATCTCCTATCCTTATAGGGGAAGCCTAATTATAGTATTAACGAACTAAAATGGGTATCTCGTTGGACTTTCAGGTGCTGTAGGTCAAAGAATACTGAACAACAGTTTATAAAGGCTGGAAATTCTTACTCTTGGAAATAATTTTATAGCCTAATGTACACCCTTATTGGGTTAGTCACGGGACCCAGAATCTCCTATCCTTATAGGGGAAGCCTAATTATAGTATTAACGAACTAAAATGGGTATCTCGTTGGACTTTCAGGTGCTGTAGGTCAAAGAATACTGAACAACAGTTTATAAAGGCTGGAAATTCTTACTCTTGGAAATAATTTTATAGCCTAATGTACACCCTTATTGGGTTAGTCACGGGACCCGAATCTCCTATCCTTATAGGGAAGCCTAATTATAGTATTAACGAACTAAAATGGGTATCTCGTTGGACTTTCAGGTGCTGTAGGTCAAAGAATACTGAACAACAGTTTATAAAGGCTGGAAATTCTTACTCTTGGAAATAATTTTATAGCCTAATGTACACCCTTATTGGGTTAGTCACGGGACCCAGAATCTCCTATCCTTATAGGGGAAGCCTAATTATAGTATTAACGAACTAAAATGGGTATCTCGTTGGACTTTCAGGTGCTATAGGTCAAAGAATACTGAACAACAGTTTATAAAGGCTGGAAATTCTTACTCTTGGAAATAATTTTATAGCCTAATGTACACCCTTATTGGGTTAGTCACGGGACCCAGAATCTCCTATCCTTATAGGGGAAGCCTAATTATAGTATTAACGAACTAAAATGGGTATCTCGTTGGACTTTCAGGTGCTGTAGGTCAAAGAATACTGAACAACAGTTTATAAAGGCTGGAAATTCTTACTCTTGGAAATAATTTTATAGCCTAATGTACACCCTTATTGGGTTAGTCACGGGACCCCGAATCTCCTATCCTTATAGGGGAAGCCTAATTATAGTATTAACGAACTAAAATGGGTATCTCGTTGGACTTTCAGGTGCTATAGGTCAAAGAATACTGAACAACAGTTTATAAAGGCTGGAAATTCTTACTCTTGGAAATAATTTTATAGCCTAATGTACACCCTTATTGGGTTAGTCACGGGACCCAGAATCTCCTATCCTTATAGGGGAAGCCTAATTATAGTATTAACGAACTAAAATGGGTATCTCGTTGGACTTTCAGGTGCTATAGGTCAAAGAATACTGAACAACAGTTTATAAAGGCTGGAAATTCTTACTCTTGGAAATAATTTTATAGCCTAATGTACACCCTTATTGGGTTAGTCACGGGACCCAGAATCTCCTATCCTTATAGGGGAAGCCTAATTATAGTATTAACGAACTAAAATGGGTATCTCGTTGGACTTTCAGGTGCTGTAGGTCAAAGAATACTGAACAACAGTTTATAAAGGCTGGAAATTCTTACTCTTGGAAATAATTTTATAGCCTAATGTACACCCTTATTGGGTTAGTCACGGGACCCAGAATCTCCTATCCTTATAGGGGAAGCCTAATTATAGTATTAACGAACTAAAATGGGTATCTCGTTGGACTTTCAGGTGCTATAGGTCAAAGAATACTGAACAACAGTTTATAAAGGCTGGAAATTCTTACTCTTGGAAATAATTTTATAGCCTAATGTACACCCTTATTGGGTTAGTCACGGGACCCCGAATCTCCTATCCTTATAGGGGAAGCCTAATTATAGTATTAACGAACTAAAATGGGTATCTCGTTGGACTTTCAGGTGCTATAGGTCAAAGAATACTGAACAACAGTTTATAAAGGCTGGAAATTCTTACTCTTGGAAATAATTTTATAGCCTAATGTACACCCTTATTGGGTTAGTCACGGGACCCAGAATCTCCTATCCTTATAGGGAAGCCTAATTATAGTATTAACGAACTAAAATGGGTATCTCGTTGGACTTTCAGGTGCTATAGGTCAAAGAATACTGAACAACAGTTTATAAAGGCTGGAAATTCTTACTCTTGGAAATAATTTTATAGCCTAATGTACACCCTTATTGGGTTAGTCACGGGACCCAGAATCTCCTATCCTTATAGGGGAAGCCTAATTATAGTATTAACGAACTAAAATGGGTATCTCGTTGGACTTTCAGGTGCTATAGGTCAAAGAATACTGAACAACAGTTTATAAAGGCTGGAAATTCTTACTCTTGGAAATAATTTTATAGCCTAATGTACACCCTTATTGGGTTAGTCACGGGACCCCGAATCTCCTATCCTTATAGGGAAGCCTAATTATAGTATTAACAAACTAAAATGGGTATCTCGTTGGACTTTCAGGTGCTATAGGTCAAAGAATACTGAACAACAGTTTATAAAGGCTGGAAATTCTTACTCTTGGAAATAATTTTATAGCCTAATGTACACCCTTATTGGGTTAGTCACGGGACCCCGAATCTCCTATCCTTATAGGGGAAGCCTAATTATAGTATTAACGAACTAAAATGGGTATCTCGTTGGACTTTCAGGTGCTGTAGGTCAAAGAATACTGAACAACAGTTTATAAAGGCTGGAAATTCTTACTCTTGGAAATAATTTTATAGCCTAATGTACACCCTTATTGGGTTAGTCACGGGACCCGAATCTCCTATCCTTATAGGGGAAGCCTAATTATAGTATTAACGAACTAAAATGGGTATCTCGTTGGACTTTCAGGTGCTATAGGTCAAAGAATACTGAACAACAGTTTATAAAGGCTGGAAATTCTTACTCTTGGAAATAATTTTATAGCCTAATGTACACCCTTATTGGGTTAGTCACGGGACCCAGAATCTCCTATCCTTATAGGGAAGCCTAATTATAGTATTAACGAACTAAAATGGGTATCTCGTTGGACTTTCAGGTGCTATAGGTCAAAGAATACTGAACAACAGTTTATAAAGGCTGGAAATTCTTACTCTTGGAAATAATTTTATAGCCTAATGTACACCCTTATTGGGTTAGTCACGGGACCCAGAATCTCCTATCCTTATAGGGGAAGCCTAATTATAGTATTAACGAACTAAAATGGGTATCTCGTTGGACTTTCAGGTGCTATAGGTCAAAGAATACTGAACAACAGTTTATAAAGGCTGGAAATTCTTACTCTTGGAAATAATTTTATAGCCTAATGTACACCCTTATTGGGTTAGTCACGGGACCCCGAATCTCCTATCCTTATAGGGGAAGCCTAATTATAGTATTAACAAACTAAAATGGGTATCTCGTTGGACTTTCAGGTGCTGTAGGTCAAAGAATACTGAACAACAGTTTATAAAGGCTGGAAATTCTTACTCTTGGAAATAATTTTATAGCCTAATGTACACCCTTATTGGGTTAGTCACGGGACCCAGAATCTCCTATCCTTATAGGGGAAGCCTAATTATAGTATTAACGAACTAAAATGGGTATCTCGTTGGACTTTCAGGTGCTATAGGTCAAAGAATACTGAACAACAGTTTATAAAGGCTGGAAATTCTTACTCTTGGAAATAATTTTATAGCCTAATGTACACCCTTATTGGGTTAGTCACGGGACCCAGAATCTCCTATCCTTATAGGGGAAGCCTAATTATAGTATTAACGAACTAAAATGGGTATCTCGTTGGACTTTCAGGTGCTATAGGTCAAAGAATACTGAACAACAGTTTATAAAGGCTGGAAATTCTTACTCTTGGAAATAATTTTATAGCCTAATGTACACCCTTATTGGGTTAGTCACGGGACCCAGAATCTCCTATCCTTATAGGGGAAGCCTAATTATAGTATTAACGAACTAAAATGGGTATCTCGTTGGACTTTCAGGTGCTATAGGTCAAAGAATACTGAACAACAGTTTATAAAGGCTGGAAATTCTTACTCTTGGAAATAATTTTATAGCCTAATGTACACCCTTATTGGGTTAGTCACGGGACCCAGAATCTCCTATCCTTATAGGGGAAGCCTAATTATAGTATTAACGAACTAAAATGGGTATCTCGTTGGACTTTCAGGTGCTGTAGGTCAAAGAATACTGAACAACAGTTTATAAAGGCTGGAAATTCTTACTCTTGGAAATAATTTTATAGCCTAATGTACACCCTTATTGGGTTAGTCACGGGACCCCGAATCTCCTATCCTTATAGGGGAAGCCTAATTATAGTATTAACGAACTAAAATGGGTATCTCGTTGGACTTTCAGGTGCTGTAGGTCAAAGAATACTGAACAACAGTTTATAAAGGCTGGAAATTCTTACTCTTGGAAATAATTTTATAGCCTAATGTACACCCTTATTGGGTTAGTCACGGGACCCAGAATCTCCTATCCTTATAGGGGAAGCCTAATTATAGTATTAACAAACTAAAATGGGTATCTCGTTGGACTTTCAGGTGCTGTAGGTCAAAGAATACTGAACAACAGTTTATAAAGGCTGGAAATTCTTACTCTTGGAAATAATTTTATAGCCTAATGTACACCCTTATTGGGTTAGTCACGGGACCCAGAATCTCCTATCCTTATAGGGAAGCCTAATTATAGTATTAACGAACTAAAATGGGTATCTCGTTGGACTTTCAGGTGCTATAGGTCAAAGAATACTGAACAACAGTTTATAAAGGCTGGAAATTCTTACTCTTGGAAATAATTTTATAGCCTAATGTACACCCTTATTGGGTTAGTCACGGGACCCCGAATCTCCTATCCTTATAGGGAAGCCTAATTATAGTATTAACGAACTAAAATGGGTATCTCGTTGGACTTTCAGGTGCTATAGGTCAAAGAATACTGAACAACAGTTTATAAAGGCTGGAAATTCTTACTCTTGGAAATAATTTTATAGCCTAATGTACACCCTTATTGGGTTAGTCACGGGACCCAGAATCTCCTATCCTTATAGGGGAAGCCTAATTATAGTATTAACGAACTAAAATGGGTATCTCGTTGGACTTTCAGGTGCTGTAGGTCAAAGAATACTGAACAACAGTTTATAAAGGCTGGAAATTCTTACTCTTGGAAATAATTTTATAGCCTAATGTACACCCTTATTGGGTTAGTCACGGGACCCAGAATCTCCTATCCTTATAGGGGAAGCCTAATTATAGTATTAACGAACTAAAATGGGTATCTCGTTGGACTTTCAGGTGCTATAGGTCAAAGAATACTGAACAACAGTTTATAAAGGCTGGAAATTCTTACTCTTGGAAATAATTTTATAGCCTAATGTACACCCTTATTGGGTTAGTCACGGGACCCAGAATCTCCTATCCTTATAGGGGAAGCCTAATTATAGTATTAACGAACTAAAATGGGTATCTCGTTGGACTTTCAGGTGCTATAGGTCAAAGAATACTGAACAACAGTTTATAAAGGCTGGAAATTCTTACTCTTGGAAATAATTTTATAGCCTAATGTACACCCTTATTGGGTTAGTCACGGGACCCAGAATCTCCTATCCTTATAGGGGAAGCCTAATTATAGTATTAACGAACTAAAATGGGTATCTCGTTGGACTTTCAGGTGCTGTAGGTCAAAGAATACTGAACAACAGTTTATAAAGGCTGGAAATTCTTACTCTTGGAAATAATTTTATAGCCTAATGTACACCCTTATTGGGTTAGTCACGGGACCCAGAATCTCCTATCCTTATAGGGGAAGCCTAATTATAGTATTAACAAACTAAAATGGGTATCTCGTTGGACTTTCAGGTGCTATAGGTCAAAGAATACTGAACAACAGTTTATAAAGGCTGGAAATTCTTACTCTTGGAAATAATTTTATAGCCTAATGTACACCCTTATTGGGTTAGTCACGGGACCCAGAATCTCCTATCCTTATAGGGGAAGCCTAATTATAGTATTAACGAACTAAAATGGGTATCTCGTTGGACTTTCAGGTGCTGTAGGTCAAAGAATACTGAACAACAGTTTATAAAGGCTGGAAATTCTTACTCTTGGAAATAATTTTATAGCCTAATGTACACCCTTATTGGGTTAGTCACGGGACCCAGAATCTCCTATCCTTATAGGGGAAGCCTAATTATAGTATTAACGAACTAAAATGGGTATCTCGTTGGACTTTCAGGTGCTGTAGGTCAAAGAATACTGAACAACAGTTTATAAAGGCTGGAAATTCTTACTCTTGGAAATAATTTTATAGCCTAATGTACACCCTTATTGGGTTAGTCACGGGACCCCGAATCTCCTATCCTTATAGGGAAGCCTAATTATAGTATTAACGAACTAAAATGGGTATCTCGTTGGACTTTCAGGTGCTGTAGGTCAAAGAATACTGAACAACAGTTTATAAAGGCTGGAAATTCTTACTCTTGGAAATAATTTTATAGCCTAATGTACACCCTTATTGGGTTAGTCACGGGACCCGAATCTCCTATCCTTATAGGGGAAGCCTAATTATAGTATTAACGAACTAAAATGGGTATCTCGTTGGACTTTCAGGTGCTATAGGTCAAAGAATACTGAACAACAGTTTATAAAGGCTGGAAATTCTTACTCTTGGAAATAATTTTATAGCCTAATGTACACCCTTATTGGGTTAGTCACGGGACCCAGAATCTCCTATCCTTATAGGGGAAGCCTAATTATAGTATTAACGAACTAAAATGGGTATCTCGTTGGACTTTCAGGTGCTGTAGGTCAAAGAATACTGAACAACAGTTTATAAAGGCTGGAAATTCTTACTCTTGGAAATAATTTTATAGCCTAATGTACACCCTTATTGGGTTAGTCACGGGACCCAGAATCTCCTATCCTTATAGGGGAAGCCTAATTATAGTATTAACGAACTAAAATGGGTATCTCGTTGGACTTTCAGGTGCTATAGGTCAAAGAATACTGAACAACAGTTTATAAAGGCTGGAAATTCTTACTCTTGGAAATAATTTTATAGCCTAATGTACACCCTTATTGGGTTAGTCACGGGACCCAGAATCTCCTATCCTTATAGGGGAAGCCTAATTATAGTATTAACAAACTAAAATGGGTATCTCGTTGGACTTTCAGGTGCTATAGGTCAAAGAATACTGAACAACAGTTTATAAAGGCTGGAAATTCTTACTCTTGGAAATAATTTTATAGCCTAATGTACACCCTTATTGGGTTAGTCACGGGACCCCGAATCTCCTATCCTTATAGGGGAAGCCTAATTATAGTATTAACGAACTAAAATGGGTATCTCGTTGGACTTTCAGGTGCTGTAGGTCAAAGAATACTGAACAACAGTTTATAAAGGCTGGAAATTCTTACTCTTGGAAATAATTTTATAGCCTAATGTACACCCTTATTGGGTTAGTCACGGGACCCAGAATCTCCTATCCTTATAGGGGAAGCCTAATTATAGTATTAACGAACTAAAATGGGTATCTCGTTGGACTTTCAGGTGCTATAGGTCAAAGAATACTGAACAACAGTTTATAAAGGCTGGAAATTCTTACTCTTGGAAATAATTTTATAGCCTAATGTACACCCTTATTGGGTTAGTCACGGGACCCGAATCTCCTATCCTTATAGGGGAAGCCTAATTATAGTATTAACGAACTAAAATGGGTATCTCGTTGGACTTTCAGGTGCTATAGGTCAAAGAATACTGAACAACAGTTTATAAAGGCTGGAAATTCTTACTCTTGGAAATAATTTTATAGCCTAATGTACACCCTTATTGGGTTAGTCACGGGACCCAGAATCTCCTATCCTTATAGGGGAAGCCTAATTATAGTATTAACAAACTAAAATGGGTATCTCGTTGGACTTTCAGGTGCTATAGGTCAAAGAATACTGAACAACAGTTTATAAAGGCTGGAAATTCTTACTCTTGGAAATAATTTTATAGCCTAATGTACACCCTTATTGGGTTAGTCACGGGACCCAGAATCTCCTATCCTTATAGGGAAGCCTAATTATAGTATTAACGAACTAAAATGGGTATCTCGTTGGACTTTCAGGTGCTATAGGTCAAAGAATACTGAACAACAGTTTATAAAGGCTGGAAATTCTTACTCTTGGAAATAATTTTATAGCCTAATGTACACCCTTATTGGGTTAGTCACGGGACCCAGAATCTCCTATCCTTATAGGGGAAGCCTAATTATAGTATTAACGAACTAAAATGGGTATCTCGTTGGACTTTCAGGTGCTGTAGGTCAAAGAATACTGAACAACAGTTTATAAAGGCTGGAAATTCTTACTCTTGGAAATAATTTTATAGCCTAATGTACACCCTTATTGGGTTAGTCACGGGACCCCGAATCTCCTATCCTTATAGGGAAGCCTAATTATAGTATTAACGAACTAAAATGGGTATCTCGTTGGACTTTCAGGTGCTATAGGTCAAAGAATACTGAACAACAGTTTATAAAGGCTGGAAATTCTTACTCTTGGAAATAATTTTATAGCCTAATGTACACCCTTATTGGGTTAGTCACGGGACCCAGAATCTCCTATCCTTATAGGGGAAGCCTAATTATAGTATTAACAAACTAAAATGGGTATCTCGTTGGACTTTCAGGTGCTGTAGGTCAAAGAATACTGAACAACAGTTTATAAAGGCTGGAAATTCTTACTCTTGGAAATAATTTTATAGCCTAATGTACACCCTTATTGGGTTAGTCACGGGACCCAGAATCTCCTATCCTTATAGGGGAAGCCTAATTATAGTATTAACGAACTAAAATGGGTATCTCGTTGGACTTTCAGGTGCTGTAG
Organism: Ambrosia x helenae; assembly: GCA_030844895.1. Lineage (NCBI taxonomy): Eukaryota > Viridiplantae > Streptophyta > Magnoliopsida > Asterales > Asteraceae > Ambrosia > Ambrosia x helenae. Next base: position 64,287 of record JAUTDX010007162.1, on the reverse strand, counting down.
GTCAAAGAATACTGAACAACAGTTTATAAAGGCTGGAAATTCTTACTCTTGGAAATAATTTTATAGCCTAATGTACACCCTTATTGGGTTAGTCACGGGACCCAGAATCTCCTATCCTTATAGGGGAAGCCTAATTATAGTATTAACGAACTAAAATGGGTATCTCGTTGGACTTTCAGGTGCTATAGGTCAAAGAATACTGAACAACAGTTTATAAAGGCTGGAAATTCTTACTCTTGGAAATAATTTTATAGCCTAATGTACACCCTTATTGGGTTAGTCACGGGACCCAGAATCTCCTATCCTTATAGGGAAGCCTAATTATAGTATTAACGAACTAAAATGGGTATCTCGTTGGACTTTCAGGTGCTGTAGGTCAAAGAATACTGAACAACAGTTTATAAAGGCTGGAAATTCTTACTCTTGGAAATAATTTTATAGCCTAATGTACACCCTTATTGGGTTAGTCACGGGACCCAGAATCTCCTATCCTTATAGGGGAAGCCTAATTATAGTATTAACAAACTAAAATGGGTATCTCGTTGGACTTTCAGGTGCTGTAGGTCAAAGAATACTGAACAACAGTTTATAAAGGCTGGAAATTCTTACTCTTGGAAATAATTTTATAGCCTAATGTACACCCTTATTGGGTTAGTCACGGGACCCAGAATCTCCTATCCTTATAGGGGAAGCCTAATTATAGTATTAACGAACTAAAATGGGTATCTCGTTGGACTTTCAGGTGCTATAGGTCAAAGAATACTGAACAACAGTTTATAAAGGCTGGAAATTCTTACTCTTGGAAATAATTTTATAGCCTAATGTACACCCTTATTGGGTTAGTCACGGGACCCAGAATCTCCTATCCTTATAGGGGAAGCCTAATTATAGTATTAACGAACTAAAATGGGTATCTCGTTGGACTTTCAGGTGCTGTAGGTCAAAGAATACTGAACAACAGTTTATAAAGGCTGGAAATTCTTACTCTTGGAAATAATTTTATAGCCTAATGTACACCCTTATTGGGTTAGTCACGGGACCCAGAATCTCCTATCCTTATAGGGGAAGCCTAATTATAGTATTAACGAACTAAAATGGGTATCTCGTTGGACTTTCAGGTGCTATAGGTCAAAGAATACTGAACAACAGTTTATAAAGGCTGGAAATTCTTACTCTTGGAAATAATTTTATAGCCTAATGTACACCCTTATTGGGTTAGTCACGGGACCCAGAATCTCCTATCCTTATAGGGGAAGCCTAATTATAGTATTAACAAACTAAAATGGGTATCTCGTTGGACTTTCAGGTGCTATAGGTCAAAGAATACTGAACAACAGTTTATAAAGGCTGGAAATTCTTACTCTTGGAAATAATTTTATAGCCTAATGTACACCCTTATTGGGTTAGTCACGGGACCCAGAATCTCCTATCCTTATAGGGGAAGCCTAATTATAGTATTAACGAACTAAAATGGGTATCTCGTTGGACTTTCAGGTGCTGTAGGTCAAAGAATACTGAACAACAGTTTATAAAGGCTGGAAATTCTTACTCTTGGAAATAATTTTATAGCCTAATGTACACCCTTATTGGGTTAGTCACGGGACCCAGAATCTCCTATCCTTATAGGGGAAGCCTAATTATAGTATTAACGAACTAAAATGGGTATCTCGTTGGACTTTCAGGTGCTGTAGGTCAAAGAATACTGAACAACAGTTTATAAAGGCTGGAAATTCTTACTCTTGGAAATAATTTTATAGCCTAATGTACACCCTTATTGGGTTAGTCACGGGACCCAGAATCTCCTATCCTTATAGGGGAAGCCTAATTATAGTATTAACGAACTAAAATGGGTATCTCGTTGGACTTTCAGGTGCTATAGGTCAAAGAATACTGAACAACAGTTTATAAAGGCTGGAAATTCTTACTCTTGGAAATAATTTTATAGCCTAATGTACACCCTTATTGGGTTAGTCACGGGACCCAGAATCTCCTATCCTTATAGGGAAGCCTAATTATAGTATTAACGAACTAAAATGGGTATCTCGTTGGACTTTCAGGTGCTATAGGTCAAAGAATACTGAACAACAGTTTATAAAGGCTGGAAATTCTTACTCTTGGAAATAATTTTATAGCCTAATGTACACCCTTATTGGGTTAGTCACGGGACCCAGAATCTCCTATCCTTATAGGGGAAGCCTAATTATAGTATTAACGAACTAAAATGGGTATCTCGTTGGACTTTCAGGTGCTGTAGGTCAAAGAATACTGAACAACAGTTTATAAAGGCTGGAAATTCTTACTCTTGGAAATAATTTTATAGCCTAATGTACACCCTTATTGGGTTAGTCACGGGACCCAGAATCTCCTATCCTTATAGGGGAAGCCTAATTATAGTATTAACGAACTAAAATGGGTATCTCGTTGGACTTTCAGGTGCTGTAGGTCAAAGAATACTGAACAACAGTTTATAAAGGCTGGAAATTCTTACTCTTGGAAATAATTTTATAGCCTAATGTACACCCTTATTGGGTTAGTCACGGGACCCGAATCTCCTATCCTTATAGGGGAAGCCTAATTATAGTATTAACGAACTAAAATGGGTATCTCGTTGGACTTTCAGGTGCTATAGGTCAAAGAATACTGAACAACAGTTTATAAAGGCTGGAAATTCTTACTCTTGGAAATAATTTTATAGCCTAATGTACACCCTTATTGGGTTAGTCACGGGACCCAGAATCTCCTATCCTTATAGGGGAAGCCTAATTATAGTATTAACGAACTAAAATGGGTATCTCGTTGGACTTTCAGGTGCTATAGGTCAAAGAATACTGAACAACAGTTTATAAAGGCTGGAAATTCTTACTCTTGGAAATAATTTTATAGCCTAATGTACACCCTTATTGGGTTAGTCACGGGACCCAGAATCTCCTATCCTTATAGGGGAAGCCTAATTATAGTATTAACGAACTAAAATGGGTATCTCGTTGGACTTTCAGGTGCTGTAGGTCAAAGAATACTGAACAACAGTTTATAAAGGCTGGAAATTCTTACTCTTGGAAATAATTTTATAGCCTAATGTACACCCTTATTGGGTTAGTCACGGGACCCGAATCTCCTATCCTTATAGGGGAAGCCTAATTATAGTATTAACGAACTAAAATGGGTATCTCGTTGGACTTTCAGGTGCTATAGGTCAAAGAATACTGAACAACAGTTTATAAAGGCTGGAAATTCTTACTCTTGGAAATAATTTTATAGCCTAATGTACACCCTTATTGGGTTAGTCACGGGACCCAGAATCTCCTATCCTTATAGGGAAGCCTAATTATAGTATTAACGAACTAAAATGGGTATCTCGTTGGACTTTCAGGTGCTGTAGGTCAAAGAATACTGAACAACAGTTTATAAAGGCTGGAAATTCTTACTCTTGGAAATAATTTTATAGCCTAATGTACACCCTTATTGGGTTAGTCACGGGACCCAGAATCTCCTATCCTTATAGGGGAAGCCTAATTATAGTATTAACGAACTAAAATGGGTATCTCGTTGGACTTTCAGGTGCTATAGGTCAAAGAATACTGAACAACAGTTTATAAAGGCTGGAAATTCTTACTCTTGGAAATAATTTTATAGCCTAATGTACACCCTTATTGGGTTAGTCACGGGACCCAGAATCTCCTATCCTTATAGGGGAAGCCTAATTATAGTATTAACGAACTAAAATGGGTATCTCGTTGGACTTTCAGGTGCTATAGGTCAAAGAATACTGAACAACAGTTTATAAAGGCTGGAAATTCTTACTCTTGGAAATAATTTTATAGCCTAATGTACACCCTTATTGGGTTAGTCACGGGACCCAGAATCTCCTATCCTTATAGGGAAGCCTAATTATAGTATTAACGAACTAAAATGGGTATCTCGTTGGACTTTCAGGTGCTATAGGTCAAAGAATACTGAACAACAGTTTATAAAGGCTGGAAATTCTTACTCTTGGAAATAATTTTATAGCCTAATGTACACCCTTATTGGGTTAGTCACGGGACCCAGAATCTCCTATCCTTATAGGGGAAGCCTAATTATAGTATTAACAAACTAAAATGGGTATCTCGTTGGACTTTCAGGTGCTGTAGGTCAAAGAATACTGAACAACAGTTTATAAAGGCTGGAAATTCTTACTCTTGGAAATAATTTTATAGCCTAATGTACACCCTTATTGGGTTAGTCACGGGACCCGAATCTCCTATCCTTATAGGGGAAGCCTAATTATAGTATTAACAAACTAAAATGGGTATCTCGTTGGACTTTCAGGTGCTATAGGTCAAAGAATACTGAACAACAGTTTATAAAGGCTGGAAATTCTTACTCTTGGAAATAATTTTATAGCCTAATGTACACCCTTATTGGGTTAGTCACGGGACCCAGAATCTCCTATCCTTATAGGGGAAGCCTAATTATAGTATTAACGAACTAAAATGGGTATCTCGTTGGACTTTCAGGTGCTATAGGTCAAAGAATACTGAACAACAGTTTATAAAGGCTGGAAATTCTTACTCTTGGAAATAATTTTATAGCCTAATGTACACCCTTATTGGGTTAGTCACGGGACCCAGAATCTCCTATCCTTATAGGGAAGCCTAATTATAGTATTAACGAACTAAAATGGGTATCTCGTTGGACTTTCAGGTGCTATAGGTCAAAGAATACTGAACAACAGTTTATAAAGGCTGGAAATTCTTACTCTTGGAAATAATTTTATAGCCTAATGTACACCCTTATTGGGTTAGTCACGGGACCCAGAATCTCCTATCCTTATAGGGAAGCCTAATTATAGTATTAACGAACTAAAATGGGTATCTCGTTGGACTTTCAGGTGCTGTAGGTCAAAGAATACTGAACAACAGTTTATAAAGGCTGGAAATTCTTACTCTTGGAAATAATTTTATAGCCTAATGTACACCCTTATTGGGTTAGTCACGGGACCCAGAATCTCCTATCCTTATAGGGGAAGCCTAATTATAGTATTAACGAACTAAAATGGGTATCTCGTTGGACTTTCAGGTGCTATAGGTCAAAGAATACTGAACAACAGTTTATAAAGGCTGGAAATTCTTACTCTTGGAAATAATTTTATAGCCTAATGTACACCCTTATTGGGTTAGTCACGGGACCCGAATCTCCTATCCTTATAGGGGAAGCCTAATTATAGTATTAACGAACTAAAATGGGTATCTCGTTGGACTTTCAGGTGCTATAGGTCAAAGAATACTGAACAACAGTTTATAAAGGCTGGAAATTCTTACTCTTGGAAATAATTTTATAGCCTAATGTACACCCTTATTGGGTTAGTCACGGGACCCAGAATCTCCTATCCTTATAGGGGAAGCCTAATTATAGTATTAACAAACTAAAATGGGTATCTCGTTGGACTTTCAGGTGCTATAGGTCAAAGAATACTGAACAACAGTTTATAAAGGCTGGAAATTCTTACTCTTGGAAATAATTTTATAGCCTAATGTACACCCTTATTGGGTTAGTCACGGGACCCAGAATCTCCTATCCTTATAGGGGAAGCCTAATTATAGTATTAACGAACTAAAATGGGTATCTCGTTGGACTTTCAGGTGCTATAGGTCAAAGAATACTGAACAACAGTTTATAAAGGCTGGAAATTCTTACTCTTGGAAATAATTTTATAGCCTAATGTACACCCTTATTGGGTTAGTCACGGGACCCCGAATCTCCTATCCTTATAGGGGAAGCCTAATTATAGTATTAACAAACTAAAATGGGTATCTCGTTGGACTTTCAGGTGCTATAGGTCAAAGAATACTGAACAACAGTTTATAAAGGCTGGAAATTCTTACTCTTGGAAATAATTTTATAGCCTAATGTACACCCTTATTGGGTTAGTCACGGGACCCAGAATCTCCTATCCTTATAGGGGAAGCCTAATTATAGTATTAACAAACTAAAATGGGTATCTCGTTGGACTTTCAGGTGCTATAGGTCAAAGAATACTGAACAACAGTTTATAAAGGCTGGAAATTCTTACTCTTGGAAATAATTTTATAGCCTAATGTACACCCTTATTGGGTTAGTCACGGGACCCGAATCTCCTATCCTTATAGGGGAAGCCTAATTATAGTATTAACAAACTAAAATGGGTATCTCGTTGGACTTTCAGGTGCTATAGGTCAAAGAATACTGAACAACAGTTTATAAAGGCTGGAAATTCTTACTCTTGGAAATAATTTTATAGCCTAATGTACACCCTTATTGGGTTAGTCACGGGACCCAGAATCTCCTATCCTTATAGGGGAAGCCTAATTATAGTATTAACAAACTAAAATGGGTATCTCGTTGGACTTTCAGGTGCTATAGGTCAAAGAATACTGAACAACAGTTTATAAAGGCTGGAAATTCTTACTCTTGGAAATAATTTTATAGCCTAATGTACACCCTTATTGGGTTAGTCACGGGACCCAGAATCTCCTATCCTTATAGGGGAAGCCTAATTATAGTATTAACGAACTAAAATGGGTATCTCGTTGGACTTTCAGGTGCTATAGGTCAAAGAATACTGAACAACAGTTTATAAAGGCTGGAAATTCTTACTCTTGGAAATAATTTTATAGCCTAATGTACACCCTTATTGGGTTAGTCACGGGACCCAGAATCTCCTATCCTTATAGGGAAGCCTAATTATAGTATTAACAAACTAAAATGGGTATCTCGTTGGACTTTCAGGTGCTATAGGTCAAAGAATACTGAACAACAGTTTATAAAGGCTGGAAATTCTTACTCTTGGAAATAATTTTATAGCCTAATGTACACCCTTATTGGGTTAGTCACGGGACCCAGAATCTCCTATCCTTATAGGGGAAGCCTAATTATAGTATTAACAAACTAAAATGGGTATCTCGTTGGACTTTCAGGTGCTATAGGTCAAAGAATACTGAACAACAGTTTATAAAGGCTGGAAATTCTTACTCTTGGAAATAATTTTATAGCCTAATGTACACCCTTATTGGGTTAGTCACGGGACCCCGAATCTCCTATCCTTATAGGGGAAGCCTAATTATAGTATTAACAAACTAAAATGGGTATCTCGTTGGACTTTCAGGTGCTATAGGTCAAAGAATACTGAACAACAGTTTATAAAGGCTGGAAATTCTTACTCTTGGAAATAATTTTATAGCCTAATGTACACCCTTATTGGGTTAGTCACGGGACCCAGAATCTCCTATCCTTATAGGGGAAGCCTAATTATAGTATTAACAAACTAAAATGGGTATCTCGTTGGACTTTCAGGTGCTATAGGTCAAAGAATACTGAACAACAGTTTATAAAGGCTGGAAATTCTTACTCTTGGAAATAATTTTATAGCCTAATGTACACCCTTATTGGGTTAGTCACGGGACCCAGAATCTCCTATCCTTATAGGGGAAGCCTAATTATAGTATTAACAAACTAAAATGGGTATCTCGTTGGACTTTCAGGTGCTATAGGTCAAAGAATACTGAACAACAGTTTATAAAGGCTGGAAATTCTTACTCTTGGAAATAATTTTATAGCCTAATGTACACCCTTATTGGGTTAGTCACGGGACCCAGAATCTCCTATCCTTATAGGGAAGCCTAATTATAGTATTAACAAACTAAAATGGGTATCTCGTTGGACTTTCAGGTGCTATAGGTCAAAGAATACTGAACAACAGTTTATAAAGGCTGGAAATTCTTACTCTTGGAAATAATTTTATAGCCTAATGTACACCCTTATTGGGTTAGTCACGGGACCCAGAATCTCCTATCCTTATAGGGGAAGCCTAATTATAGTATTAACAAACTAAAATGGGTATCTCGTTGGACTTTCAGGTGCTATAGGTCAAAGAATACTGAACAACAGTTTATAAAGGCTGGAAATTCTTACTCTTGGAAATAATTTTATAGCCTAATGTACACCCTTATTGGGTTAGTCACGGGACCCGAATCTCCTATCCTTATAGGGGAAGCCTAATTATAGTATTAACAAACTAAAATGGGTATCTCGTTGGACTTTCAGGTGCTATAGGTCAAAGAATACTGAACAACAGTTTATAAAGGCTGGAAATTCTTACTCTTGGAAATAATTTTATAGCCTAATGTACACCCTTATTGGGTTAGTCACGGGACCCAGAATCTCCTATCCTTATAGGGGAAGCCTAATTATAGTATTAACAAACTAAAATGGGTATCTCGTTGGACTTTCAGGTGCTATAGGTCAAAGAATACTGAACAACAGTTTATAAAGGCTGGAAATTCTTACTCTTGGAAATAATTTTATAGCCTAATGTACACCCTTATTGGGTTAGTCACGGGACCCAGAATCTCCTATCCTTATAGGGGAAGCCTAATTATAGTATTAACAAACTAAAATGGGTATCTCGTTGGACTTTCAGGTGCTATAGGTCAAAGAATACTGAACAACAGTTTATAAAGGCTGGAAATTCTTACTCTTGGAAATAATTTTATAGCCTAATGTACACCCTTATTGGGTTAGTCACGGGACCCCGAATCTCCTATCCTTATAGGGGAAGCCTAATTATAGTATTAACAAACTAAAATGGGTATCTCGTTGGACTTTCAGGTGCTATAGGTCAAAGAATACTGAACAACAGTTTATAAAGGCTGGAAATTCTTACTCTTGGAAATAATTTTATAGCCTAATGTACACCCTTATTGGGTTAGTCACGGGACCCAGAATCTCCTATCCTTATAGGGGAAGCCTAATTATAGTATTAACAAACTAAAATGGGTATCTCGTTGGACTTTCAGGTGCTATAGGTCAAAGAATACTGAACAACAGTTTATAAAGGCTGGAAATTCTTACTCTTGGAAATAATTTTATAGCCTAATGTACACCCTTATTGGGTTAGTCACGGGACCCAGAATCTCCTATCCTTATAGGGGAAGCCTAATTATAGTATTAACGAACTAAAATGGGTATCTCGTTGGACTTTCAGGTGCTATAGGTCAAAGAATACTGAACAACAGTTTATAAAGGCTGGAAATTCTTACTCTTGGAAATAATTTTATAGCCTAATGTACACCCTTATTGGGTTAGTCACGGGACCCAGAATCTCCTATCCTTATAGGGGAAGCCTAATTATAGTATTAACGAACTAAAATGGGTATCTCGTTGGACTTTCAGGTGCTATAGGTCAAAGAATACTGAACAACAGTTTATAAAGGCTGGAAATTCTTACTCTTGGAAATAATTTTATAGCCTAATGTACACCCTTATTGGGTTAGTCACGGGACCCAGAATCTCCTATCCTTATAGGGGAAGCCTAATTATAGTATTAACAAACTAAAATGGGTATCTCGTTGGACTTTCAGGTGCTATAGGTCAAAGAATACTGAACAACAGTTTATAAAGGCTGGAAATTCTTACTCTTGGAAATAATTTTATAGCCTAATGTACACCCTTATTGGGTTAGTCACGGGACCCAGAATCTCCTATCCTTATAGGGGAAGCCTAATTATAGTATTAAAACTAAAATGGGTATCTCGTTGGACTTTCAGGTGCTATAGGTCAAAGAATACTGAACAACAGTTTATAAAGGCTGGAAATTCTTACTCTTGGAAATAATTTTATAGCCTAATGTACACCCTTATTGGGTTAGTCACGGGACCCAGAATCTCCTATCCTTATAGGGGAAGCCTAATTATAGTATTAACAAACTAAAATGGGTATCTCGTTGGACTTTCAGGTGCTATAGGTCAAAGAATACTGAACAACAGTTTATAAAGGCTGGAAATTCTTACTCTTGGAAATAATTTTATAGCCTAATGTACACCCTTATTGGGTTAGTCACGGGACCCAGAATCTCCTATCCTTATAGGGGAAGCCTAATTATAGTATTAACAAACTAAAATGGGTATCTCGTTGGACTTTCAGGTGCTATAGGTCAAAGAATACTGAACAACAGTTTATAAAGGCTGGAAATTCTTACTCTTGGAAATAATTTTATAGCCTAATGTACACCCTTATTGGGTTAGTCACGGGACCCGAATCTCCTATCCTTATAGGGGAAGCCTAATTATAGTATTAACAAACTAAAATGGGTATCTCGTTGGACTTTCAGGTGCTATAGGTCAAAGAATACTGAACAACAGTTTATAAAGGCTGGAAATTCTTACTCTTGGAAATAATTTTATAGCCTAATGTACACCCTTATTGGGTTAGTCACGGGACCCCGAATCTCCTATCCTTATAGGGGAAGCCTAATTATAGTATTAACAAACTAAAATGGGTATCTCGTTGGACTTTCAGGTGCTATAGGTCAAAGAATACTGAACAACAGTTTATAAAGGCTGGAAATTCTTACTCTTGGAAATAATTTTATAGCCTAATGTACACCCTTATTGGGTTAGTCACGGGACCCAGAATCTCCTATCCTTATAGGGGAAGCCTAATTATAGTATTAACAAACTAAAATGGGTATCTCGTTGGACTTTCAGGTGCTATAGGTCAAAGAATACTGAACAACAGTTTATAAAGGCTGGAAATTCTTACTCTTGGAAATAATTTTATAGCCTAATGTACACCCTTATTGGGTTAGTCACGGGACCCCGAATCTCCTATCCTTATAGGGGAAGCCTAATTATAGTATTAACAAACTAAAATGGGTATCTCGTTGGACTTTCAGGTGCTATAGGTCAAAGAATACTGAACAACAGTTTATAAAGGCTGGAAATTCTTACTCTTGGAAATAATTTTATAGCCTAATGTACACCCTTATTGGGTTAGTCACGGGACCCAGAATCTCCTATCCTTATAGGGGAAGCCTAATTATAGTATTAACAAACTAAAATGGGTATCTCGTTGGACTTTCAGGTGCTGTAGGTCAAAGAATACTGAACAACAGTTTATAAAGGCTGGAAATTCTTACTCTTGGAAATAATTTTATAGCCTAATGTACACCCTTATTGGGTTAGTCACGGGACCCAGAATCTCCTATCCTTATAGGGGAAGCCTAATTATAGTATTAACAAACTAAAATGGGTATCTCGTTGGACTTTCAGGTGCTATAGGTCAAAGAATACTGAACAACAGTTTATAAAGGCTGGAAATTCTTACTCTTGGAAATAATTTTATAGCCTAATGTACACCCTTATTGGGTTAGTCACGGGACCCAGAATCTCCTATCCTTATAGGAAGCCTAATTATAGTATTAACAAACTAAAATGGGTATCTCGTTGGACTTTCAGGTGCTATAGGTCAAAGAATACTGAACAACAGTTTATAAAGGCTGGAAATTCTTACTCTTGGAAATAATTTTATAGCCTAATGTACACCCTTATTGGGTTAGTCACGGGACCCAGAATCTCCTATCCTTATAGGGGAAGCCTAATTATAGTATTAACAAACTAAAATGGGTATCTCGTTGGACTTTCAGGTGCTATAGGTCAAAGAATACTGAACAACAGTTTATAAAGGCTGGAAATTCTTACTCTTGGAAATAATTTTATAGCCTAATGTACACCCTTATTGGGTTAGTCACGGGACCCAGAATCTCCTATCCTTATAGGGGAAGCCTAATTATAGTATTAACAAACTAAAATGGGTATCTCGTTGGACTTTCAGGTGCTATAGGTCAAAGAATACTGAACAACAGTTTATAAAGGCTGGAAATTCTTACTCTTGGAAATAATTTTATAGCCTAATGTACACCCTTATTGGGTTAGTCACGGGACCCCGAATCTCCTATCCTTATAGGGAAGCCTAATTATAGTATTAACAAACTAAAATGGGTATCTCGTTGGACTTTCAGGTGCTATAGGTCAAAGAATACTGAACAACAGTTTATAAAGGCTGGAAATTCTTACTCTTGGAAATAATTTTATAGCCTAATGTACACCCTTATTGGGTTAGTCACGGGACCCCGAATCTCCTATCCTTATAGGGGAAGCCTAATTATAGTATTAACAAACTAAAATGGGTATCTCGTTGGACTTTCAGGTGCTATAGGTCAAAGAATACTGAACAACAGTTTATAAAGGCTGGAAATTCTTACTCTTGGAAATAATTTTATAGCCTAATGTACACCCTTATTGGGTTAGTCACGGGACCCCGAATCTCCTATCCTTATAGGGGAAGCCTAATTATAGTATTAACAAACTAAAATGGGTATCTCGTTGGACTTTCAGGTGCTATAGGTCAAAGAATACTGAACAACAGTTTATAAAGGCTGGAAATTCTTACTCTTGGAAATAATTTTATAGCCTAATGTACACCCTTATTGGGTTAGTCACGGGACCCAGAATCTCCTATCCTTATAGGGGAAGCCTAATTATAGTATTAACAAACTAAAATGGGTATCTCGTTGGACTTTCAGGTGCTATAGGTCTCTCTTTAACAACAATATTTGAGGAAGAGAGATACCTTAGCACCTGAAAGTCCAACGAGATACCCATTTTAGTTTGTTAATACTATAATTAGGCTTCCCCTATAAGGATAGGAGATTCTGGGTCCGTGACTAACCCAATAAGGGTGTACATTAGGCTATAAAATTATTTCCAAGAGTAAGAATTTCCAGCCTTTATAAACTGTTGTTCAGTATTCTTTGACCTATAGCACCTGAAAGTCCAACGAGATACCCATTTTAGTTTGTTAATACTATAATTAGGCTTCCCCTATAAGGATAGGAGATTCTGGGTCCCGTGACTAACCCAATAAGGGTGTACATTAGGCTATAAAATTATTTCCAAGAGTAAGAATTTCCAGCCTTTATAAACTGTTGTTCAGTATTCTTTGACCTATAGCACCTGAAAGTCCAACGAGATACCCATTTTAGTTTGTTAATACTATAATTAGGCTTCCCCTATAAGGATAGGAGATTCTGGGTCCCGTGACTAACCCAATAAGGGTGTACATTAGGCTATAAAATTATTTCCAAGAGTAAGAATTTCCAGCCTTTATAAACTGTTGTTCAGTATTCTTTGACCTACAGCACCTGAAAGTCCAACGAGATACCCATTTTAGTTTGTTAATACTATAATTAGGCTTCCCCTATAAGGATAGGAGATTCTGGGTCCCGTGACTAACCCAATAAGGGTGTACATTAGGCTATAAAATTATTTCCAAGAGTAAGAATTTCCAGCCTTTATAAACTGTTGTTCAGTATTCTTTGACCTACAGCACCTGAAAGTCCAACGAGATACCCATTTTAGTTCGTTAATACTATAATTAGGCTTCCCTATAAGGATAGGAGATTCTGGGTCCCGTGACTAACCCAATAAGGGTGTACATTAGGCTATAAAATTATTTCCAAGAGTAAGAATTTCCAGCCTTTATAAACTGTTGTTCAGTATTCTTTGACCTACAGCACCTGAAAGTCCAACGAGATACCCATTTTAGTTGTTAATACTATAATTAGGCTTCCCCTATAAGGATAGGAGATTCTGGGTCCCGTGACTAACCCAATAAGGGTGTACATTAGGCTATAAAATTATTTCCAAGAGTAAGAATTTCCAGCCTTTATAAACTGTTGTTCAGTATTCTTTGACCTACAGCACCTGAAAGTCCAACGAGATACCCATTTTAGTTTGTTAATACTATAATTAGGCTTCCCCTATAAGGATAGGAGATTCTGGGTCCCGTGACTAACCCAATAAGGGTGTACATTAGGCTATAAAATTATTTCCAAGAGTAAGAATTTCCAGCCTTTATAAACTGTTGTTCAGTATTCTTTGACCTACAGCACCTGAAAGTCCAACGAGATACCCATTTTAGTTCGTTAATACTATAATTAGGCTTCCCCTATAAGGATAGGAGATTCTGGGTCCCGTGACTAACCCAATAAGGGTGTACATTAGGCTATAAAATTATTTCCAAGAGTAAGAATTTCCAGCCTTTATAAACTGTTGTTCAGTATTCTTTGACCTACAGCACCTGAAAGTCCAACGAGATACCCATTTTAGTTCGTTAATACTATAATTAGGCTTCCCCTATAAGGATAGGAGATTCTGGGTCCCGTGACTAACCCAATAAGGGTGTACATTAGGCTATAAAATTATTTCCAAGAGTAAGAATTTCCAGCCTTTATAAACTGTTGTTCAGTATTCTTTGACCTACAGCACCTGAAAGTCCAACGAGATACCCATTTTAGTTCGTTAATACTATAATTAGGCTTCCCCTATAAGGATAGGAGATTCGGGTCCCGTGACTAACCCAATAAGGGTGTACATTAGGCTATAAAATTATTTCCAAGAGTAAGAATTTCCAGCCTTTATAAACTGTTGTTCAGTATTCTTTGACCTACAGCACCTGAAAGTCCAACGAGATACCCATTTTAGTTCGTTAATACTATAATTAGGCTTCCCTATAAGGATAGGAGATTCTGGGTCCCGTGACTAACCCAATAAGGGTGTACATTAGGCTATAAAATTATTTCCAAGAGTAAGAATTTCCAGCCTTTATAAACTGTTGTTCAGTATTCTTTGACCTACAGCACCTGAAAGTCCAACGAGATACCCATTTTAGTTCGTTAATACTATAATTAGGCTTCCCCTATAAGGATAGGAGATTCTGGGTCCCGTGACTAACCCAATAAGGGTGTACATTAGGCTATAAAATTATTTCCAAGAGTAAGAATTTCCAGCCTTTATAAACTGTTGTTCAGTATTCTTTGACCTACAGCACCTGAAAGTCCAACGAGATACCCATTTTAGTTCGTTAATACTATAATTAGGCTTCCCCTATAAGGATAGGAGATTCTGGGTCCCGTGACTAACCCAATAAGGGTGTACATTAGGCTATAAAATTATTTCCAAGAGTAAGAATTTCCAGCCTTTATAAACTGTTGTTCAGTATTCTTTGACCTACAGCACCTGAAAGTCCAACGAGATACCCATTTTAGTTCGTTAATACTATAATTAGGCTTCCCCTATAAGGATAGGAGATTCTGGGTCCCGTGACTAACCCAATAAGGGTGTACATTAGGCTATAAAATTATTTCCAAGAGTAAGAATTTCCAGCCTTTATAAACTGTTGTTCAGTATTCTTTGACCTACAGCACCTGAAAGTCCAACGAGATACCCATTTTAGTTTGTTAATACTATAATTAGGCTTCCCCTATAAGGATAGGAGATTCTGGGTCCCGTGACTAACCCAATAAGGGTGTACATTAGGCTATAAAATTATTTCCAAGAGTAAGAATTTCCAGCCTTTATAAACTGTTGTTCAGTATTCTTTGACCTACAGCACCTGAAAGTCCAACGAGATACCCATTTTAGTTTGTTAATACTATAATTAGGCTTCCCTATAAGGATAGGAGATTCGGGTCCCGTGACTAACCCAATAAGGGTGTACATTAGGCTATAAAATTATTTCCAAGAGTAAGAATTTCCAGCCTTTATAAACTGTTGTTCAGTATTCTTTGACCTATAGCACCTGAAAGTCCAACGAGATACCCATTTTAGTTTGTTAATACTATAATTAGGCTTCCCCTATAAGGATAGGAGATTCTGGGTCCCGTGACTAACCCAATAAGGGTGTACATTAGGCTATAAAATTATTTCCAAGAGTAAGAATTTCCAGCCTTTATAAACTGTTGTTCAGTATTCTTTGACCTACAGCACCTGAAAGTCCAACGAGATACCCATTTTAGTTCGTTAATACTATAATTAGGCTTCCCCTATAAGGATAGGAGATTCTGGGTCCCGTGACTAACCCAATAAGGGTGTACATTAGGCTATAAAATTATTTCCAAGAGTAAGAATTTCCAGCCTTTATAAACTGTTGTTCAGTATTCTTTGACCTACAGCACCTGAAAGTCCAACGAGATACCCATTTTAGTTTGTTAATACTATAATTAGGCTTCCCTATAAGGATAGGAGATTCTGGGTCCCGTGACTAACCCAATAAGGGTGTACATTAGGCTATAAAATTATTTCCAAGAGTAAGAATTTCCAGCCTTTATAAACTGTTGTTCAGTATTCTTTGACCTACAGCACCTGAAAGTCCAACGAGATACCCATTTTAGTTTGTTAATACTATAATTAGGCTTCCCTATAAGGATAGGAGATTCGGGGTCCCGTGACTAACCCAATAAGGGTGTACATTAGGCTATAAAATTATTTCCAAGAGTAAGAATTTCCAGCCTTTATAAACTGTTGTTCAGTATTCTTTGACCTACAGCACCTGAAAGTCCAACGAGATACCCATTTTAGTTTGTTAATACTATAATTAGGCTTCCCCTATAAGGATAGGAGATTCGGGGTCCCGTGACTAACCCAATAAGGGTGTACATTAGGCTATAAAATTATTTCCAAGAGTAAGAATTTCCAGCCTTTATAAACTGTTGTTCAGTATTCTTTGACCTACAGCACCTGAAAGTCCAACGAGATACCCATTTTAGTTCGTTAATACTATAATTAGGCTTCCCTATAAGGATAGGAGATTCGGGGTCCCGTGACTAACCCAATAAGGGTGTACATTAGGCTATAAAATTATTTCCAAGAGTAAGAATTTCCAGCCTTTATAAACTGTTGTTCAGTATTCTTTGACCTACAGCACCTGAAAGTCCAACGAGATACCCATTTTAGTTCGTTAATACTATAATTAGGCTTCCCCTATAAGGATAGGAGATTCTGGGTCCCGTGACTAACCCAATAAGGGTGTACATTAGGCTATAAAATTATTTCCAAGAGTAAGAATTTCCAGCCTTTATAAACTGTTGTTCAGTATTCTTTGACCTACAGCACCTGAAAGTCCAACGAGATACCCATTTTAGTTTGTTAATACTATAATTAGGCTTCCCCTATAAGGATAGGAGATTCGGGGTCCCGTGACTAACCCAATAAGGGTGTACATTAGGCTATAAAATTATTTCCAAGAGTAAGAATTTCCAGCCTTTATAAACTGTTGTTCAGTATTCTTTGACCTACAGCACCTGAAAGTCCAACGAGATACCCATTTTAGTTTGTTAATACTATAATTAGGCTTCCCCTATAAGGATAGGAGATTCGGGGTCCCGTGACTAACCCAATAAGGGTGTACATTAGGCTATAAAATTATTTCCAAGAGTAAGAATTTCCAGCCTTTATAAACTGTTGTTCAGTATTCTTTGACCTACAGCACCTGAAAGTCCAACGAGATACCCATTTTAGTTCGTTAATACTATAATTAGGCTTCCCCTATAAGGATAGGAGATTCTGGGTCCCGTGACTAACCCAATAAGGGTGTACATTAGGCTATAAAATTATTTCCAAGAGTAAGAATTTCCAGCCTTTATAAACTGTTGTTCAGTATTCTTTGACCTACAGCACCTGAAAGTCCAACGAGATACCCATTTTAGTTCGTTAATACTATAATTAGGCTTCCCTATAAGGATAGGAGATTCTGGGTCCCGTGACTAACCCAATAAGGGTGTACATTAGGCTATAAAATTATTTCCAAGAGTAAGAATTTCCAGCCTTTATAAACTGTTGTTCAGTATTCTTTGACCTACAGCACCTGAAAGTCCAACGAGATACCCATTTTAGTTTGTTAATACTATAATTAGGCTTCCCCTATAAGGATAGGAGATTCTGGGTCCCGTGACTAACCCAATAAGGGTGTACATTAGGCTATAAAATTATTTCCAAGAGTAAGAATTTCCAGCCTTTATAAACTGTTGTTCAGTATTCTTTGACCTACAGCACCTGAAAGTCCAACGAGATACCCATTTTAGTTTGTTAATACTATAATTAGGCTTCCCCTATAAGGATAGGAGATTCGGGGTCCCGTGACTAACCCAATAAGGGTGTACATTAGGCTATAAAATTATTTCCAAGAGTAAGAATTTCCAGCCTTTATAAACTGTTGTTCAGTATTCTTTGACCTACAGCACCTGAAAGTCCAACGAGATACCCATTTTAGTTCGTTAATACTATAATTAGGCTTCCCTATAAGGATAGGAGATTCGGGGTCCCGTGACTAACCCAATAAGGGTGTACATTAGGCTATAAAATTATTTCCAAGAGTAAGAATTTCCAGCCTTTATAAACTGTTGTTCAGTATTCTTTGACCTACAGCACCTGAAAGTCCAACGAGATACCCATTTTAGTTCGTTAATACTATAATTAGGCTTCCCTATAAGGATAGGAGATTCTGGGTCCCGTGACTAACCCAATAAGGGTGTACATTAGGCTATAAAATTATTTCCAAGAGTAAGAATTTCCAGCCTTTATAAACTGTTGTTCAGTATTCTTTGACCTACAGCACCTGAAAGTCCAACGAGATACCCATTTTAGTTCGTTAATACTATAATTAGGCTTCCCCTATAAGGATAGGAGATTCTGGGTCCCGTGACTAACCCAATAAGGGTGTACATTAGGCTATAAAATTATTTCCAAGAGTAAGAATTTCCAGCCTTTATAAACTGTTGTTCAGTATTCTTTGACCTACAGCACCTGAAAGTCCAACGAGATACCCATTTTAGTTCGTTAATACTATAATTAGGCTTCCCCTATAAGGATAGGAGATTCTGGGTCCCGTGACTAACCCAATAAGGGTGTACATTAGGCTATAAAATTATTTCCAAGAGTAAGAATTTCCAGCCTTTATAAACTGTTGTTCAGTATTCTTTGACCTACAGCACCTGAAAGTCCAACGAGATACCCATTTTAGTTCGTTAATACTATAATTAGGCTTCCCCTATAAGGATAGGAGATTGGGTCCCGTGACTAACCCAATAAGGGTGTACATTAGGCTATAAAATTATTTCCAAGAGTAAGAATTTCCAGCCTTTATAAACTGTTGTTCAGTATTCTTTGACCTACAGCACCTGAAAGTCCAACGAGATACCCATTTTAGTTTGTTAATACTATAATTAGGCTTCCCTATAAGGATAGGAGATTCGGGGTCCCGTGACTAACCCAATAAGGGTGTACATTAGGCTATAAAATTATTTCCAAGAGTAAGAATTTCCAGCCTTTATAAACTGTTGTTCAGTATTCTTTGACCTACAGCACCTGAAAGTCCAACGAGATACCCATTTTAGTTCGTTAATACTATAATTAGGCTTCCCCTATAAGGATAGGAGATTCGGGGTCCCGTGACTAACCCAATAAGGGTGTACATTAGGCTATAAAATTATTTCCAAGAGTAAGAATTTCCAGCCTTTATAAACTGTTGTTCAGTATTCTTTGACCTACAGCACCTGAAAGTCCAACGAGATACCCATTTTAGTTCGTTAATACTATAATTAGGCTTCCCCTATAAGGATAGGAGATTCTGGGTCCCGTGACTAACCCAATAAGGGTGTACATTAGGCTATAAAATTATTTCCAAGAGTAAGAATTTCCAGCCTTTATAAACTGTTGTTCAGTATTCTTTGACCTACAGCACCTGAAAGTCCAACGAGATACCCATTTTAGTTGTTAATACTATAATTAGGCTTCCCCTATAAGGATAGGAGATTCTGGGTCCCGTGACTAACCCAATAAGGGTGTACATTAGGCTATAAAATTATTTCCAAGAGTAAGAATTTCCAGCCTTTATAAACTGTTGTTCAGTATTCTTTGACCTACAGCACCTGAAAGTCCAACGAGATACCCATTTTAGTTTGTTAATACTATAATTAGGCTTCCCTATAAGGATAGGAGATTCGGGGTCCCGTGACTAACCCAATAAGGGTGTACATTAGGCTATAAAATTATTTCCAAGAGTAAGAATTTCCAGCCTTTATAAACTGTTGTTCAGTATTCTTTGACCTACAGCACCTGAAAGTCCAACGAGATACCCATTTTAGTTCGTTAATACTATAATTAGGCTTCCCCTATAAGGATAGGAGATTCTGGGTCCCGTGACTAACCCAATAAGGGTGTACATTAGGCTATAAAATTATTTCCAAGAGTAAGAATTTCCAGCCTTTATAAACTGTTGTTCAGTATTCTTTGACCTACAGCACCTGAAAGTCCAACGAGATACCCATTTTAGTTCGTTAATACTATAATTAGGCTTCCCCTATAAGGATAGGAGATTCTGGGTCCCGTGACTAACCCAATAAGGGTGTACATTAGGCTATAAAATTATTTCCAAGAGTAAGAATTTCCAGCCTTTATAAACTGTTGTTCAGTATTCTTTGACCTACAGCACCTGAAAGTCCAACGAGATACCCATTTTAGTTTGTTAATACTATAATTAGGCTTCCCCTATAAGGATAGGAGATTCTGGGTCCCGTGACTAACCCAATAAGGGTGTACATTAGGCTATAAAATTATTTCCAAGAGTAAGAATTTCCAGCCTTTATAAACTGTTGTTCAGTATTCTTTGACCTACAGCACCTGAAAGTCCAACGAGATACCCATTTTAGTTCGTTAATACTATAATTAGGCTTCCCTATAAGGATAGGAGATTCTGGGTCCCGTGACTAACCCAATAAGGGTGTACATTAGGCTATAAAATTATTTCCAAGAGTAAGAATTTCCAGCCTTTATAAACTGTTGTTCAGTATTCTTTGACCTACAGCACCTGAAAGTCCAACGAGATACCCATTTTAGTTTGTTAATACTATAATTAGGCTTCCCCTATAAGGATAGGAGATTCGGGGTCCCGTGACTAACCCAATAAGGGTGTACATTAGGCTATAAAATTATTTCCAAGAGTAAGAATTTCCAGCCTTTATAAACTGTTGTTCAGTATTCTTTGACCTACAGCACCTGAAAGTCCAACGAGATACCCATTTTAGTTTGTTAATACTATAATTAGGCTTCCCCTATAAGGATAGGAGATTCGGGGTCCCGTGACTAACCCAATAAGGGTGTACATTAGGCTATAAAATTATTTCCAAGAGTAAGAATTTCCAGCCTTTATAAACTGTTGTTCAGTATTCTTTGACCTACAGCACCTGAAAGTCCAACGAGATACCCATTTTAGTTCGTTAATACTATAATTAGGCTTCCCTATAAGGATAGGAGATTCTGGGTCCCGTGACTAACCCAATAAGGGTGTACATTAGGCTATAAAATTATTTCCAAGAGTAAGAATTTCCAGCCTTTATAAACTGTTGTTCAGTATTCTTTGACCTACAGCACCTGAAAGTCCAACGAGATACCCATTTTAGTTCGTTAATACTATAATTAGGCTTCCCCTATAAGGATAGGAGATTCTGGGTCCCGTGACTAACCCAATAAGGGTGTACATTAGGCTATAAAATTATTTCCAAGAGTAAGAATTTCCAGCCTTTATAAACTGTTGTTCAGTATTCTTTGACCTACAGCACCTGAAAGTCCAACGAGATACCCATTTTAGTTCGTTAATACTATAATTAGGCTTCCCCTATAAGGATAGGAGATTCTGGGTCCCGTGACTAACCCAATAAGGGTGTACATTAGGCTATAAAATTATTTCCAAGAGTAAGAATTTCCAGCCTTTATAAACTGTTGTTCAGTATTCTTTGACCTACAGCACCTGAAAGTCCAACGAGATACCCATTTTAGTTCGTTAATACTATAATTAGGCTTCCCCTATAAGGATAGGAGATTCTGGGTCCCGTGACTAACCCAATAAGGGTGTACATTAGGCTATAAAATTATTTCCAAGAGTAAGAATTTCCAGCCTTTATAAACTGTTGTTCAGTATTCTTTGACCTACAGCACCTGAAAGTCCAACGAGATACCCATTTTAGTTCGTTAATACTATAATTAGGCTTCCCCTATAAGGATAGGAGATTCGGGGTCCCGTGACTAACCCAATAAGGGTGTACATTAGGCTATAAAATTATTTCCAAGAGTAAGAATTTCCAGCCTTTATAAACTGTTGTTCAGTATTCTTTGACCTACAGCACCTGAAAGTCCAACGAGATACCCATTTTAGTTGTTAATACTATAATTAGGCTTCCCCTATAAGGATAGGAGATTCGGGGTCCCGTGACTAACCCAATAAGGGTGTACATTAGGCTATAAAATTATTTCCAAGAGTAAGAATTTCCAGCCTTTATAAACTGTTGTTCAGTATTCTTTGACCTACAGCACCTGAAAGTCCAACGAGATACCCATTTTAGTTCGTTAATACTATAATTAGGCTTCCCCTATAAGGATAGGAGATTCGGGGTCCCGTGACTAACCCAATAAGGGTGTACATTAGGCTATAAAATTATTTCCAAGAGTAAGAATTTCCAGCCTTTATAAACTGTTGTTCAGTATTCTTTGACCTACAGCACCTGAAAGTCCAACGAGATACCCATTTTAGTTCGTTAATACTATAATTAGGCTTCCCCTATAAGGATAGGAGATTCGGGGTCCCGTGACTAACCCAATAAGGGTGTACATTAGGCTATAAAATTATTTCCAAGAGTAAGAATTTCCAGCCTTTATAAACTGTTGTTCAGTATTCTTTGACCTACAGCACCTGAAAGTCCAACGAGATACCCATTTTAGTTTGTTAATACTATAATTAGGCTTCCCTATAAGGATAGGAGATTCTGGGTCCCGTGACTAACCCAATAAGGGTGTACATTAGGCTATAAAATTATTTCCAAGAGTAAGAATTTCCAGCCTTTATAAACTGTTGTTCAGTATTCTTTGACCTACAGCACCTGAAAGTCCAACGAGATACCCATTTTAGTTTGTTAATACTATAATTAGGCTTCCCCTATAAGGATAGGAGATTCTGGGTCCCGTGACTAACCCAATAAGGGTGTACATTAGGCTATAAAATTATTTCCAAGAGTAAGAATTTCCAGCCTTTATAAACTGTTGTTCAGTATTCTTTGACCTACAGCACCTGAAAGTCCAACGAGATACCCATTTTAGTTCGTTAATACTATAATTAGGCTTCCCCTATAAGGATAGGAGATTCTGGGTCCCGTGACTAACCCAATAAGGGTGTACATTAGGCTATAAAATTATTTCCAAGAGTAAGAATTTCCAGCCTTTATAAACTGTTGTTCAGTATTCTTTGACCTACAGCACCTGAAAGTCCAACGAGATACCCATTTTAGTTCGTTAATACTATAATTAGGCTTCCCTATAAGGATAGGAGATTCGGGGTCCCGTGACTAACCCAATAAGGGTGTACATTAGGCTATAAAATTATTTCCAAGAGTAAGAATTTCCAGCCTTTATAAACTGTTGTTCAGTATTCTTTGACCTACAGCACCTGAAAGTCCAACGAGATACCCATTTTAGTTCGTTAATACTATAATTAGGCTTCCCCTATAAGGATAGGAGATTCGGGTCCCGTGACTAACCCAATAAGGGTGTACATTAGGCTATAAAATTATTTCCAAGAGTAAGAATTTCCAGCCTTTATAAACTGTTGTTCAGTATTCTTTGACCTACAGCACCTGAAAGTCCAACGAGATACCCATTTTAGTTCGTTAATACTATAATTAGGCTTCCCTATAAGGATAGGAGATTCGGGGTCCCGTGACTAACCCAATAAGGGTGTACATTAGGCTATAAAATTATTTCCAAGAGTAAGAATTTCCAGCCTTTATAAACTGTTGTTCAGTATTCTTTGACCTACAGCACCTGAAAGTCCAACGAGATACCCATTTTAGTTTGTTAATACTATAATTAGGCTTCCCTATAAGGATAGGAGATTCTGGGTCCCGTGACTAACCCAATAAGGGTGTACATTAGGCTATAAAATTATTTCCAAGAGTAAGAATTTCCAGCCTTTATAAACTGTTGTTCAGTATTCTTTGACCTACAGCACCTGAAAGTCCAACGAGATACCCATTTTAGTTTGTTAATACTATAATTAGGCTTCCCCTATAAGGATAGGAGATTCGGGGTCCCGTGACTAACCCAATAAGGGTGTACATTAGGCTATAAAATTATTTCCAAGAGTAAGAATTTCCAGCCTTTATAAACTGTTGTTCAGTATTCTTTGACCTACAGCACCTGAAAGTCCAACGAGATACCCATTTTAGTTCGTTAATACTATAATTAGGCTTCCCTATAAGGATAGGAGATTCTGGGTCCCGTGACTAACCCAATAAGGGTGTACATTAGGCTATAAAATTATTTCCAAGAGTAAGAATTTCCAGCCTTTATAAACTGTTGTTCAGTATTCTTTGACCTACAGCACCTGAAAGTCCAACGAGATACCCATTTTAGTTCGTTAATACTATAATTAGGCTTCCCTATAAGGATAGGAGATTCTGGGTCCCGTGACTAACCCAATAAGGGTGTACATTAGGCTATAAAATTATTTCCAAGAGTAAGAATTTCCAGCCTTTATAAACTGTTGTTCAGTATTCTTTGACCTACAGCACCTGAAAGTCCAACGAGATACCCATTTTAGTTTGTTAATACTATAATTAGGCTTCCCCTATAAGGATAGGAGATTCGGGGTCCCGTGACTAACCCAATAAGGGTGTACATTAGGCTATAAAATTATTTCCAAGAGTAAGAATTTCCAGCCTTTATAAACTGTTGTTCAGTATTCTTTGACCTACAGCACCTGAAAGTCCAACGAGATACCCATTTTAGTTTGTTAATACTATAATTAGGCTTCCCTATAAGGATAGGAGATTCGGGGTCCCGTGACTAACCCAATAAGGGTGTACATTAGGCTATAAAATTATTTCCAAGAGTAAGAATTTCCAGCCTTTATAAACTGTTGTTCAGTATTCTTTGACCTACAGCACCTGAAAGTCCAACGAGATACCCATTTTAGTTCGTTAATACTATAATTAGGCTTCCCTATAAGGATAGGAGATTCTGGGTCCCGTGACTAACCCAATAAGGGTGTACATTAGGCTATAAAATTATTTCCAAGAGTAAGAATTTCCAGCCTTTATAAACTGTTGTTCAGTATTCTTTGACCTACAGCACCTGAAAGTCCAACGAGATACCCATTTTAGTTCGTTAATACTATAATTAGGCTTCCCCTATAAGGATAGGAGATTCTGGGTCCCGTGACTAACCCAATAAGGGTGTACATTAGGCTATAAAATTATTTCCAAGAGTAAGAATTTCCAGCCTTTATAAACTGTTGTTCAGTATTCTTTGACCTACAGCACCTGAAAGTCCAACGAGATACCCATTTTAGTTCGTTAATACTATAATTAGGCTTCCCCTATAAGGATAGGAGATTCTGGGTCCCGTGACTAACCCAATAAGGGTGTACATTAGGCTATAAAATTATTTCCAAGAGTAAGAATTTCCAGCCTTTATAAACTGTTGTTCAGTATTCTTTGACCTACAGCACCTGAAAGTCCAACGAGATACCCATTTTAGTTTGTTAATACTATAATTAGGCTTCCCCTATAAGGATAGGAGATTCGGGGTCCCGTGACTAACCCAATAAGGGTGTACATTAGGCTATAAAATTATTTCCAAGAGTAAGAATTTCCAGCCTTTATAAACTGTTGTTCAGTATTCTTTGACCTACAGCACCTGAAAGTCCAACGAGATACCCATTTTAGTTCGTTAATACTATAATTAGGCTTCCCCTATAAGGATAGGAGATTCTGGGTCCCGTGACTAACCCAATAAGGGTGTACATTAGGCTATAAAATTATTTCCAAGAGTAAGAATTTCCAGCCTTTATAAACTGTTGTTCAGTATTCTTTGACCTACAGCACCTGAAAGTCCAACGAGATACCCATTTTAGTTCGTTAATACTATAATTAGGCTTCCCCTATAAGGATAGGAGATTCTGGGTCCCGTGACTAACCCAATAAGGGTGTACATTAGGCTATAAAATTATTTCCAAGAGTAAGAATTTCCAGCCTTTATAAACTGTTGTTCAGTATTCTTTGACCTACAGCACCTGAAAGTCCAACGAGATACCCATTTTAGTTTGTTAATACTATAATTAGGCTTCCCTATAAGGATAGGAGATTCGGGGTCCCGTGACTAACCCAATAAGGGTGTACATTAGGCTATAAAATTATTTCCAAGAGTAAGAATTTCCAGCCTTTATAAACTGTTGTTCAGTATTCTTTGACCTACAGCACCTGAAAGTCCAACGAGATACCCATTTTAGTTTGTTAATACTATAATTAGGCTTCCCCTATAAGGATAGGAGATTCGGGGTCCCGTGACTAACCCAATAAGGGTGTACATTAGGCTATAAAATTATTTCCAAGAGTAAGAATTTCCAGCCTTTATAAACTGTTGTTCAGTATTCTTTGACCTACAGCACCTGAAAGTCCAACGAGATACCCATTTTAGTTCGTTAATACTATAATTAGGCTTCCCCTATAAGGATAGGAGATTCTGGGTCCCGTGACTAACCCAATAAGGGTGTACATTAGGCTATAAAATTATTTCCAAGAGTAAGAATTTCCAGCCTTTATAAACTGTTGTTCAGTATTCTTTGACCTACAGCACCTGAAAGTCCAACGAGATACCCATTTTAGTTCGTTAATACTATAATTAGGCTTCCCTATAAGGATAGGAGATTCTGGGTCCCGTGACTAACCCAATAAGGGTGTACATTAGGCTATAAAATTATTTCCAAGAGTAAGAATTTCCAGCCTTTATAAACTGTTGTTCAGTATTCTTTGACCTACAGCACCTGAAAGTCCAACGAGATACCCATTTTAGTTCGTTAATACTATAATTAGGCTTCCCCTATAAGGATAGGAGATTCGGGTCCCGTGACTAACCCAATAAGGGTGTACATTAGGCTATAAAATTATTTCCAAGAGTAAGAATTTCCAGCCTTTATAAACTGTTGTTCAGTATTCTTTGACCTACAGCACCTGAAAGTCCAACGAGATACCCATTTTAGTTCGTTAATACTATAATTAGGCTTCCCCTATAAGGATAGGAGATTCGGGGTCCCGTGACTAACCCAATAAGGGTGTACATTAGGCTATAAAATTATTTCCAAGAGTAAGAATTTCCAGCCTTTATAAACTGTTGTTCAGTATTCTTTGACCTACAGCACCTGAAAGTCCAACGAGATACCCATTTTAGTTGTTAATACTATAATTAGGCTTCCCCTATAAGGATAGGAGATTCGGGGTCCCGTGACTAACCCAATAAGGGTGTACATTAGGCTATAAAATTATTTCCAAGAGTAAGAATTTCCAGCCTTTATAAACTGTTGTTCAGTATTCTTTGACCTACAGCACCTGAAAGTCCAACGAGATACCCATTTTAGTTTGTTAATACTATAATTAGGCTTCCCCTATAAGGATAGGAGATTCGGGGTCCCGTGACTAACCCAATAAGGGTGTACATTAGGCTATAAAATTATTTCCAAGAGTAAGAATTTCCAGCCTTTATAAACTGTTGTTCAGTATTCTTTGACCTACAGCACCTGAAAGTCCAACGAGATACCCATTTTAGTTTGTTAATACTATAATTAGGCTTCCCTATAAGGATAGGAGATTCGGGGTCCCGTGACTAACCCAATAAGGGTGTACATTAGGCTATAAAATTATTTCCAAGAGTAAGAATTTCCAGCCTTTATAAACTGTTGTTCAGTATTCTTTGACCTACAGCACCTGAAAGTCCAACGAGATACCCATTTTAGTTCGTTAATACTATAATTAGGCTTCCCCTATAAGGATAGGAGATTCTGGGTCCCGTGACTAACCCAATAAGGGTGTACATTAGGCTATAAAATTATTTCCAAGAGTAAGAATTTCCAGCCTTTATAAACTGTTGTTCAGTATTCTTTGACCTACAGCACCTGAAAGTCCAACGAGATACCCATTTTAGTTCGTTAATACTATAATTAGGCTTCCCCTATAAGGATAGGAGATTCTGGGTCCCGTGACTAACCCAATAAGGGTGTACATTAGGCTATAAAATTATTTCCAAGAGTAAGAATTTCCAGCCTTTATAAACTGTTGTTCAGTATTCTTTGACCTACAGCACCTGAAAGTCCAACGAGATACCCATTTTAGTTTGTTAATACTATAATTAGGCTTCCCTATAAGGATAGGAGATTCGGGGTCCCGTGACTAACCCAATAAGGGTGTACATTAGGCTATAAAATTATTTCCAAGAGTAAGAATTTCCAGCCTTTATAAACTGTTGTTCAGTATTCTTTGACCTACAGCACCTGAAAGTCCAACGAGATACCCATTTTAGTTCGTTAATACTATAATTAGGCTTCCCCTATAAGGATAGGAGATTCTGGGTCCCGTGACTAACCCAATAAGGGTGTACATTAGGCTATAAAATTATTTCCAAGAGTAAGAATTTCCAGCCTTTATAAACTGTTGTTCAGTATTCTTTGACCTACAGCACCTGAAAGTCCAACGAGATACCCATTTTAGTTCGTTAATACTATAATTAGGCTTCCCCTATAAGGATAGGAGATTCTGGGTCCCGTGACTAACCCAATAAGGGTGTACATTAGGCTATAAAATTATTTCCAAGAGTAAGAATTTCCAGCCTTTATAAACTGTTGTTCAGTATTCTTTGACCTACAGCACCTGAAAGTCCAACGAGATACCCATTTTAGTTTGTTAATACTATAATTAGGCTTCCCCTATAAGGATAGGAGATTCGGGGTCCCGTGACTAACCCAATAAGGGTGTACATTAGGCTATAAAATTATTTCCAAGAGTAAGAATTTCCAGCCTTTATAAACTGTTGTTCAGTATTCTTTGACCTACAGCACCTGAAAGTCCAACGAGATACCCATTTTAGTTCGTTAATACTATAATTAGGCTTCCCCTATAAGGATAGGAGATTCTGGGTCCCGTGACTAACCCAATAAGGGTGTACATTAGGCTATAAAATTATTTCCAAGAGTAAGAATTTCCAGCCTTTATAAACTGTTGTTCAGTATTCTTTGACCTACAGCACCTGAAAGTCCAACGAGATACCCATTTTAGTTTGTTAATACTATAATTAGGCTTCCCCTATAAGGATAGGAGATTCGGGGTCCCGTGACTAACCCAATAAGGGTGTACATTAGGCTATAAAATTATTTCCAAGAGTAAGAATTTCCAGCCTTTATAAACTGTTGTTCAGTATTCTTTGACCTACAGCACCTGAAAGTCCAACGAGATACCCATTTTAGTTCGTTAATACTATAATTAGGCTTCCCTATAAGGATAGGAGATTCTGGGTCCCGTGACTAACCCAATAAGGGTGTACATTAGGCTATAAAATTATTTCCAAGAGTAAGAATTTCCAGCCTTTATAAACTGTTGTTCAGTATTCTTTGACCTACAGCACCTGAAAGTCCAACGAGATACCCATTTTAGTTTGTTAATACTATAATTAGGCTTCCCCTATAAGGATAGGAGATTCGGGGTCCCGTGACTAACCCAATAAGGGTGTACATTAGGCTATAAAATTATTTCCAAGAGTAAGAATTTCCAGCCTTTATAAACTGTTGTTCAGTATTCTTTGACCTACAGCACCTGAAAGTCCAACGAGATACCCATTTTAGTTCGTTAATACTATAATTAGGCTTCCCTATAAGGATAGGAGATTCGGGGTCCCGTGACTAACCCAATAAGGGTGTACATTAGGCTATAAAATTATTTCCAAGAGTAAGAATTTCCAGCCTTTATAAACTGTTGTTCAGTATTCTTTGACCTACAGCACCTGAAAGTCCAACGAGATACCCATTTTAGTTCGTTAATACTATAATTAGGCTTCCCCTATAAGGATAGGAGATTCTGGGTCCCGTGACTAACCCAATAAGGGTGTACATTAGGCTATAAAATTATTTCCAAGAGTAAGAATTTCCAGCCTTTATAAACTGTTGTTCAGTATTCTTTGACCTACAGCACCTGAAAGTCCAACGAGATACCCATTTTAGTTCGTTAATACTATAATTAGGCTTCCCCTATAAGGATAGGAGATTCTGGGTCCCGTGACTAACCCAATAAGGGTGTACATTAGGCTATAAAATTATTTCCAAGAGTAAGAATTTCCAGCCTTTATAAACTGTTGTTCAGTATTCTTTGACCTACAGCACCTGAAAGTCCAACGAGATACCCATTTTAGTTCGTTAATACTATAATTAGGCTTCCCCTATAAGGATAGGAGATTCGGGGTCCCGTGACTAACCCAATAAGGGTGTACATTAGGCTATAAAATTATTTCCAAGAGTAAGAATTTCCAGCCTTTATAAACTGTTGTTCAGTATTCTTTGACCTACAGCACCTGAAAGTCCAACGAGATACCCATTTTAGTTCGTTAATACTATAATTAGGCTTCCCTATAAGGATAGGAGATTCTGGGTCCCGTGACTAACCCAATAAGGGTGTACATTAGGCTATAAAATTATTTCCAAGAGTAAGAATTTCCAGCCTTTATAAACTGTTGTTCAGTATTCTTTGACCTACAGCACCTGAAAGTCCAACGAGATACCCATTTTAGTTCGTTAATACTATAATTAGGCTTCCCCTATAAGGATAGGAGATTCGGGGTCCCGTGACTAACCCAATAAGGGTGTACATTAGGCTATAAAATTATTTCCAAGAGTAAGAATTTCCAGCCTTTATAAACTGTTGTTCAGTATTCTTTGACCTACAGCACCTGAAAGTCCAACGAGATACCCATTTTAGTTCGTTAATACTATAATTAGGCTTCCCCTATAAGGATAGGAGATTCGGGGTCCCGTGACTAACCCAATAAGGGTGTACATTAGGCTATAAAATTATTTCCAAGAGTAAGAATTTCCAGCCTTTATAAACTGTTGTTCAGTATTCTTTGACCTACAGCACCTGAAAGTCCAACGAGATACCCATTTTAGTTTGTTAATACTATAATTAGGCTTCCCCTATAAGGATAGGAGATTCGGGGTCCCGTGACTAACCCAATAAGGGTGTACATTAGGCTATAAAATTATTTCCAAGAGTAAGAATTTCCAGCCTTTATAAACTGTTGTTCAGTATTCTTTGACCTACAGCACCTGAAAGTCCAACGAGATACCCATTTTAGTTTGTTAATACTATAATTAGGCTTCCCTATAAGGATAGGAGATTCTGGGTCCCGTGACTAACCCAATAAGGGTGTACATTAGGCTATAAAATTATTTCCAAGAGTAAGAATTTCCAGCCTTTATAAACTGTTGTTCAGTATTCTTTGACCTACAGCACCTGAAAGTCCAACGAGATACCCATTTTAGTTCGTTAATACTATAATTAGGCTTCCCCTATAAGGATAGGAGATTCGGGGTCCCGTGACTAACCCAATAAGGGTGTACATTAGGCTATAAAATTATTTCCAAGAGTAAGAATTTCCAGCCTTTATAAACTGTTGTTCAGTATTCTTTGACCTACAGCACCTGAAAGTCCAACGAGATACCCATTTTAGTTTGTTAATACTATAATTAGGCTTCCCTATAAGGATAGGAGATTCGGGGTCCCGTGACTAACCCAATAAGGGTGTACATTAGGCTATAAAATTATTTCCAAGAGTAAGAATTTCCAGCCTTTATAAACTGTTGTTCAGTATTCTTTGACCTACAGCACCTGAAAGTCCAACGAGATACCCATTTTAGTTCGTTAATACTATAATTAGGCTTCCCCTATAAGGATAGGAGATTCGGGTCCCGTGACTAACCCAATAAGGGTGTACATTAGGCTATAAAATTATTTCCAAGAGTAAGAATTTCCAGCCTTTATAAACTGTTGTTCAGTATTCTTTGACCTACAGCACCTGAAAGTCCAACGAGATACCCATTTTAGTTTGTTAATACTATAATTAGGCTTCCCCTATAAGGATAGGAGATTCGGGGTCCCGTGACTAACCCAATAAGGGTGTACATTAGGCTATAAAATTATTTCCAAGAGTAAGAATTTCCAGCCTTTATAAACTGTTGTTCAGTATTCTTTGACCTACAGCACCTGAAAGTCCAACGAGATACCCATTTTAGTTTGTTAATACTATAATTAGGCTTCCCCTATAAGGATAGGAGATTCGGGGTCCCGTGACTAACCCAATAAGGGTGTACATTAGGCTATAAAATTATTTCCAAGAGTAAGAATTTCCAGCCTTTATAAACTGTTGTTCAGTATTCTTTGACCTACAGCACCTGAAAGTCCAACGAGATACCCATTTTAGTTTGTTAATACTATAATTAGGCTTCCCTATAAGGATAGGAGATTCGGGGTCCCGTGACTAACCCAATAAGGGTGTACATTAGGCTATAAAATTATTTCCAAGAGTAAGAATTTCCAGCCTTTATAAACTGTTGTTCAGTATTCTTTGACCTACAGCACCTGAAAGTCCAACGAGATACCCATTTTAGTTTGTTAATACTATAATTAGGCTTCCCCTATAAGGATAGGAGATTCGGGGTCCCGTGACTAACCCAATAAGGGTGTACATTAGGCTATAAAATTATTTCCAAGAGTAAGAATTTCCAGCCTTTATAAACTGTTGTTCAGTATTCTTTGACCTACAGCACCTGAAAGTCCAACGAGATACCCATTTTAGTTCGTTAATACTATAATTAGGCTTCCCCTATAAGGATAGGAGATTCGGGGTCCCGTGACTAACCCAATAAGGGTGTACATTAGGCTATAAAATTATTTCCAAGAGTAAGAATTTCCAGCCTTTATAAACTGTTGTTCAGTATTCTTTGACCTACAGCACCTGAAAGTCCAACGAGATACCCATTTTAGTTCGTTAATACTATAATTAGGCTTCCCCTATAAGGATAGGAGATTCGGGTCCCGTGACTAACCCAATAAGGGTGTACATTAGGCTATAAAATTATTTCCAAGAGTAAGAATTTCCAGCCTTTATAAACTGTTGTTCAGTATTCTTTGACCTACAGCACCTGAAAGTCCAACGAGATACCCATTTTAGTTCGTTAATACTATAATTAGGCTTCCCCTATAAGGATAGGAGATTCTGGGTCCCGTGACTAACCCAATAAGGGTGTACATTAGGCTATAAAATTATTTCCAAGAGTAAGAATTTCCAGCCTTTATAAACTGTTGTTCAGTATTCTTTGACCTACAGCACCTGAAAGTCCAACGAGATACCCATTTTAGTTTGTTAATACTATAATTAGGCTTCCCCTATAAGGATAGGAGATTCGGGGTCCCGTGACTAACCCAATAAGGGTGTACATTAGGCTATAAAATTATTTCCAAGAGTAAGAATTTCCAGCCTTTATAAACTGTTGTTCAGTATTCTTTGACCTACAGCACCTGAAAGTCCAACGAGATACCCATTTTAGTTTGTTAATACTATAATTAGGCTTCCCCTATAAGGATAGGAGATTCGGGGTCCCGTGACTAACCCAATAAGGGTGTACATTAGGCTATAAAATTATTTCCAAGAGTAAGAATTTCCAGCCTTTATAAACTGTTGTTCAGTATTCTTTGACCTACAGCACCT
The DNA here is from genome assembly GCA_030844895.1 of Ambrosia x helenae. Classification (NCBI taxonomy): domain Eukaryota; kingdom Viridiplantae; phylum Streptophyta; class Magnoliopsida; order Asterales; family Asteraceae; genus Ambrosia; species Ambrosia x helenae. Next base: position 31,027 of record JAUTDX010007162.1, on the reverse strand, counting down.
GAAAGTCCAACGAGATACCCATTTTAGTTTGTTAATACTATAATTAGGCTTCCCTATAAGGATAGGAGATTCGGGGTCCCGTGACTAACCCAATAAGGGTGTACATTAGGCTATAAAATTATTTCCAAGAGTAAGAATTTCCAGCCTTTATAAACTGTTGTTCAGTATTCTTTGACCTACAGCACCTGAAAGTCCAACGAGATACCCATTTTAGTTTGTTAATACTATAATTAGGCTTCCCTATAAGGATAGGAGATTCTGGGTCCCGTGACTAACCCAATAAGGGTGTACATTAGGCTATAAAATTATTTCCAAGAGTAAGAATTTCCAGCCTTTATAAACTGTTGTTCAGTATTCTTTGACCTACAGCACCTGAAAGTCCAACGAGATACCCATTTTAGTTTGTTAATACTATAATTAGGCTTCCCCTATAAGGATAGGAGATTCGGGGTCCCGTGACTAACCCAATAAGGGTGTACATTAGGCTATAAAATTATTTCCAAGAGTAAGAATTTCCAGCCTTTATAAACTGTTGTTCAGTATTCTTTGACCTACAGCACCTGAAAGTCCAACGAGATACCCATTTTAGTTTGTTAATACTATAATTAGGCTTCCCTATAAGGATAGGAGATTCGGGGTCCCGTGACTAACCCAATAAGGGTGTACATTAGGCTATAAAATTATTTCCAAGAGTAAGAATTTCCAGCCTTTATAAACTGTTGTTCAGTATTCTTTGACCTACAGCACCTGAAAGTCCAACGAGATACCCATTTTAGTTCGTTAATACTATAATTAGGCTTCCCCTATAAGGATAGGAGATTCTGGGTCCCGTGACTAACCCAATAAGGGTGTACATTAGGCTATAAAATTATTTCCAAGAGTAAGAATTTCCAGCCTTTATAAACTGTTGTTCAGTATTCTTTGACCTACAGCACCTGAAAGTCCAACGAGATACCCATTTTAGTTTGTTAATACTATAATTAGGCTTCCCTATAAGGATAGGAGATTCTGGGTCCCGTGACTAACCCAATAAGGGTGTACATTAGGCTATAAAATTATTTCCAAGAGTAAGAATTTCCAGCCTTTATAAACTGTTGTTCAGTATTCTTTGACCTACAGCACCTGAAAGTCCAACGAGATACCCATTTTAGTTCGTTAATACTATAATTAGGCTTCCCCTATAAGGATAGGAGATTCGGGGTCCCGTGACTAACCCAATAAGGGTGTACATTAGGCTATAAAATTATTTCCAAGAGTAAGAATTTCCAGCCTTTATAAACTGTTGTTCAGTATTCTTTGACCTACAGCACCTGAAAGTCCAACGAGATACCCATTTTAGTTTGTTAATACTATAATTAGGCTTCCCTATAAGGATAGGAGATTCGGGGTCCCGTGACTAACCCAATAAGGGTGTACATTAGGCTATAAAATTATTTCCAAGAGTAAGAATTTCCAGCCTTTATAAACTGTTGTTCAGTATTCTTTGACCTACAGCACCTGAAAGTCCAACGAGATACCCATTTTAGTTCGTTAATACTATAATTAGGCTTCCCTATAAGGATAGGAGATTCGGGGTCCCGTGACTAACCCAATAAGGGTGTACATTAGGCTATAAAATTATTTCCAAGAGTAAGAATTTCCAGCCTTTATAAACTGTTGTTCAGTATTCTTTGACCTACAGCACCTGAAAGTCCAACGAGATACCCATTTTAGTTCGTTAATACTATAATTAGGCTTCCCCTATAAGGATAGGAGATTCGGGGTCCCGTGACTAACCCAATAAGGGTGTACATTAGGCTATAAAATTATTTCCAAGAGTAAGAATTTCCAGCCTTTATAAACTGTTGTTCAGTATTCTTTGACCTACAGCACCTGAAAGTCCAACGAGATACCCATTTTAGTTCGTTAATACTATAATTAGGCTTCCCTATAAGGATAGGAGATTCTGGGTCCCGTGACTAACCCAATAAGGGTGTACATTAGGCTATAAAATTATTTCCAAGAGTAAGAATTTCCAGCCTTTATAAACTGTTGTTCAGTATTCTTTGACCTACAGCACCTGAAAGTCCAACGAGATACCCATTTTAGTTTGTTAATACTATAATTAGGCTTCCCCTATAAGGATAGGAGATTCGGGGTCCCGTGACTAACCCAATAAGGGTGTACATTAGGCTATAAAATTATTTCCAAGAGTAAGAATTTCCAGCCTTTATAAACTGTTGTTCAGTATTCTTTGACCTACAGCACCTGAAAGTCCAACGAGATACCCATTTTAGTTTGTTAATACTATAATTAGGCTTCCCTATAAGGATAGGAGATTCGGGGTCCCGTGACTAACCCAATAAGGGTGTACATTAGGCTATAAAATTATTTCCAAGAGTAAGAATTTCCAGCCTTTATAAACTGTTGTTCAGTATTCTTTGACCTACAGCACCTGAAAGTCCAACGAGATACCCATTTTAGTTCGTTAATACTATAATTAGGCTTCCCTATAAGGATAGGAGATTCTGGGTCCCGTGACTAACCCAATAAGGGTGTACATTAGGCTATAAAATTATTTCCAAGAGTAAGAATTTCCAGCCTTTATAAACTGTTGTTCAGTATTCTTTGACCTACAGCACCTGAAAGTCCAACGAGATACCCATTTTAGTTCGTTAATACTATAATTAGGCTTCCCCTATAAGGATAGGAGATTCTGGGTCCCGTGACTAACCCAATAAGGGTGTACATTAGGCTATAAAATTATTTCCAAGAGTAAGAATTTCCAGCCTTTATAAACTGTTGTTCAGTATTCTTTGACCTACAGCACCTGAAAGTCCAACGAGATACCCATTTTAGTTTGTTAATACTATAATTAGGCTTCCCCTATAAGGATAGGAGATTCGGGGTCCCGTGACTAACCCAATAAGGGTGTACATTAGGCTATAAAATTATTTCCAAGAGTAAGAATTTCCAGCCTTTATAAACTGTTGTTCAGTATTCTTTGACCTACAGCACCTGAAAGTCCAACGAGATACCCATTTTAGTTCGTTAATACTATAATTAGGCTTCCCCTATAAGGATAGGAGATTCGGGGTCCCGTGACTAACCCAATAAGGGTGTACATTAGGCTATAAAATTATTTCCAAGAGTAAGAATTTCCAGCCTTTATAAACTGTTGTTCAGTATTCTTTGACCTACAGCACCTGAAAGTCCAACGAGATACCCATTTTAGTTCGTTAATACTATAATTAGGCTTCCCCTATAAGGATAGGAGATTCTGGGTCCCGTGACTAACCCAATAAGGGTGTACATTAGGCTATAAAATTATTTCCAAGAGTAAGAATTTCCAGCCTTTATAAACTGTTGTTCAGTATTCTTTGACCTACAGCACCTGAAAGTCCAACGAGATACCCATTTTAGTTCGTTAATACTATAATTAGGCTTCCCTATAAGGATAGGAGATTCGGGGTCCCGTGACTAACCCAATAAGGGTGTACATTAGGCTATAAAATTATTTCCAAGAGTAAGAATTTCCAGCCTTTATAAACTGTTGTTCAGTATTCTTTGACCTACAGCACCTGAAAGTCCAACGAGATACCCATTTTAGTTTGTTAATACTATAATTAGGCTTCCCCTATAAGGATAGGAGATTCGGGGTCCCGTGACTAACCCAATAAGGGTGTACATTAGGCTATAAAATTATTTCCAAGAGTAAGAATTTCCAGCCTTTATAAACTGTTGTTCAGTATTCTTTGACCTACAGCACCTGAAAGTCCAACGAGATACCCATTTTAGTTCGTTAATACTATAATTAGGCTTCCCCTATAAGGATAGGAGATTCGGGGTCCCGTGACTAACCCAATAAGGGTGTACATTAGGCTATAAAATTATTTCCAAGAGTAAGAATTTCCAGCCTTTATAAACTGTTGTTCAGTATTCTTTGACCTACAGCACCTGAAAGTCCAACGAGATACCCATTTTAGTTCGTTAATACTATAATTAGGCTTCCCCTATAAGGATAGGAGATTCTGGGTCCCGTGACTAACCCAATAAGGGTGTACATTAGGCTATAAAATTATTTCCAAGAGTAAGAATTTCCAGCCTTTATAAACTGTTGTTCAGTATTCTTTGACCTACAGCACCTGAAAGTCCAACGAGATACCCATTTTAGTTCGTTAATACTATAATTAGGCTTCCCTATAAGGATAGGAGATTCGGGGTCCCGTGACTAACCCAATAAGGGTGTACATTAGGCTATAAAATTATTTCCAAGAGTAAGAATTTCCAGCCTTTATAAACTGTTGTTCAGTATTCTTTGACCTACAGCACCTGAAAGTCCAACGAGATACCCATTTTAGTTCGTTAATACTATAATTAGGCTTCCCTATAAGGATAGGAGATTCGGGGTCCCGTGACTAACCCAATAAGGGTGTACATTAGGCTATAAAATTATTTCCAAGAGTAAGAATTTCCAGCCTTTATAAACTGTTGTTCAGTATTCTTTGACCTACAGCACCTGAAAGTCCAACGAGATACCCATTTTAGTTTGTTAATACTATAATTAGGCTTCCCCTATAAGGATAGGAGATTCGGGGTCCCGTGACTAACCCAATAAGGGTGTACATTAGGCTATAAAATTATTTCCAAGAGTAAGAATTTCCAGCCTTTATAAACTGTTGTTCAGTATTCTTTGACCTACAGCACCTGAAAGTCCAACGAGATACCCATTTTAGTTTGTTAATACTATAATTAGGCTTCCCCTATAAGGATAGGAGATTCGGGGTCCCGTGACTAACCCAATAAGGGTGTACATTAGGCTATAAAATTATTTCCAAGAGTAAGAATTTCCAGCCTTTATAAACTGTTGTTCAGTATTCTTTGACCTACAGCACCTGAAAGTCCAACGAGATACCCATTTTAGTTCGTTAATACTATAATTAGGCTTCCCCTATAAGGATAGGAGATTCTGGGTCCCGTGACTAACCCAATAAGGGTGTACATTAGGCTATAAAATTATTTCCAAGAGTAAGAATTTCCAGCCTTTATAAACTGTTGTTCAGTATTCTTTGACCTACAGCACCTGAAAGTCCAACGAGATACCCATTTTAGTTCGTTAATACTATAATTAGGCTTCCCCTATAAGGATAGGAGATTCGGGTCCCGTGACTAACCCAATAAGGGTGTACATTAGGCTATAAAATTATTTCCAAGAGTAAGAATTTCCAGCCTTTATAAACTGTTGTTCAGTATTCTTTGACCTACAGCACCTGAAAGTCCAACGAGATACCCATTTTAGTTTGTTAATACTATAATTAGGCTTCCCCTATAAGGATAGGAGATTCGGGGTCCCGTGACTAACCCAATAAGGGTGTACATTAGGCTATAAAATTATTTCCAAGAGTAAGAATTTCCAGCCTTTATAAACTGTTGTTCAGTATTCTTTGACCTACAGCACCTGAAAGTCCAACGAGATACCCATTTTAGTTCGTTAATACTATAATTAGGCTTCCCTATAAGGATAGGAGATTCGGGGTCCCGTGACTAACCCAATAAGGGTGTACATTAGGCTATAAAATTATTTCCAAGAGTAAGAATTTCCAGCCTTTATAAACTGTTGTTCAGTATTCTTTGACCTACAGCACCTGAAAGTCCAACGAGATACCCATTTTAGTTTGTTAATACTATAATTAGGCTTCCCCTATAAGGATAGGAGATTCGGGGTCCCGTGACTAACCCAATAAGGGTGTACATTAGGCTATAAAATTATTTCCAAGAGTAAGAATTTCCAGCCTTTATAAACTGTTGTTCAGTATTCTTTGACCTACAGCACCTGAAAGTCCAACGAGATACCCATTTTAGTTTGTTAATACTATAATTAGGCTTCCCCTATAAGGATAGGAGATTCGGGGTCCCGTGACTAACCCAATAAGGGTGTACATTAGGCTATAAAATTATTTCCAAGAGTAAGAATTTCCAGCCTTTATAAACTGTTGTTCAGTATTCTTTGACCTACAGCACCTGAAAGTCCAACGAGATACCCATTTTAGTTTGTTAATACTATAATTAGGCTTCCCCTATAAGGATAGGAGATTCGGGGTCCCGTGACTAACCCAATAAGGGTGTACATTAGGCTATAAAATTATTTCCAAGAGTAAGAATTTCCAGCCTTTATAAACTGTTGTTCAGTATTCTTTGACCTACAGCACCTGAAAGTCCAACGAGATACCCATTTTAGTTTGTTAATACTATAATTAGGCTTCCCCTATAAGGATAGGAGATTCGGGGTCCCGTGACTAACCCAATAAGGGTGTACATTAGGCTATAAAATTATTTCCAAGAGTAAGAATTTCCAGCCTTTATAAACTGTTGTTCAGTATTCTTTGACCTACAGCACCTGAAAGTCCAACGAGATACCCATTTTAGTTCGTTAATACTATAATTAGGCTTCCCCTATAAGGATAGGAGATTCGGGGTCCCGTGACTAACCCAATAAGGGTGTACATTAGGCTATAAAATTATTTCCAAGAGTAAGAATTTCCAGCCTTTATAAACTGTTGTTCAGTATTCTTTGACCTACAGCACCTGAAAGTCCAACGAGATACCCATTTTAGTTCGTTAATACTATAATTAGGCTTCCCCTATAAGGATAGGAGATTCTGGGTCCCGTGACTAACCCAATAAGGGTGTACATTAGGCTATAAAATTATTTCCAAGAGTAAGAATTTCCAGCCTTTATAAACTGTTGTTCAGTATTCTTTGACCTACAGCACCTGAAAGTCCAACGAGATACCCATTTTAGTTTGTTAATACTATAATTAGGCTTCCCTATAAGGATAGGAGATTCGGGGTCCCGTGACTAACCCAATAAGGGTGTACATTAGGCTATAAAATTATTTCCAAGAGTAAGAATTTCCAGCCTTTATAAACTGTTGTTCAGTATTCTTTGACCTACAGCACCTGAAAGTCCAACGAGATACCCATTTTAGTTTGTTAATACTATAATTAGGCTTCCCTATAAGGATAGGAGATTCGGGGTCCCGTGACTAACCCAATAAGGGTGTACATTAGGCTATAAAATTATTTCCAAGAGTAAGAATTTCCAGCCTTTATAAACTGTTGTTCAGTATTCTTTGACCTACAGCACCTGAAAGTCCAACGAGATACCCATTTTAGTTTGTTAATACTATAATTAGGCTTCCCCTATAAGGATAGGAGATTCGGGGTCCCGTGACTAACCCAATAAGGGTGTACATTAGGCTATAAAATTATTTCCAAGAGTAAGAATTTCCAGCCTTTATAAACTGTTGTTCAGTATTCTTTGACCTATAGCACCTGAAAGTCCAACGAGATACCCATTTTAGTTCGTTAATACTATAATTAGGCTTCCCCTATAAGGATAGGAGATTCTGGGTCCCGTGACTAACCCAATAAGGGTGTACATTAGGCTATAAAATTATTTCCAAGAGTAAGAATTTCCAGCCTTTATAAACTGTTGTTCAGTATTCTTTGACCTACAGCACCTGAAAGTCCAACGAGATACCCATTTTAGTTTGTTAATACTATAATTAGGCTTCCCTATAAGGATAGGAGATTCTGGGTCCCGTGACTAACCCAATAAGGGTGTACATTAGGCTATAAAATTATTTCCAAGAGTAAGAATTTCCAGCCTTTATAAACTGTTGTTCAGTATTCTTTGACCTACAGCACCTGAAAGTCCAACGAGATACCCATTTTAGTTTGTTAATACTATAATTAGGCTTCCCCTATAAGGATAGGAGATTCGGGGTCCCGTGACTAACCCAATAAGGGTGTACATTAGGCTATAAAATTATTTCCAAGAGTAAGAATTTCCAGCCTTTATAAACTGTTGTTCAGTATTCTTTGACCTACAGCACCTGAAAGTCCAACGAGATACCCATTTTAGTTTGTTAATACTATAATTAGGCTTCCCTATAAGGATAGGAGATTCGGGGTCCCGTGACTAACCCAATAAGGGTGTACATTAGGCTATAAAATTATTTCCAAGAGTAAGAATTTCCAGCCTTTATAAACTGTTGTTCAGTATTCTTTGACCTACAGCACCTGAAAGTCCAACGAGATACCCATTTTAGTTTGTTAATACTATAATTAGGCTTCCCCTATAAGGATAGGAGATTCGGGGTCCCGTGACTAACCCAATAAGGGTGTACATTAGGCTATAAAATTATTTCCAAGAGTAAGAATTTCCAGCCTTTATAAACTGTTGTTCAGTATTCTTTGACCTACAGCACCTGAAAGTCCAACGAGATACCCATTTTAGTTTGTTAATACTATAATTAGGCTTCCCCTATAAGGATAGGAGATTCGGGGTCCCGTGACTAACCCAATAAGGGTGTACATTAGGCTATAAAATTATTTCCAAGAGTAAGAATTTCCAGCCTTTATAAACTGTTGTTCAGTATTCTTTGACCTACAGCACCTGAAAGTCCAACGAGATACCCATTTTAGTTTGTTAATACTATAATTAGGCTTCCCCTATAAGGATAGGAGATTCGGGGTCCCGTGACTAACCCAATAAGGGTGTACATTAGGCTATAAAATTATTTCCAAGAGTAAGAATTTCCAGCCTTTATAAACTGTTGTTCAGTATTCTTTGACCTATAGCACCTGAAAGTCCAACGAGATACCCATTTTAGTTTGTTAATACTATAATTAGGCTTCCCTATAAGGATAGGAGATTCGGGGTCCCGTGACTAACCCAATAAGGGTGTACATTAGGCTATAAAATTATTTCCAAGAGTAAGAATTTCCAGCCTTTATAAACTGTTGTTCAGTATTCTTTGACCTACAGCACCTGAAAGTCCAACGAGATACCCATTTTAGTTTGTTAATACTATAATTAGGCTTCCCCTATAAGGATAGGAGATTCGGGGTCCCGTGACTAACCCAATAAGGGTGTACATTAGGCTATAAAATTATTTCCAAGAGTAAGAATTTCCAGCCTTTATAAACTGTTGTTCAGTATTCTTTGACCTACAGCACCTGAAAGTCCAACGAGATACCCATTTTAGTTTGTTAATACTATAATTAGGCTTCCCCTATAAGGATAGGAGATTCGGGGTCCCGTGACTAACCCAATAAGGGTGTACATTAGGCTATAAAATTATTTCCAAGAGTAAGAATTTCCAGCCTTTATAAACTGTTGTTCAGTATTCTTTGACCTACAGCACCTGAAAGTCCAACGAGATACCCATTTTAGTTTGTTAATACTATAATTAGGCTTCCCCTATAAGGATAGGAGATTCGGGGTCCCGTGACTAACCCAATAAGGGTGTACATTAGGCTATAAAATTATTTCCAAGAGTAAGAATTTCCAGCCTTTATAAACTGTTGTTCAGTATTCTTTGACCTACAGCACCTGAAAGTCCAACGAGATACCCATTTTAGTTGTTAATACTATAATTAGGCTTCCCCTATAAGGATAGGAGATTCGGGGTCCCGTGACTAACCCAATAAGGGTGTACATTAGGCTATAAAATTATTTCCAAGAGTAAGAATTTCCAGCCTTTATAAACTGTTGTTCAGTATTCTTTGACCTACAGCACCTGAAAGTCCAACGAGATACCCATTTTAGTTTGTTAATACTATAATTAGGCTTCCCTATAAGGATAGGAGATTCTGGGTCCCGTGACTAACCCAATAAGGGTGTACATTAGGCTATAAAATTATTTCCAAGAGTAAGAATTTCCAGCCTTTATAAACTGTTGTTCAGTATTCTTTGACCTATAGCACCTGAAAGTCCAACGAGATACCCATTTTAGTTCGTTAATACTATAATTAGGCTTCCCTATAAGGATAGGAGATTCTGGGTCCCGTGACTAACCCAATAAGGGTGTACATTAGGCTATAAAATTATTTCCAAGAGTAAGAATTTCCAGCCTTTATAAACTGTTGTTCAGTATTCTTTGACCTATAGCACCTGAAAGTCCAACGAGATACCCATTTTAGTTTGTTAATACTATAATTAGGCTTCCCTATAAGGATAGGAGATTCGGGGTCCCGTGACTAACCCAATAAGGGTGTACATTAGGCTATAAAATTATTTCCAAGAGTAAGAATTTCCAGCCTTTATAAACTGTTGTTCAGTATTCTTTGACCTATAGCACCTGAAAGTCCAACGAGATACCCATTTTAGTTTGTTAATACTATAATTAGGCTTCCCCTATAAGGATAGGAGATTCGGGGTCCCGTGACTAACCCAATAAGGGTGTACATTAGGCTATAAAATTATTTCCAAGAGTAAGAATTTCCAGCCTTTATAAACTGTTGTTCAGTATTCTTTGACCTATAGCACCTGAAAGTCCAACGAGATACCCATTTTAGTTTGTTAATACTATAATTAGGCTTCCCCTATAAGGATAGGAGATTCGGGGTCCCGTGACTAACCCAATAAGGGTGTACATTAGGCTATAAAATTATTTCCAAGAGTAAGAATTTCCAGCCTTTATAAACTGTTGTTCAGTATTCTTTGACCTACAGCACCTGAAAGTCCAACGAGATACCCATTTTAGTTCGTTAATACTATAATTAGGCTTCCCCTATAAGGATAGGAGATTCGGGGTCCCGTGACTAACCCAATAAGGGTGTACATTAGGCTATAAAATTATTTCCAAGAGTAAGAATTTCCAGCCTTTATAAACTGTTGTTCAGTATTCTTTGACCTACAGCACCTGAAAGTCCAACGAGATACCCATTTTAGTTCGTTAATACTATAATTAGGCTTCCCCTATAAGGATAGGAGATTCGGGTCCCGTGACTAACCCAATAAGGGTGTACATTAGGCTATAAAATTATTTCCAAGAGTAAGAATTTCCAGCCTTTATAAACTGTTGTTCAGTATTCTTTGACCTATAGCACCTGAAAGTCCAACGAGATACCCATTTTAGTTTGTTAATACTATAATTAGGCTTCCCCTATAAGGATAGGAGATTCGGGGTCCCGTGACTAACCCAATAAGGGTGTACATTAGGCTATAAAATTATTTCCAAGAGTAAGAATTTCCAGCCTTTATAAACTGTTGTTCAGTATTCTTTGACCTATAGCACCTGAAAGTCCAACGAGATACCCATTTTAGTTTGTTAATACTATAATTAGGCTTCCCCTATAAGGATAGGAGATTCGGGGTCCCGTGACTAACCCAATAAGGGTGTACATTAGGCTATAAAATTATTTCCAAGAGTAAGAATTTCCAGCCTTTATAAACTGTTGTTCAGTATTCTTTGACCTATAGCACCTGAAAGTCCAACGAGATACCCATTTTAGTTTGTTAATACTATAATTAGGCTTCCCCTATAAGGATAGGAGATTCTGGGTCCCGTGACTAACCCAATAAGGGTGTACATTAGGCTATAAAATTATTTCCAAGAGTAAGAATTTCCAGCCTTTATAAACTGTTGTTCAGTATTCTTTGACCTATAGCACCTGAAAGTCCAACGAGATACCCATTTTAGTTCGTTAATACTATAATTAGGCTTCCCCTATAAGGATAGGAGATTCGGGGTCCCGTGACTAACCCAATAAGGGTGTACATTAGGCTATAAAATTATTTCCAAGAGTAAGAATTTCCAGCCTTTATAAACTGTTGTTCAGTATTCTTTGACCTATAGCACCTGAAAGTCCAACGAGATACCCATTTTAGTTTGTTAATACTATAATTAGGCTTCCCCTATAAGGATAGGAGATTCGGGGTCCCGTGACTAACCCAATAAGGGTGTACATTAGGCTATAAAATTATTTCCAAGAGTAAGAATTTCCAGCCTTTATAAACTGTTGTTCAGTATTCTTTGACCTATAGCACCTGAAAGTCCAACGAGATACCCATTTTAGTTTGTTAATACTATAATTAGGCTTCCCCTATAAGGATAGGAGATTCGGGGTCCCGTGACTAACCCAATAAGGGTGTACATTAGGCTATAAAATTATTTCCAAGAGTAAGAATTTCCAGCCTTTATAAACTGTTGTTCAGTATTCTTTGACCTATAGCACCTGAAAGTCCAACGAGATACCCATTTTAGTTTGTTAATACTATAATTAGGCTTCCCCTATAAGGATAGGAGATTCGGGGTCCCGTGACTAACCCAATAAGGGTGTACATTAGGCTATAAAATTATTTCCAAGAGTAAGAATTTCCAGCCTTTATAAACTGTTGTTCAGTATTCTTTGACCTACAGCACCTGAAAGTCCAACGAGATACCCATTTTAGTTTGTTAATACTATAATTAGGCTTCCCCTATAAGGATAGGAGATTCGGGGTCCCGTGACTAACCCAATAAGGGTGTACATTAGGCTATAAAATTATTTCCAAGAGTAAGAATTTCCAGCCTTTATAAACTGTTGTTCAGTATTCTTTGACCTATAGCACCTGAAAGTCCAACGAGATACCCATTTTAGTTCGTTAATACTATAATTAGGCTTCCCTATAAGGATAGGAGATTCTGGGTCCCGTGACTAACCCAATAAGGGTGTACATTAGGCTATAAAATTATTTCCAAGAGTAAGAATTTCCAGCCTTTATAAACTGTTGTTCAGTATTCTTTGACCTATAGCACCTGAAAGTCCAACGAGATACCCATTTTAGTTTGTTAATACTATAATTAGGCTTCCCCTATAAGGATAGGAGATTCGGGGTCCCGTGACTAACCCAATAAGGGTGTACATTAGGCTATAAAATTATTTCCAAGAGTAAGAATTTCCAGCCTTTATAAACTGTTGTTCAGTATTCTTTGACCTACAGCACCTGAAAGTCCAACGAGATACCCATTTTAGTTCGTTAATACTATAATTAGGCTTCCCTATAAGGATAGGAGATTCTGGGTCCCGTGACTAACCCAATAAGGGTGTACATTAGGCTATAAAATTATTTCCAAGAGTAAGAATTTCCAGCCTTTATAAACTGTTGTTCAGTATTCTTTGACCTATAGCACCTGAAAGTCCAACGAGATACCCATTTTAGTTTGTTAATACTATAATTAGGCTTCCCCTATAAGGATAGGAGATTCGGGGTCCCGTGACTAACCCAATAAGGGTGTACATTAGGCTATAAAATTATTTCCAAGAGTAAGAATTTCCAGCCTTTATAAACTGTTGTTCAGTATTCTTTGACCTACAGCACCTGAAAGTCCAACGAGATACCCATTTTAGTTTGTTAATACTATAATTAGGCTTCCCCTATAAGGATAGGAGATTCGGGGTCCCGTGACTAACCCAATAAGGGTGTACATTAGGCTATAAAATTATTTCCAAGAGTAAGAATTTCCAGCCTTTATAAACTGTTGTTCAGTATTCTTTGACCTATAGCACCTGAAAGTCCAACGAGATACCCATTTTAGTTCGTTAATACTATAATTAGGCTTCCCCTATAAGGATAGGAGATTCGGGTCCCGTGACTAACCCAATAAGGGTGTACATTAGGCTATAAAATTATTTCCAAGAGTAAGAATTTCCAGCCTTTATAAACTGTTGTTCAGTATTCTTTGACCTATAGCACCTGAAAGTCCAACGAGATACCCATTTTAGTTGTTAATACTATAATTAGGCTTCCCTATAAGGATAGGAGATTCGGGGTCCCGTGACTAACCCAATAAGGGTGTACATTAGGCTATAAAATTATTTCCAAGAGTAAGAATTTCCAGCCTTTATAAACTGTTGTTCAGTATTCTTTGACCTATAGCACCTGAAAGTCCAACGAGATACCCATTTTAGTTTGTTAATACTATAATTAGGCTTCCCTATAAGGATAGGAGATTCGGGGTCCCGTGACTAACCCAATAAGGGTGTACATTAGGCTATAAAATTATTTCCAAGAGTAAGAATTTCCAGCCTTTATAAACTGTTGTTCAGTATTCTTTGACCTATAGCACCTGAAAGTCCAACGAGATACCCATTTTAGTTTCGTTAATACTATAATTAGGCTTCCCCTATAAGGATAGGAGATTCGGGGTCCCGTGACTAACCCAATAAGGGTGTACATTAGGCTATAAAATTATTTCCAAGAGTAAGAATTTCCAGCCTTTATAAACTGTTGTTCAGTATTCTTTGACCTACAGCACCTGAAAGTCCAACGAGATACCCATTTTAGTTTGTTAATACTATAATTAGGCTTCCCCTATAAGGATAGGAGATTCGGGGTCCCGTGACTAACCCAATAAGGGTGTACATTAGGCTATAAAATTATTTCCAAGAGTAAGAATTTCCAGCCTTTATAAACTGTTGTTCAGTATTCTTTGACCTACAGCACCTGAAAGTCCAACGAGATACCCATTTTAGTTTGTTAATACTATAATTAGGCTTCCCCTATAAGGATAGGAGATTCGGGGTCCCGTGACTAACCCAATAAGGGTGTACATTAGGCTATAAAATTATTTCCAAGAGTAAGAATTTCCAGCCTTTATAAACTGTTGTTCAGTATTCTTTGACCTACAGCACCTGAAAGTCCAACGAGATACCCATTTTAGTTCGTTAATACTATAATTAGGCTTCCCTATAAGGATAGGAGATTCTGGGTCCCGTGACTAACCCAATAAGGGTGTACATTAGGCTATAAAATTATTTCCAAGAGTAAGAATTTCCAGCCTTTATAAACTGTTGTTCAGTATTCTTTGACCTACAGCACCTGAAAGTCCAACGAGATACCCATTTTAGTTCGTTAATACTATAATTAGGCTTCCCTATAAGGATAGGAGATTCGGGGTCCCGTGACTAACCCAATAAGGGTGTACATTAGGCTATAAAATTATTTCCAAGAGTAAGAATTTCCAGCCTTTATAAACTGTTGTTCAGTATTCTTTGACCTATAGCACCTGAAAGTCCAACGAGATACCCATTTTAGTTTGTTAATACTATAATTAGGCTTCCCCTATAAGGATAGGAGATTCGGGGTCCCGTGACTAACCCAATAAGGGTGTACATTAGGCTATAAAATTATTTCCAAGAGTAAGAATTTCCAGCCTTTATAAACTGTTGTTCAGTATTCTTTGACCTACAGCACCTGAAAGTCCAACGAGATACCCATTTTAGTTTGTTAATACTATAATTAGGCTTCCCCTATAAGGATAGGAGATTCGGGGTCCCGTGACTAACCCAATAAGGGTGTACATTAGGCTATAAAATTATTTCCAAGAGTAAGAATTTCCAGCCTTTATAAACTGTTGTTCAGTATTCTTTGACCTATAGCACCTGAAAGTCCAACGAGATACCCATTTTAGTTTGTTAATACTATAATTAGGCTTCCCCTATAAGGATAGGAGATTCGGGGTCCCGTGACTAACCCAATAAGGGTGTACATTAGGCTATAAAATTATTTCCAAGAGTAAGAATTTCCAGCCTTTATAAACTGTTGTTCAGTATTCTTTGACCTATAGCACCTGAAAGTCCAACGAGATACCCATTTTAGTTTGTTAATACTATAATTAGGCTTCCCCTATAAGGATAGGAGATTCGGGGTCCCGTGACTAACCCAATAAGGGTGTACATTAGGCTATAAAATTATTTCCAAGAGTAAGAATTTCCAGCCTTTATAAACTGTTGTTCAGTATTCTTTGACCTATAGCACCTGAAAGTCCAACGAGATACCCATTTTAGTTTGTTAATACTATAATTAGGCTTCCCCTATAAGGATAGGAGATTCGGGGTCCCGTGACTAACCCAATAAGGGTGTACATTAGGCTATAAAATTATTTCCAAGAGTAAGAATTTCCAGCCTTTATAAACTGTTGTTCAGTATTCTTTGACCTATAGCACCTGAAAGTCCAACGAGATACCCATTTTAGTTTGTTAATACTATAATTAGGCTTCCCCTATAAGGATAGGAGATTCGGGGTCCCGTGACTAACCCAATAAGGGTGTACATTAGGCTATAAAATTATTTCCAAGAGTAAGAATTTCCAGCCTTTATAAACTGTTGTTCAGTATTCTTTGACCTATAGCACCTGAAAGTCCAACGAGATACCCATTTTAGTTTGTTAATACTATAATTAGGCTTCCCCTATAAGGATAGGAGATTCTGGGTCCCGTGACTAACCCAATAAGGGTGTACATTAGGCTATAAAATTATTTCCAAGAGTAAGAATTTCCAGCCTTTATAAACTGTTGTTCAGTATTCTTTGACCTATAGCACCTGAAAGTCCAACGAGATACCCATTTTAGTTTGTTAATACTATAATTAGGCTTCCCTATAAGGATAGGAGATTCTGGGTCCCGTGACTAACCCAATAAGGGTGTACATTAGGCTATAAAATTATTTCCAAGAGTAAGAATTTCCAGCCTTTATAAACTGTTGTTCAGTATTCTTTGACCTATAGCACCTGAAAGTCCAACGAGATACCCATTTTAGTTTGTTAATACTATAATTAGGCTTCCCTATAAGGATAGGAGATTCTGGGTCCCGTGACTAACCCAATAAGGGTGTACATTAGGCTATAAAATTATTTCCAAGAGTAAGAATTTCCAGCCTTTATAAACTGTTGTTCAGTATTCTTTGACCTACAGCACCTGAAAGTCCAACGAGATACCCATTTTAGTTCGTTAATACTATAATTAGGCTTCCCCTATAAGGATAGGAGATTCGGGGTCCCGTGACTAACCCAATAAGGGTGTACATTAGGCTATAAAATTATTTCCAAGAGTAAGAATTTCCAGCCTTTATAAACTGTTGTTCAGTATTCTTTGACCTATAGCACCTGAAAGTCCAACGAGATACCCATTTTAGTTTGTTAATACTATAATTAGGCTTCCCCTATAAGGATAGGAGATTCTGGGTCCCGTGACTAACCCAATAAGGGTGTACATTAGGCTATAAAATTATTTCCAAGAGTAAGAATTTCCAGCCTTTATAAACTGTTGTTCAGTATTCTTTGACCTACAGCACCTGAAAGTCCAACGAGATACCCATTTTAGTTTGTTAATACTATAATTAGGCTTCCCCTATAAGGATAGGAGATTCGGGGTCCCGTGACTAACCCAATAAGGGTGTACATTAGGCTATAAAATTATTTCCAAGAGTAAGAATTTCCAGCCTTTATAAACTGTTGTTCAGTATTCTTTGACCTATAGCACCTGAAAGTCCAACGAGATACCCATTTTAGTTCGTTAATACTATAATTAGGCTTCCCCTATAAGGATAGGAGATTCTGGGTCCCGTGACTAACCCAATAAGGGTGTACATTAGGCTATAAAATTATTTCCAAGAGTAAGAATTTCCAGCCTTTATAAACTGTTGTTCAGTATTCTTTGACCTATAGCACCTGAAAGTCCAACGAGATACCCATTTTAGTTCGTTAATACTATAATTAGGCTTCCCTATAAGGATAGGAGATTCTGGGTCCCGTGACTAACCCAATAAGGGTGTACATTAGGCTATAAAATTATTTCCAAGAGTAAGAATTTCCAGCCTTTATAAACTGTTGTTCAGTATTCTTTGACCTATAGCACCTGAAAGTCCAACGAGATACCCATTTTAGTTGTTAATACTATAATTAGGCTTCCCTATAAGGATAGGAGATTCGGGGTCCCGTGACTAACCCAATAAGGGTGTACATTAGGCTATAAAATTATTTCCAAGAGTAAGAATTTCCAGCCTTTATAAACTGTTGTTCAGTATTCTTTGACCTATAGCACCTGAAAGTCCAACGAGATACCCATTTTAGTTTGTTAATACTATAATTAGGCTTCCCCTATAAGGATAGGAGATTCGGGGTCCCGTGACTAACCCAATAAGGGTGTACATTAGGCTATAAAATTATTTCCAAGAGTAAGAATTTCCAGCCTTTATAAACTGTTGTTCAGTATTCTTTGACCTATAGCACCTGAAAGTCCAACGAGATACCCATTTTAGTTTGTTAATACTATAATTAGGCTTCCCCTATAAGGATAGGAGATTCTGGGTCCCGTGACTAACCCAATAAGGGTGTACATTAGGCTATAAAATTATTTCCAAGAGTAAGAATTTCCAGCCTTTATAAACTGTTGTTCAGTATTCTTTGACCTATAGCACCTGAAAGTCCAACGAGATACCCATTTTAGTTTGTTAATACTATAATTAGGCTTCCCTATAAGGATAGGAGATTCTGGGTCCCGTGACTAACCCAATAAGGGTGTACATTAGGCTATAAAATTATTTCCAAGAGTAAGAATTTCCAGCCTTTATAAACTGTTGTTCAGTATTCTTTGACCTACAGCACCTGAAAGTCCAACGAGATACCCATTTTAGTTTGTTAATACTATAATTAGGCTTCCCCTATAAGGATAGGAGATTCGGGTCCCGTGACTAACCCAATAAGGGTGTACATTAGGCTATAAAATTATTTCCAAGAGTAAGAATTTCCAGCCTTTATAAACTGTTGTTCAGTATTCTTTGACCTATAGCACCTGAAAGTCCAACGAGATACCCATTTTAGTTCGTTAATACTATAATTAGGCTTCCCTATAAGGATAGGAGATTCTGGGTCCCGTGACTAACCCAATAAGGGTGTACATTAGGCTATAAAATTATTTCCAAGAGTAAGAATTTCCAGCCTTTATAAACTGTTGTTCAGTATTCTTTGACCTATAGCACCTGAAAGTCCAACGAGATACCCATTTTAGTTTGTTAATACTATAATTAGGCTTCCCCTATAAGGATAGGAGATTCGGGGTCCCGTGACTAACCCAATAAGGGTGTACATTAGGCTATAAAATTATTTCCAAGAGTAAGAATTTCCAGCCTTTATAAACTGTTGTTCAGTATTCTTTGACCTATAGCACCTGAAAGTCCAACGAGATACCCATTTTAGTTTGTTAATACTATAATTAGGCTTCCCCTATAAGGATAGGAGATTCGGGGTCCCGTGACTAACCCAATAAGGGTGTACATTAGGCTATAAAATTATTTCCAAGAGTAAGAATTTCCAGCCTTTATAAACTGTTGTTCAGTATTCTTTGACCTATAGCACCTGAAAGTCCAACGAGATACCCATTTTAGTTTGTTAATACTATAATTAGGCTTCCCCTATAAGGATAGGAGATTCGGGGTCCCGTGACTAACCCAATAAGGGTGTACATTAGGCTATAAAATTATTTCCAAGAGTAAGAATTTCCAGCCTTTATAAACTGTTGTTCAGTATTCTTTGACCTATAGCACCTGAAAGTCCAACGAGATACCCATTTTAGTTTGTTAATACTATAATTAGGCTTCCCCTATAAGGATAGGAGATTCGGGGTCCGTGACTAACCCAATAAGGGTGTACATTAGGCTATAAATGTTAGGACAAAGAGGATTGGTGAAACCACTTTTGTAAACCTTAGTCTAATTCACTTCTGTCATTTTTGGCTAAAATAGAAGTACTGAATAGAAGACAAGAAACTGCTGATTAGAAGATATGAAGAAGTGCTGAAGTTGCAGAAGTTCTGAAGTCCAAACCAGACAAGTTCACTTCAGAAGTACTGAAGACAAAACTACTCTTCAGTAGTTGTCCTTCATCAGCACTTAGCAGAAGATATTTGCCACCGCCTTTTTGCATCAGTAGTTTGTTGTTTAATATTACTTTTAGCTTTATTTGTTTCTTTCAATGTTGCAACTTGTGCAACTTGTAACTGGACTTTCTGTACTTGCTTTTCAGGCAAGATACATGCATGTAATCGTCTATAAATAGAAGGCTTCAACCTTCTATTTTAGACATTGATTTTTAAACAGAAAAATCCTTCAAACACTCTCATTGTTATATTCCATTTCTGTATTTATTGTGAATCTTCTAAGTATCTAATTCTCATTTACAACTTAGATTCATAATAAATACTTTGTCATTTATTTGTTTCAAACATCAAGGGGGAGTTATAACTCTGCCTTTGCATAAAAAGTGTTGCTTTAACTTATAACATTCCGCTGTGCTTATAATCTGATTTACAAGGACTTGCTAAACACTTAAGTGTCAAGATAGCAAGTTCTTACTTAGCAAACAAGAGCAAACTGATCCAACAATTGGTATCAGAGCATTGGTTTATCTGATCACATATCAATCTAACAAATTGAGAATCAGACACAAAGCTCTTATTGATATTCAATAAAAAGATCAAAAGTTCACTTTTTATCAATATCCATCACTTAAAAGAGTCATCAGACAAATCTATACTCTTTAAAAATGGATCCACATAATACTGGTTCTGCCACCAAACCTGCCATGCTTGTGAGAAATGAGTACAATATATGGCAGAAAAGAATGGCACATACCTTGTCACAAACCAACACAGGTTGTTGGAGATCTGTGATATATGGTCCACACAAACCAGTAAACATAAATCTTGAAACTAAAGAAGGGATTCCTAAGGATCCCAAAGACTATACAGATGAGGATTTCCTAAAACTTGAGCTAGATGCTAAGGCATTCTCTATGTTGGCAATGGCTCTCCCAAATGAAATATACTCTGGCCTTTTACATTGTGAAAGTGCCAAAGAACTTTGGGACTGTCTTAAAGAACAGTTTGGAGGAACTGAAGAGGTGATTGCCAACACCAGAGAAATTTTGGCTCAACAATATGAAACATTTGCTTATATTAATGGGGAGACTTTGACACAACAATTTGAAAGATTCTCCTCATTAATCTCTGAGCTAAAGTTAAATGGTCAGACCTATACAACAGTATCTATGTTACATAGATTTTTAAGGTCTCTACCTGACAAATGGGAAACTTACTCCATTGTCTTAAGATCCTCACCAGATTTTAGCTCCCTCACTCTTACAAAACTCCATGGGAGATTACTCACTTTTGAAAGAGAAATCGATCAAAAGAAGAAATTACAAACTTCTGGTAAAACTGCTGATGACTACCTACCAGGTAGTACAGCACTTTTGGGACAAGATTCACCAACTTGTTCCTATGGATCTTATGACAATATTGACATAACCACTGGGATCTCATCAGAAAGATCTTTCCCAGGTTATGACAATGATGACCAAGGTCAAACTGCTGATAATCTATGTTTTATCATGGATGATTTGAAAAATTTTAGCAGTGATGACTTGGAAGAAATGGACATACTTCACCAACTGGCCATGCTAAGCATTAAAACTAACAAGTTTTATAAAAGGTCAGGAAGGAAATTTCCAGGATTGACCAGTAACACAAAAATTGGTTTTGACAAATCTAAACTGAGATGTCACAAGTGTCAGAAGTTGGGACACTTTGCTAGAGAGTGTAGAAGCTCTAGCTTTAACCAATCACAATCTGGAAATAACTATAACCCCAATTATAATAGGAACAATGGAACTCAAGGGAGTGCTCATTTTGTACAGGCACAAGCTCCTCAACAGCAATATATGCCTCAAGTACAATATGTTCAAGTGCCTGCTCAACAGATGCAGAGCCAACAATCAATCCCTCCCTTTCCAGCTGCTCAACTTCCTCCACAGCCTCAACAACCCCCTCAACAAAGCCTCTTTACCTCGGGGTATGTTGACTGGAGCAGTCTCCCTTATGACACCACAGAGTGTAATCCTGATGCAGACAACAAAGTGTTTGACATCAACTGGGGAGAACCAGACAATGGCAGAAAGAACTTTGCCTTAATGGCATTTGAAGGCTGTACCTCAAAATCTGCATTGTCTCAGGTATCAAAAGAATCTTTGACAAAACTATGTTCAAACTCTTGCAAAGAAACTTTTGCTCTCATAAGAGAGACAAACGTGCACCTACAAGGCAAAGCCAATGATTTAGAAAGAAAATACACACAGATAAAATGTGATTTGGAAAGAAAACTGTGTGCTAAAACAAAAGAGGTTTCTAAATTAACTGACTCTGCCATTGAAACCCAAGCACAAATCAAAATGATGCTAAATGACCTGGGAGATGTCAGACAAGAGCTTGCTGACACCAGGATCACTTGTGAAAAATGGGTTGAATCTTGTAGGGGGTATCAACTACTGCTAAACAAACAAAGTGCTTCAAATGTGAAGTTTGGCATAGGATACCATCATGTTGAAACACCAACAGATTTTTCTCCCAAAACTACTGAAGATGGGAGAAGAATTGTTTCAAATGAAACTTCTGAAGGGAAAGAATGCACATCTTTCCATGAAAACTTTCTAAACAGAAATCCTGGCATTTTTAAAGAAAGTACTTCAGAAGTATTTACAAAAACTGACAACAAGCCATCAGTAGTTTCATCTACTTCAGGAGTTGAGACCCTGAAAACTACTGATGAGCAAAATCTTTTTTACTGTCAGAAATTTGCCTTCAGATCAAAAACAGAAGGCAAAAGAATGTGAAATTTGTGGCCTGTTCAACCACAAAACTGAATTTTGTAGATACAGAAAAGGAATTCAGTTCAATCAAAAATTTAAACAACAGGTTGTGGGAAATCAAATCAGAAATGATTATGAAAAAGTCTTTAAACCCAAGAAACAACCTGAAAACACCTTTTCTCAGAAAAAGATAAAATCTCAACCAAAATCTTTTTCTCAAAATTCCCTGTCAGTAGTTAGACCAGAATCATCAGCAGTTTCACAAACTGCTGAGATTCAAAATCTAAAGAACATGGTAGAACTACTGATGACCAAGGTTGATGGTGGTCCTAAAAAGGATACCACCATGGTTCTTCATGAAAAATCCATTGCCAAAAAGACATGGATTTCTCAACCTGGTCAAAACAAACTGTAACTGTTCCCAAGAGCAAACCCAAAGCCAAACAGGCTTGGGTTTCCAAATCTAACTAATTTGCTTTTATGTGCAGAGAGTTTCCAGGGGCTTAAACAGCATATGGTATGTTGATAGTGGAGGCTCTATGCACATGACTGGATGCAGATACCTGATAAACAACTTTATCAGCCAAAGAGAAGGATCTGTGTCCTTTGGGAACAATGCTAAGGGATATGTGCTAGGACATGGCAATGTCTCCTCTGGCAAAATACAGTTTGACAAGGTCAATCTGGTGGAAAACCTTGAATACAACTTGCTGAGTGTGTCACAAATGTGTGATAAAGGATATTCTTCCTTTTTCACAAAGACAGCTTGCAAGATCATCTCACCAGAAGGCCAGAAGTTGATTGAGAAGATTATAGAAGATCATACTTTGCTGATTGCCAAAAGATGTGGCAATGTCTATGCAGTGGACATTGAAAAAGACAAAGTATTGAACAACACTGCCTGTTTCTTCTCAAGGGCATCAACTTCAGAAACAGATCTCTGGCACAGGAGACTTGGCCATGTGAACTTTAAAACCATAAATAAAGTCACAAAAATGGGCTTGGTCAGAGGTCTACCTTTGAAAGTATACCAGTGTCAAGAACACTGTGTATCCTGTTTAAAGGGAAAACAGCATAAGTCCTCCTATAAGTCTATTGAAGAATCAAAAACAACTGCATGTCTTCAACTACTCCATATGGACTTATTTGGGCCTGTCAAGATTATGAGCCTTGGTAAAAAGAAGTACTGCTTAGTCATCATTGATGACTACTCAAGATTCACATGGGTATTCTTCTTATTTTCCAAGGATGAGGCTGCTGAAATCATCAAGTTCTTCATTCTACAAGTAGAGAAACAATATTCTCTATCTGTCAAAACCATTAGAAGTGACAATGGGACAGAGTTCAGGAACAAAACTCTGGATGAATTCTGTTTGTCTAAAGGGATTATTAGACAATACAGTGTTCCCAGAACTCCTGAACAAAATGGTGTAGTAGAAAGGAAGAACAGAACATTGATAGAAGGAGCAAGAACAATGTTAGCTGATTCTGGACTGCCATTGTACTTTTGGGCAGAAGCAGTTAACACAGCATGTTATGTTCAGAATAGAGTTCTTGTGGTCAAGAGACATTCCAAGACTGCCTATGAAGTTCTTCATGGCATGAAGCCCCTTATCTCCTTTTTCAGGGCTTTTGGGTGTCAATGTTTCATCTTGAACATCAAGGAATCTATCTCAAAGTTTGCTGCCAAAGTTGACTCAGGTTACTTTCTTGGTTACTCTTCAACTAGAAAAGCCTACAAGGTTTTAATTCTCACACCAAGATAGTAGAAGAAACATTGAATGTCAAGTTCAATGAGTCAAAACACACTCTTATTCCAGCACATCCTGCTGAACTCTTTGACCTTGACAACTTTCACTTTGGACCTGAAAAGGCTGTTACTTCTTCCAAACCTACTTATTATGGTGATCAAAGGTTTGAAGATGAGGATCCTGCACCATGGACTCCTCAAACAGTCATTAAGTCAACTACAACACCATCAGAAGTTTTCCAAACTTCTGATCAAACAAATACTGAAGGCCAAACTCAAACATCTGCTTCAGCACCTGCAACTACTGAAGAAGCTGCAACTGCTGAACCAGATATCATAGACCTCAGTAGTTTGTTTGAAGAACCAGAGCCACCTACACCTGTCAGTGGTTTACAACAACTGATTGAACACAGAGATCATCCACTTGATCAAATCATGGGTGATATAGCTACAGGTGTTCTGACCAGAAACCAGCTCTCCAACTTTTGCCTATTCTCAGCCTTTATTTCACAGTTGGAACCAAAGAAGTACCAGGAAGCCCTCAAAGACAATAATTGGGTGCAGGCTATGCAAGATGAACTACTACAGTTCAACAAGCAACAGGTCTGGGAAATCTGTCCCTTACCTCAAAACAAGCAACCAATTGGTACAAGATGGGTTTTCAGGAACAAACAAGATGAAGCTGGTATGATAATCAAGAACAAGGCAAGACTGGTAGTTCAAGGGTACTCTCAAGAAGAGGGAATTGACTATGATGAAACCTTTGCTCCAGTTGCAAGGCTTGAGGCCATCAGGTTATTTCTGGCCTATGCCATTTCCAACAAAATTAAAGTTTATCAAATGGATGTGAAAAGTGCATTTTTATATGGAAAAATCAAGGAGGAGGTGTATGTCTGTCAGCCACCTGGGTTTGAGGATCCTTCTCATCCTGAGTGGGTGTACAGACTGGATAAAGCTCTATATGGGCTCAAACAGGCTCCAAGAGCCTGGTATGATACACTCTCCACCTTTTTACTCAAAAATAACTTTACAAGAGGTGCCATTGATAAAACACTTTTCATTAAACATGTTGGAAATCATGTCTTACTTGTTCAAATTTATGTTGATGATATCATCTTTGGTTCAACAAACACAAAATTGTGTGATGATTTTAAGAAACTCATGCAATCAAAATTTGAGATGAGTACCATGGGAGAACTGCAGTACTTTCTAGGACTGCAGATCAAACAACAAACAAATGGAACTTTTATACATCAATCAAAATATGTTAAAGAATTATTGAACAAATTTTCTTTAAATGACTGTAAATCATGTTCCACTCCCATGACACCTATCACACAAGTTGAACCTGATGATCAAGGAAAACAGGTTGATCAAACCATGTACAGATGCATGATAGGTTCCCTTTTATACTTAACTGCTTCTAGACCAGATATTATGTTTTCAACATGTGTCTGTGCTAGATATCAATCAGCACCAAGGGAATCACACCTTATTGCAGTCAAAAGAATTTTTAGATATCTGAAAGGAACTCCAACACTGGGAATTTGGTATCCTGCTTCAAGCAATACCAAGTTATCAGCATTTTCAGATAGTGACTATGCAGGGTGTAAGATGACAAGAAAGTCAACATCTGGTGGTTGTCAATTTCTGGGTAACTGTCTAGTGTCATGGCAATCAAAGAAGCAAACATCTGTTGCAACTTCAACTGCTGAAGCTGAATACATTGCAGCTGCAAGTTGTACATCACAGATACAATGGCTCCAATATCAACTTCTTGATTATGGAATCAAAGAGACCAAGACACCTTTGTTTGTAGACAGCAAATCTGCCATTAGCATCATTCAAAATCCGGTACAGTTCTCAAAAACTAAACATATTGAGATCAGGTACCATTTCATAAGAGATTGCTATGAAAAAGGCAAGATTGAGGTGAAGCATGTAGCAACAGCTAATCAGATAGCTGACATCTTCACTAAGCCCCTTGACACATCAACATTTCAGAAGTTAGTTTCCATGCTTGGAATGCTAAATTTGTAAGTGTTTATTTTATTTTTTTTTCATATCAGTTAGAATCCAAGTTAACACTTGATTCTACCCAACTCTACAGCAAACTTCTACATCAATCACTACTGATATGCATCAAAATTTTTTTTTCCTTTTTCCATCCTTGATTCCATCCTGTTTACCATGGTGGAATCAAAATGAAAAATTTATTTTTCCTTTTTCCACCCTGATTCCATCCTGTTTACCTTGGTGGATTTCAGGTTAACCTTTTCCATCTTTTTTCTGGTTTTCACTTACAAATGTCAAAGTCTGAAACAAAACTTCTGAAAAAACAAAAACAGTTGAGAGAAACTACTGATGAACAAAAATCATCAGTATGGGGATAATTTTCTGAAAAAGTGTGTAACTTCTGATAAAATAAACTTCAGAAGTTATGAATAAAGTATTTATAAAAACATTTCTCATCAGATGTTAAAACTGCTGAAGAGAAAATGGGAACTACTGATGAAGTAATCCTTCATCAGCAGTTTAAGTCAAAAGGGCAAATCTGACTTTTCCCATCATCAGAGGTTTGACCTAATAAGTTTAAAACCTCTGATAAAGAGATTTTTACCAAAGGCGGTTTTTAAACTTCTAATAAAGAAGATTCAAGCGGTTAAAACTTCTAATAAATACCTTTTTCACACACTTATCCTTTTAAACTCACAAAATATCCCTCCTTCTCTCTCAAAACTCTCTCAAAACCTACACCTGAAAATTCACTGTTCGATCAAACACCCAAACCACAATGGATCTTGTTCTAAAACAGGGACACAATCAAAGAGCTTTTCTTGAAAAACAAGAAGGCTGGTCCCAATACGATGAGATCATTGATCTTGTCGTCAAATCCCAATACTTTACTGCTCTCACAATTAACCCACCAATTCATACTGAAACTCTGAATGAGTTCTGGGCAAAATGCTGAGACGGTTACAATGGGTGGTGAGGTCATTTCCCTCAACTCAAAGATAAAAGGGAAACAATGACCATCACACAGCCACACTAGCAACAAGACTGGGTCTGGATGATGTAGCTGCCCCTGACCATGTTGCTAACAAAGATATTCATCTAACCATGACTGAGTGTGGTTATCAAGGTACTCTCTCCCATGCAACAATATTCAAAAAATATTTTGAACCAAAATACAAACTTTTGTTTCATTATATAATTATGTGTTTGAGTCCAAAAACAGGGTCATATGACCAGATGCCCTCCACTTTTCAACCAATATTTCATTCCATTGTGAATGAAACAAATACAGGGCATCAAAACTGTTTTTCCATGAGTTGGTGTTACATCACAATAATACCAAGAAAAAGTTTTTGTTGTACCCAAGGTTCATTATGCAATGCATAATAGGGGAACTGGGTAATGAGGTGCTTGTGGAAAAGTTTCAACTTTAAACCCTTTAACATCACAAGCATACTCAAGACTGAACAAACCGGCTGCCTGGCCAGAAGATGATCAGGGAGAACAACAACAAGTCCCCCTGAAGCCCACATCTTCCACACCTACACCACCAAAAGCCAAAAAGCCCAAGCCAACAAAAACTGTAACCCACCAACCCAAAAGAAAAGCTGTTCAGGAGGTTGAGATGCCTGAACATGCTCTTGAGCATTCTGCTCTTCAAACTGTTGAGACTGAAACACCCTCTCAGTCTCATCCATCTCAAACCCCACCAAGAGCACCCATATCTGTTCATTTCAAAAGAAAAAGACTTAGAAAAACATATCAAACACACTCTTCTTTTGAACTGCTGAACAACAAACTATTGCCCAAACTACTGAACCTTCCCCACAAATTTCTGAACAAGAGGCAATTGAAATTGCCAAACTTCTCTCTGGGCTAAGAGAGAATGTCCCATGATCATGTCAGTCCCATCAACCACAACAAACAGGGGACATAACTACTACTTTAGACATGGATGTGGACATCATTAGCCCTATCCCAAGAGATGAGGGTGGGACCAGAGTCTTTAAGCCCAAATTTAGAGACTCTTGGGGCATCTGAGGCTGCTACTACTCAGTTACCACCCAGTGGTGGATCTGAGGACAGAAGTAACATAGCTAAGACCTCAGATGTGGCAACTACTGATGAAGGCTTAATGCCTGAGGTAGGAAATCCTCAGTACCAAGAAACAGAGGTTCATGAGAGAACTGAGTTGGGCTCAGCTCATGATTTAACTGAGACAGTCCTCTCTGAGGGCAACATCAGGGATACAGATGATTCCATTAATTTGGATGATGTTTCAAAAACTCCAACTACTGAATTGACGGCACTTTCTGAAGGTCTGCTGCAAAGGTATCCAGGCTCAAGAAGCCAGTCACCTCTGCACAGGTTAAAGTCCACTCAATCCTAAAAACCCTAGAGTGGCATCCTCTGTACAACATGAGGATCTCCCAAAAACACCCCCTTCACAGCAAATGCCTACCCAATTCCCTGGGCAACAAGCATAGACCTGAACCAGCTATGCAGCCCAGAGGGTCCCCTGTACCACATGATGAATACACTCATCAGAAATCACTTCCAAACATATACAGCTGACTTGGAGCTGTCAATCAAGAACCAATTTGGAGTGATCAAAACCAAGATGAACGATCTGTCTAACAAAATAGACTACAACAGCCAGCAGATTGCTCATCTTCAAGGACACTTCTCCCAACCCTCTGCTTCAAGGGTTAGAATTGATGAATCCAAAAAGGGGGAGAAGATCAGGGAACCTAAGGAGTCATTCCAAGCCAGAGTAAAGGCACGAGTGGCACTCCTTGAAAGAGATCAGAAAGATCAGGCCAGAAAAGAAAAATTGGCCAAACATTTGGTGTCTCTATTGAAGAAATTGAAGCTGCTGAGAAAGAAGATGAGACCAAAGTTCTGATGATTCCCTAAGGTGTAATGAAGAAACTTCTGATTACCAAACTTCTGATGAAGAATCAGAAAGTACTGAAGACAATCCTTCAGTAGCTGACAAACCATCAGCAGTTGTCAGCACATCAGAAGTCAACACTTCCCAACCTCAAACAACTGAACCTTCCAGAACCACTGCTCCCACTCAACCAACATCTGATCCCATCAGGCTACATCTGTTACAACAATGACTGTATTAAACCCTTCTCCCATCTCTCAATCAGCTGAACTATTAGAGAAGAGTTTAATTGCAGCCAACAAGAAGGCCAGAGAAGATCAGATTTGGAAATCTCTGGAAGAAAGGGATGATTTGGACTTAAGCCATGAAGAAAAACTTCAGGCTTATGCAGCTGAACTACAAAGGCAGGCTAGCCTTGATGAGATTGCTGAACAGGATAAAAGACAACAACTGGTGTCTTATATCACCAAGAACAGCAAGACTAAAGCCTTTACACTCAAAGGACTCTCTATGCAAGAGCTGACAAGAAGAGCACAACTGCTTGCAGACAAAAATGGCCACAAGCAAAGAAGGAAAGGCCAAGAGAGCCCAGATAATAGAAGAGCTAGTAGCAGAAGGATATGGTTCAAAAGCCTCTGTATCCAGATGGAAAGAAGAAAGACTAATGGATACATATAGAAAATATTTGGCTGCCAAGGCTGCAAATCCTGAAGAAGTTTCCAAACTGCTGATCCTTCAAGATCAGTAGTTAGAACTTCTGGTGTATCTAGAAGATCTGCTGCTCAGAAGAAGAAGGCAGAGGACAATGTCAAAACTGATTTCAAAATGGTACTACTTGAGGGAAGCTCAATAGTCCATTCAGATTTTGACATTGAGGAGAAACCTCTGTTAACACAGTTCAGGGATCCTTCCACTTTTGCTTATCAAATACAAAAGACCATCACAGAAAAGCTGCATACCAAAGTAGTGACTGAACACCATCTCCCAACTGTTCAGATGCCTGGTATGCAACAACATCAACAAGGAAGAGAATCCACCTGAGGCTATCTGAAACTGAAGACATCCAGCACTCAGGACCATCAACCCAAGGGACAAGTCTGGTTCCCTATTCTTCTGACTTTAACAAGTCAAAGATCCCTATCATCAGATGGTCACTTACTGATAACAACTCAGTACTGTTGACAAGAAGAGACTTCTCAAGCAGGGCTTACAAGAAGATCAGTGATCTGAAAAACTGTCAACACAAGACCTGCTCACAATTCAACATCTAGATCCACAGAGAGGATCTCTGTCTGATGATCTGTACAACCAGCTCAAGAACACCATGTACAAAGAGATATGGAAGATTGTTCAAGACAGAAGAAACACATAAGGAATTAGTAAGGTTTTGGCTTCATCAATCCAGGGGGAGATTGTTAGGACAAAGAGGATGGTGAAACCACTTTTGTAAACCTTAGTCTAATTCACTTCTGTCATTTTTGGCTAAATAGAAGAACTGAATAGAAGACAAGAAACTGCTGATTAGAAGATATGAAGAAGTGCTGAAGTTGCAGAAGTTCTGAAGTCCAAACCAGACAAGTTCACTTCAGAAGTACTGAAGACAAAACTACTCTTCAGTAGTTGTCCTTCATCAGCACTTAGCAGAAGATATTTGCCACCGCCCTTTTGCATCAGTAGTTTGTTGTTTAATATTACTTTTAGCTTTATTTGTTTCTTTCAATGTTGCAACTGTGCAACTTGTAACTGGACTTTCTGTGCTTGCTTTTTAGGCAAGATACATGCATGTAATCGTCTATAAATAGAAGGCTTCAACCTTCTATTTTTAGACATTGATTTTTTAAACAGAAAATCCTTCAAACACTCTCATTGTTATTATTCATTTCTGTATTTATTGTGAATCTTGCTAAGTATCTAATTCTCATTTACAACTTAGATTCATAATAAATACTTTGTCATTTATCTTGTTTCAAACATCAAGGGGGAGTTACAACTCTGCCTTTGCATAAAAAGTGTTGCTTTAACTTATAACATTCCGCTGTGCTTTATAATCTGATTTACTAGGACTTGCTAAACACTTAAGTGTCAAGATAGCAAGTTCTTACTTAGCAAACAAGAGCAAACTGATCCAACATAAAC
>JAUTDX010007161.1:0-41537 GCA_030844895.1 Ambrosia x helenae | reverse complement strand
GGGTCCCGTGACTAACCCCCATAAGGGTGTACAATAGGCTATTAAATTATTTCCAAGAGTAAGAATTTCCAGCCTTATAAAGTGTTGTTCAGTATTCTTTGACCTACAGCACCTGAAAGTCCAACGAGATACCCATTTTAGTTCGTTAATACTATAATTAGGCTTCCCCTATAAGGATAGGAGAATTCTGGGTCCCGTGACTAACCCAATAAGGTGTACATTAGGCTATAAAATTATTTCCAAGATTAAGAATAATCCAGCCTTTATAAAGTGTTGTTCAGTATTCTTTGACCTACAGCACCTGAAGTTCCAACGAGATACCCCATTTTAGTTCGTTAATACTATAATTAGGCTTCCCCTATAAGGATAGGAGATTCTGGGTCCCGTGACTACCCAATAAGGGTGTACAATAGGCTATAAAATTATTTCCAGAGTAAGAATTTCCAGCCTTTATAAAGTGTTGTTCAGTATTCTTTGACCTACAGCATCCGAACATCCAAGGAGATACCCATTTTAGTTCGTTAAAACTATAATTAGGCTTCCCCTATAAGGATAGGAGATTCTGGGTCCCGTGACTAACCCCAATAAGGGTGTACAATAGGCTAAAATTTATTTCCAAGATAAGAATTTCCAGCCTTTATAAAGTGTTGTTCAGTATTCTTTGACCTACAGCACCTGAAAATCCAACGTAGATACCCGTTTTAGTTTGTTAATACTATAATTAGGCTTCCCCTATAAGGATAGGAGATTCTGGGTCCCGTGACTAACCTAATAAGGGTGTACAATAGGCTATAAAATTATTTCCACGAGTAAGAATTTCCAGCCTTTATAAACTGTTGTTCAGTATTCTTTGACCTACAGCACCTGAAAGTCCAACGAGATACCCATTTTAGTTCGTTAATACTATAATTAGGCTTCCCCTATAAGGATAGGAGATTCTGGTCCCGTGACTAACCCAATAAGGGTGTACAATAGGCTATAAAATTATTTCCAAGAGTAAGATTTTCCAGCCTTTTATAAAGTGTTGTTCAGTATTCTTTGACCTACAGCACTTGAAAGTCCAACGAGATACCCATTTTAGTTCGTTAATACTATCAATAGGCTTCCCCTATAAAGATAGGAGATTCTAGGTCCCGTGACTAACCCAATAAGGGTGTACAATAGGCTAAAAAATTATTTCCAAGAGTAAGAATTTCCAGCCTTTATACAAAGTGTTGTTCAGTATTCTTTGAGCTACAGCACCTGAAAGTCCAACGAGATACCCATTTTAGTTCGTTAATACTAAATTAGGCTTCCCCTATAAGGATAGGAGATTCTGGGTCCCGTGACTAACCCAATAAGGGTGTACAATAGGCTATAAAATTATTTCCAAGAGTAAGATTTTCCAGCCTTTATAAAGTGTTGTTCAGTATTCTTTGACCTACAGCACTTGAAAGTCCAACGAGATACCCATTTTAGTTCGTTAATACTATAATAGCTTCCCCTATAAATAAGGAGATTCTAGGTCCCGTGACTAACCCAATAATGGTGTACAATAGGCTATAAAATTATTTCCAAGAGTAAGAATTTCCAGCCTTTATAAAGTGTTGTTCAGTATCTTTGACCTACAACCCTGAAAGTCCAACGAGATACCCATTTTAGTTCGTTAATACTATAATTAGGCTTCCCCTATAAGGATAGGAGATTCTGGGTCTCGTGACTAACCCAATAAGGGTGTACATTAGGCTATAAAATTATTTCCAAGATTAAGAATTTCCAGCCTTTATAAGTGTTGTTCAGTATTGTTTGACCTACAACATCCGAACATCCAAGAGATAACCATTTTAGTTCGTTAATACTATAATTAGGCTTCCCCTATAAGGATAGGAGATTCTGGGTCCGTGACTAACCCAATAAGGGTGTACAATAGGCTATAAAATTATTTCCAAGAGTAAGCATTTACAGCCTTTATAAAGTGTTGTTCTGTATTCTTTGACCTACAGCACCTGAAAGTCCAACGAGATACCCATTTTAGTTTGTTAATACTATAATTAGGCTTCCCCTATAAGGATAGGAGATTTTGGGTCCCTGATTAACCCAATAAGGGTGTACAATAGGCTATAAAATTATTTCCAAGAGTAAGAATTTCCAGCCTTTTATAAAGTGTTGTTCAGTATTCTTTGACCTACAGCACTGATAGTCCAACGAGATACCCATTTTAGTTCGTTAATACTATAATTAGGCTTCCCCTATAAGGATAGGAGATTCTGGGTCCCGTGACTAACCCAATAAGGGTGTACAATAGGCTATAAAATTATTTCCAAGATTAAGAATTTCCAGCCTATATAAAGTGTTGTTCAGTATTCTTTGACCTACAGCACCTGAAAGTCCAACGAGATACCCATTTTAGTTCGTTAATACTATAATTAGGCTTCCCCTATAAGGATAGGAGATTCTGGTCTCGTGACTAACCCAATAAGGGTGTACAATAGGCTATAAAATTATTTCCAAGAGTAAGAATTTCCAGCCTTTATAAAGTGTTGTTCAGTATTCTTTGACCTACAGCACCTGAACATCCAACGAGATACCCATTTTAGTTCGTTAAAACTATAATTAGGCTTCCCTATAAGGATAGGAGATTCTGGGTCCCGTGACAAACCCAATAAGGGTGTACAATAGGCTATAAAATTATTTCCAAAAGTAAGAATTTCCAGCCTTTATAAAGTGTTGTTCAGTATTCTTTGACCTACAGCACCTGAAAGTCCAACGAGATACCCATTTTAGTTCGTTAATACTATAATTAGGCTTCCCTATAAGGATAAGATTCTGGGTCCCCTGACTAACCCAATAAGGGTGTACAATAGGCTATAAAATTATTTCCAAGAGTAAGAATTTCCAGCCTTTATAAAGTGTTGTTCAGTATTCTTTGACATACTACAGCACCTGAAAGTCCAATGAGATATACCCATTTTAGTTCGTTAATACTATAATTAGGCTTCCCCTATAAGGATAGGAGATTCTAGTCCCGTGACTAACCCAATAAGGGTGTACAATAGGCTATAAAATTATTTCCAAGAGTAAGAATTTACAGCCTTTATAAAGTGTTGTTCAGTATTCTTGACCTATAGCACCTGAAAGTCCAACGAGATACCCATTTTAGTTTGTTAATACTATAATTAGGCTCCCCTATAAGGATAGGAGATTCTGGGTCCCGTGACTAACCCAATAAGGGTGTACAATAGGCTATAAAATTATTTCCAAAAGTAAGAATTTCCAGCCTTTATAAAGTGTTGTTCAGTATTCTTTGACCTACAGCACCTGATAGTCCAACGAGATACCCATTTTAGTTCGTTAATACTATAATTAGGCTTCCCCTATAAGGATAGGAGATTCTGGGTCCCGTGACTAACCCAATAAGGGTGTACAATAGGCTATAAAATTATTTCCAAGATTAAGAATTTCCAGCCTTTATAAAGTGTTGTTCAGTATTCTTTGACCTACAGCAGCTGAAAGTCCAACAGATACCCATTTTAGTTCGTTAATACTATAATTAGGCTTCCCCTATAAGGATAGGAGATTCTGGGTCCCGTGACTAACCCAATAAGGGTGTACAATAGGCTATAAAATTATTTCCAAGAGTAAGAATTTCCAGCCTTTATAAAGTGTTGTTTAGTATTCTTTGACCTACAGCACCTGAAAGTCCAACGAGATACCCATTTTAGTTCGTTAATACTATAATTAGGCTTCCCCTATAAGGATAGGAGATTCTGGGTCCCGTGACTAACCCAATAAGGGTGTACAATAGGCTATAAAATTATTTCCAAGAGTAAGAATTTCCAGCCTTTATAAACTGTTGTTCAGTATTCTTTGACCTACAGCACCTGAAAGTCCAACGAGATACCCATTTTAGTTCGTTAATACTATAATTAGGCTTCCCCTATAAAGATAGGAGATTCTAGGTCCCGTGACTAACCCAATAAGGGTGTACAATAGGCTATAAAATTATTTCCAAAAGTAAGAATTTCCAGCCTTTATAAACTGTTGTTCAGTATTCTTTGACCTACAGCACTTAAAGTCCAACGAGATACCCATTTTAGTTCGTTAATACTATAATTAGGCTTCCCCTATAAGGATAAGATTCTGGGTCCCGTGACTAACCCAATAAGGGTGTACAATAGGCTATAAAATTATTTCCAAGAGTAAGAATTTCCAGCCTTTATAAAGTGTTGTTCAGTATTCTTTGACCTACAGCACCTGAAAGTCCAACGAGATACCCATTTTAGTTTGTTAATACTATAATTAGGCTTCCCCTATAAAGATAGGAGATTCTAGGTCCCGTGACTAACCCAATAAGGGTGTACATTAGGCTATAAAATTATTTCCAAGAGTAAGAATTTACAGCCTTTATAAAGTGTTGTTCAGTATTCTTTGACCTATAGCACCTGAAAGTCCAACGAGATACCCATTTTAGTTTGTTAATACTATAATTAGGCTTCCCCTATAAGGATAGGAGATTCTGGGTCCCGTGATTAACCCAATAAGGGTGTACAATAGGCTATAAAATTATTTCCAAAAGTAAGAATTTCCAGCCTTTATAAAGTGTTGTTCAGTATTCTTTGACCTACAGCACCTGATAGTCCAACGAGATACCCATTTTAGTTCGTTAATACTATAATTAGGCTTCCCCTATAAGGATAGGAGATTCTGGGTCCCGTGACTAACCCAATAAGGGTGTACAATAGGCTATAAAATTATTTCCAAGAGTAAGAATTTCCAGCCTTTATAAAGTGTTGTTCAGTATTCTTTGACCTACAGCACCTGAAATCCAAGGAGATACCCATTTTAGTTCGTTAAAACTATAATTAGGCTTCCCCTATAAGGATAGGAGATTCTGGGTCCCGTGACAACCCAATAAGGGTGTACAATAGGCTATAAAATTATTTCCAAGAGTAAGAATTTCCAGCCTTTATAAAGTGTTGTTCAGTATTCTTTGACCTACAGCACTTTAAAGTCCAACGAGATACCCATTTTAGTTCGTTAATACTATAATTAGGCTTCCCCTATAAGGATAGGAGATTCTGGGTCCCCTGACTAACCCAATAAGGGTGTACAATAGGCTATAAAATTATTTCCAAGAGTAAGAATTTCCAGCCTTTATAAAGTGTTGTTCAGTATTCTTTGACCTACAGCACCTGAAAGTCCAATGAGATACCCATTTTAGTTCGTTAATACTATAACTAGGCTTCCCCTATAAAGATAGGAGATTCTGGGTCCCGTGACTAACCCAATAAGGGTGTACAATAGGCTATAAAATTATTTCCAAGAGTAAGAATTTACCAGCCTTTATAAAGTGTTGTTCAGTATTCCTTGACCTATAGCACCTGAAAGTCCAACGAGATACCCATTTAGTTTGTTAATACTATAATTAGGCTTCCCTATAAGGATAGGAGATTCTGGGTCCCGTGACTAACCCAATAAGGGTGTACATTAGGCTATAAAATTATTTCCAAAGTAAGAATTTCCAGCCTTTATAAAGTGTTGTTCAGTATTCTTTGACCTACAGCACTGAAGTCCAACAAGATACCCATTTTAGTTCGTTAATACTATAATTAGGCTTCCCCTATAAGGATAGGAGATTCTGGGTCCCGTGACTAACCAATAAGGGTGTACAATAGGCTATAAAATTATTTCCAAGAGTAAGAATTTCCAGCCTTTAAAAGTGTGTTCAGTATTCTTTGACCTACAGCACCTGAAAGTCCAACAAGATACCCATTTTAGTTCGTTAAACACTATAATTAGGCTTCCCCTATAAGGATAGGAGATTCTGGGTCCGTGACTAACCCAATAAGGGTGTACATTAGGCTATAAAATTATTTCCAAGAGTAAGAATTTCCAGCCTTTATAAACTGTTGTTTAGTATTCTTTGACCTACAGCACCTGAAAGTCCAACGAGATACCCATTTTAGTTCGTTAATACTATAATTAGGCTTCCCCTATAAGGATAGGAGATTCTGGGTCCCGTGACTAACCCAATAAGGGTGTACAACAGGCTATAAAATTATTTCCAAGAGTAAGAATTTCCAGCCTTTATAAAGTGTTGTTCAGTATTCTTTGACCTACAAGCACCTGAAAGTCCAACGAGATACCCATTTTAGTTCGTTAATACTATAATAGGCTTCCCCTATAAAGATAGGAGATTCTAGGTCCCGTGACTAACCCAATAAGGGTGTACAATAGGCTATAAAATTATTTCCAAGAGTAAGAATTTCCAGCCTTTATAAACTGTTGTTCAGTATTCTTTGACCTACAGCACCTGAAAGTCCAACGAGATACCCATTTTAGTTCGTTAATATATAATTAGGCTTCCCTATAAGGATAGGAGATTCTGGGTCCCGTGACTAACCCAATAAGGGTGTACAATAGGCTATAAAATTATTTCCAAGAGTAAGAATTTCCAGCCTTTATAAACTGTTGTTCAGTATTCTTTGACCTACAACACCGAAATCCAACGAGATACCCATTTTAGTTCGTTAATACTATAACTAGGCTTCCCCTATAAGGATAGGAGATTCTGGGTCCCGTGACTAACCCAATAAGGGTGTACAATAGGCTATAAAATTATTTCCAAGAGTAAGAATTTCCAGCCTTTATAAAGTGTTGTTCAGTATTCTTTGACCTACAGCACCT
This sequence comes from Ambrosia x helenae, assembly GCA_030844895.1. Lineage (NCBI taxonomy): Eukaryota > Viridiplantae > Streptophyta > Magnoliopsida > Asterales > Asteraceae > Ambrosia > Ambrosia x helenae. The sequence continues at coordinate 34,871 of JAUTDX010007161.1, read as the reverse complement.
GAAAGTCCAACGAGATACCCATTTTAGTTTGTTAATACTATAATTAGGCTTCCCCTATAAGGATAGGAGATTCTGGGTCCCGTGACTAACCCAATAAGGGTGTACATTAGGCTATAAAATTATTTCCAAGAGTAAGAATTTCCAGCCTTTATAAAGTGTTGTTCAGTATTCTTTGACCTACAGCACCTGAAAGTCCAACGAGATACCCATTTTAGTTCGTTAATACTATAATTAGGCTTTCCCTATAAGGATAGGAGATTCTGGGTCCCGTGACTAACCCAATAAGGGTGTACAATAGGCTATAAAATTATTTCCAAGAGTAAGAATTTCCAGCCTATATAAAGTGTTGTTCAGTATTCTTTGACCTACAGCACCTGAAAGTCCAACGAGATACCCATTTTAGTTCGTTAATACATAATTAGGCTTCCCCTATAAGGATAGGAGATTCTGGGTCTCGTGACTAACCCAATAAGGGTGTACAATAGGCTATAAAATTATTTCCAAGAGTAAGAATTTCCAGCCTTTATAAACTGTTGTTCAGTATTCTTTGACCTACAGCACCTGAAATCCAAGGAGATACCCATTTTAGTTCGTTAATACTATAATTAGGCTTCCCCTATAAGGATAGGAGATTCTAGGTCCCGTGACTAACCCAATAAGGGTGTACATTAGGCTATAAAATTATTTCCAAGAGTAAGAATTTCCAGCCTTTATAAAGTGTTGTTCAGTATTCTTTGACCTACAGCACCTGAAAGTCCAACGAGATACCCATTTTAGTTTGTTAATACTATAATTAGGCTTCCCCTATAAGGATAGGAGATTCTGGTCCCGTGACTAACCAAATAAGGGTGTACAATAGGCTATAAAATTATTTCCACGAGTAAGAATTTCCAGCCTTTATAAAGTGTTGTTCAGTATTCTTTGAGCTACAGCACCTGAAAGTCCAACGAGATACCCATTTTAGTTCGTTATACTATAATTAGGCTTCCCCTATAAGGATAGGAGATTCTGGGTCCCGTGACTAACCCAATAAGGGTGTACAATAGGCTATAAAATTATTTCCAAGAGTAAGAATTTCCAGCCTTTATAAACTGTTGTTCAGTATTCTTTGACCTACAGCACCTGAAAGTCCAACGAGATACCCATTTTAGTTCGTTAATACTATAATTAGGCTTCCCCTATAAAGATAGGAGATTCTAGGTCCCGTGACTAACCCAATAAGGGTGTACAATAGGCTATAAAATTATTTCCAAGAGTAAGAATTTCCAGCCTTTATAAAGTGTTGTTCAGTATTCTTTGACCTACAACACGCTGAAAGTCCACGAAGATACCCATTTTAGTTCGTTAATACGATAATTAGGCTTCCCCTATAGGATAGGAGATTCTGGGTATCGTGACTAAACCCAATAGGGTGTACAATAGGCTATAAAATTATTTCCAAGATTAAGAATTTCCAGCCTTTATAAAGTGTTGTTCAGTATTGTTTGACCTACAACATCCGAACATCCATGGAGTATACCCCTTTGAGTTCGTTAATACTATAACTAGGATTCCCTTATAAGGATAGGTGATTCTGGGTCCCGTGACTAACCAATAAGGGTGTACAATAGGCTATAAAATTATTTCCAAGAGTAAGCATTTACAGCCTTTATAAAGTGTTGTTCAGTATTCTTTGACCTTACAGCACCTTGAAAGTCCAACGAGATACCCATTTTAGTTTGTTTAATACTTTAATTAGGCTTCCCCTATAAGGATTAGGAGATTTTGGGTCCAGTTGATTAACCCAATAAGGGTGGTGTACAATAGGCTATAAAAATTTATTTCCAAGAGTATAGAATTTCCAGCCTTTATAAAGTGTTGTTCAGTATTCTTTGACCTACTGCAGCTGATAGTCCAACGAGATACCCATTTTAGTTCGTTAATACTATAATTAGGCTTCCCCTATAAGGATAGGAGATTCTGGGTCCGTGACTAACCCTATAAGGGTGTACAATAGGCTATAAAATTATTTCCAAGATTAAGAATTTCCAGCCTATATTAAAGTGTTGTTCAGTATTCTTTGACCTACAGCAGCTGATAGTCCAACGAGATACCCATTTTAGTTCGTTAATACGATAATTAGGCTTCCCCTATAAGGATAGGAGATTCTGGGTCTCGTGACTAACCCAATAAGGGTGTACAATAGGCTATAAAATTATTTCCAAGATTAAGAATTTCCAGCCTTTATAAAGTGTTGTTCAGTATTCTTTGACCTACAGCATCCGAACATCCAGGAGATACCCATTTTAGTTCGTTAATAATTAAAACTATAATTGCTTCCCCTATAAGGATACGAGATTCTGGGTCCGTGACAAACCCAATAAGGGTGTTACAATTGGTATAATAATTATTTCCAAGAGTAAGAATTTCCAGCCTTTATAAAGTGTTGTTCAGTATTCTTGACATACAACACTTTAAAGTCCAACGAGATACCCATTTTAGTTCGTTAATACTATAATTAGGCTTCCCTATAAGGATAAGATTCTGGGTCCCTGACTAACCCAATAAGGGTGTACAATTGGCTATAAATTATTTCCAAGAGTAAGAATTTCCAGCCTTTATAAAGTGTTGTTCAGTATTCTTTGACACACAGCACCTGAAAGTCCAATGAGATACCCATTTTAGTTCGTTAATACTATAACTAGGCTTCCCCTATAAGGATAGGAGATTCTGGGCCCGTGACTAACCCAATAAGGTGTGTACAATAGGCTATAAAATTATTTCCAAGAGTAAGAATTTACAAGCCTTTATAAAGTGTTGTTCAGTATTCCTTGACCTATAGCACCTACTGAAAGTCCAACGAGGATACCCATTCTAGTTTGTTAATACTATAATTAGGCTTCCCCTATAAGGATAGGAGATTCTGGTCCCGTGACTAACCCAATAAGGGTGTACAATAGGCTATAAAATTATTTCCAAAAGTAAGAATTTCCAGCCATTATAAAGTGTTGTTCAGTATTCTTTGACCTACAGCACCTGATAGTCCAACAAGATACCCATTTTAGTTCGTTAATACTATAATTAGGCTTCCCTTAAAGGATAGGAGATTCTGGGTCCCGTGACTAACCCAATAAGGGTGTACAATTAGGCTATAAAATTATTTCCAAGATAAGAATTTCCAGCCTTATATAAAGTGTTGTTCAGTATCTTTGACCGACAGCAGCTGATAGTCCAACGAGAGACCCATTTTAGTTCGTTAATACGATAATTAGGCTTCCCTATAAGGATAGGAGATTCTGGGTCTCGTGTGACTAACCCAATAAGGGTGTACATTAGGCTATAAAATTATTTCCAAGATTAAGAATTTCCAGCCTTTATAAAGTGTTGTTCAGTATTCTTTGACCTACAGCATCGACATCCAAAGAGATACCCATTTTAGTTCGTTAATACTATAATTAGGCTTCCCCTATAAGGATAGGAGATTCTGGGTCCCGTGACTAACCCAATAAGGGTGTACAATAGGCTATAAAATTATTTCCAAGAGTAAGAATTTCCAGCCTTTATAAACTGTTGTTCAGTATTCTTTGACATACAACACCTGAAAGTCTAACGAGATACCCATTTTAGTTCGTTAATACTATTAATTATGCTTCCCCTATAAGGATAGGAGATTCTGGGTCCCGTGACTAACCCAATAAGGGTGTACATTAGGCTATAAAATTATTTCCAAGAGTAAGAATTTCCAGCCTTTATAAAGTGTTGTTCAGTATTCTTTTGACATACAGCACCTGAAAGTCCAACGAGATACCCATTTTAGTTCGTTAATACTATAACTAGGCTTCCCTATAAGATAGGAGATTCTAGGTCCCGTGACTAACCCAATAAGGGTAACAATAGGCTATAAAATTATTTCCAAGAGTAAGAATTTCCAGCCTTTATAAACTGTTGTTCAGTATTCTTTGACTACAGCACCTGAAAGTCCAACGAGATACCCATTTTAGTTCGTGTTAATACGTATAATTAGGCTTCCCCTATAAGGATAGGAGATTCTGGGTCCCGTGACTAACCCAATAAGGGTGTACAATTAGGCTATAAAATTATTTCAAGAGTAAGAATTTCCAGCCTTTATAAACTGTTGTTCAGTATTCTTTGACCTACAAACATCCTGAACATCCAAGGAGATACCCATTTTAGTTCGTTAATACTATAACTAGGATCCCCTATAAGGATAGGAGATTCTGGGTCCCGTGACTAACCCAATAAGGGTGTACAATAGGCTATAAATTATTTTCAAGAGTAAGAATTTCAGCCTATATAAACTGTTGTTCAGTATTCTTTGACCTACAGCACCTGAAAGTCCAACGAGATACCCATTTTAGTTTGTTAATACTATAATTAGGCTTCCCCTATAAGGATAGGAGATTCTGGGTCCCGTGACTAACCTAATAAGGGTGTACAATAGGCTATAAAATTATTTCCACGAGTAAGAATTTCCAGCCTTTATAAAGTGTTGTTCAGTATTCTTTGAGCTACAGCACCTGAAAGTCCAACGAGATACCCATTTTAGTTCGTTAATACTATAATTAGGCTTCCCCTATAAGGATAGGAGATTCTGGGTCCCGTGACTAACCCAATAAGGGTGTACATTAGGCTATAAAATTATTTCCAAGAGTAAGAATTTCCAGCGTTTATAAACTGTTGATCAGTATTCTTTGACCTACAGCACCTGAAAGTCCAACGAGATACCATTTTTAGTTCGTTAATACTACACCAGGCTTCCCTATAAGGATAGGAGATTCTAGGGTCCCGTGACTAACCCAATAAGGGAGTACAATAGGCTATAAAATTATTTCCAAGAGTAAGAATTTCCAGCCTTTATAAAGTGTTGTTCAGTATTCTTGGACCTACAGCAGCTGAAAGTCCAACGAGATACCCATTTTAGTTCCTTATACATATAATTAGGCTTCCACTATAAGGATATGAGATTCTGGGTCCCGTGACTAACCCAATAAGGGTGTACATTAGGCTATAAAATTATTTCCAAGAGTAAGAATTTCCAGCCTTTATAAACTGTTGTTCAGTATTCTTGACCTACTGCACCTGAAAGTCCAACGAGATACCCATTTTAGTTCCTTAATACTATAATTAGGCTTCCACTATAAGGATAGGAGATTCTGGGTCCCGTGACTAACCCAATAAGGGTGTACATTAGGCTATAAAATTATTTCCAAGAGTAAGAATTTCCAGCCTTTATAAAGTGTTGTTCAGTATTCTTTGACATACAAGCACCTGAAAGTCCAACGAGATACCCATTTTAGTTCGTTAATACTATAATTAGGCTTCCCCTATAAGGATAGGAGATTCTGGGTCCCGTGACTAACCCAATAAGGGTGTACAATAGGCTATAAAATTATTTCCAAGAGTAAGAATTTCCAGCCTTTATAAAGTGTTGTTCAGTATTCTTGACATCAGCACCTGAAAGTCCAACGAGATACCCATTTTAGTTCGTTAATACTATAAATAGGCTTCCCCTATAAAGATAGGAGATTCTAGGTCCCGTGACTAACCCAATAAGGGTGTACAATAGGCTATAAAATTATTTCCAAGAGTAAGAATTTCCAGCCTTTATAAAGTGTTGTTCAGTATTCTTTGACCTACAGCACCTGAAAGTCCAACGAGATACCCATTTTAGTTCGTTAATACTATAATTAGGTTCCCCTATAAGGATAGGAGATTCTGGGTCCCGTGACTAACCCAATAAGGGTGTACAATAGGCTATAAAATTATTTCAAAAGATAAGAATTTCCAGCCTTTATTAAGTGTTGTTCAGTATTCATTGACCTACAACACCCGAACATCCAAGAGATACCCATTTTAGTTCGTTAATACTATAATTAGGCTTCCCCAATAAGGATAGGAGATTCTGGGTCCCGTGACTAACCCAATAAGGGTGTACAATAGGCTATAAAATTATTTCCAAGAGTAAGAATTTCCAGCCTTTATAAAGTGTTGTTCAGTATTCTTTGACCTACAGCACCTGAAAGTCCAACGAGATACCCATTTTAGTTTGTTAATACTATAATTAGGCTTCCCCTATAAGGATAGGAGATTCTGGGTCCCGTGACTAACCCAATAAGGGTGTACAATAGGCTATAAAATTATTTCCAAGAGTAAGAATTTCCAGCCTTTATAAAGTGTTGTTCAGTATTCTTTGACCTACAGCACCTGAAAGTCCAACGAGATACCCATTTTAGTTCGTTAATACTATAATTAGGCTTCCCCTATAAGGATAGGAGATTCTGGGTCCCGTGACTAACCCAATAAGGGTGTACAATAGGCTATAAAATTATTTCCAAGAGTAAGAATTTCCAGCCTTTATAAAGTGTTGATCAGTATTCTTTGACCTACAGCACCTGAAAGTCCAACGAGATACCCATTTTAGTTCGTTAATACTATTAGGCTTCCCCTATAAGGATAGGAGATTCTGGGTCCCGTGACTAACCCAATAAGGGTGTACAATAGGCTATAAAATTATTTCCAAGAGTAAGAATTTCCAGCCTTTATAAAGTGTTGTTCAGTATTCTTGGACCTACAGCACCTGAAAGTCCAACGAGATACCCATTTTAGTTCGTTAATACTATAATTAGGCTTCCACTATAAGGATAGGAGATTCTGGGTCCCGTGACTAACCCAATAAGGGTGTACATTAGGCTATAAAATTATTTCCAAGAGTAAGAATTTCCAGCCTTTATAAACTGTTGTTCAGTATTCTTTGACCTACTGCACCTGAAAGTCCAACGAGATACCCATTTTAGTTCGTTAATACTATAATTAGGCTTCCACTATAAGGATAGGAGATTCTGGGTCCCGTGACTAACCCAATAAGGGTGTACATTAGGCTATAAAATTATTTCCAAGAGTAAGAATTTCCAGCCTTTATAAACTGTTGTTCAGTATTCTTTGACCTACAGCACCTGAAAGTCCAACGAGATACCCATTTTAGTTCGTTAATACTATAATTAGGCTTCCCCTATAAGGATAGGAGATTCTGGGTCCCGTGACTAACCCAATAAGGTTGTACATTAGGCTATAAAATTATTTCCAAGAGTAAGAATTTCCAGCCTTTATAAACTGTTGTTCAGTATTCTTTGACCTACAGCACCTGAAAGTCCAACGAGATACCCATTTTAGTTCCTTAATACTATAATTAGGCTTCCCCTAAAAGGATAGGAGATTCTGGTCCCGTGACTAACCCAATAGGGGTGTACATTAGGCTATAAAATTATTTCCAAGAGTAAGAATTTCCAGCCTTTATAAACTGTTGTTCAGTATTCTTTGACCTACTGCACCTGAAACTCCAACGAGATACCCATTTTAGTTCCTTAATACTATAATTAGGCTTTCCCTATAAGGATAGGAGATTCTGGGTCCCGTGACTAACCAATAAGGGTGTACATTAGGCTATAAAATTATTTCCAAGAGTAAGAATTTCCAGCCTTTATAAACGTTGTTCAGTATTCTTTGACCTACAGCACCTGAAAGTCCAACGAGATACCCATTTTAGTTCGTTAATACTATAATTAGGCTTCCCTTATAAGGATAGGAGATTCTGGGTCCGTGACTAACCCAATAAGGGTGTACATTAGGCTATAAAATTATTTCCAAGAGTAAGAATTTCCAGCCTTTATAAACTGTTGTTCAGTATTCTTTGACCTACAGCACCTGAAAGTCCAACGAGATACCCATTTTAGTTCGTTAATAACTATAATTAATCTTCCCCTATAAGGATAGGAGATTCTGGGTCCCGTGACTAACCCAATAAGGGTGTACATTAGGCTATAAAATTATTTCCAAGAGTAAGAATTTCCAGCCTTTATAAACTGTTGTTCTGTATTCTTTGACCTACAGCACCTGAAAGTCCAACGAGATACCCATTTTAGTTCCTTAATACTATAATTAGGCTTCCACTATAAGGATAGGAGATTCTGGGTCCCGTGACTAACCCAATAAGGGTGTACATTAGGCTATAAAATTATTTCCAAGAGTAAGAATTTCCAGCCTTTATAAACTGTTGTTCAGTATTCTTTGACCTAGCAGCTGAAAGTCCAACGAGATACCCATTTTAGTTCGTTAATACGATAATTAGGCTTCCCCTATAAGGATAGGAGATTCTGGGTCCGTGACTAACCCAATAAGGGTGTACAATAGGCTATAAAATTATTTCAAAGATTAAGAATTTCCAGCCTTTATTAAGTGTTGTTCAGTATTCTTTGACCTACAGCAGCTGATAGTCCAACGAGATACCCATTTTAGTTCGTTAATACGATAATTAGGCTTCCCCTATAAGGATAGGAGATTCTGGGTCCCGTGACTAACCCAATAAGGGTGTACAATAGGCTATAAAATTATTTCCAAGAGTAAGAATTTCCAGCCTTTATAAAGTGTTGTTCAGTATTCTTTGACCTACAGCATCCGAACATCCAAGGAGATACCCATTTTAGTTCGTTAAAACTATAATTAGGCTTCCCCTATAAGGATAGGAGATTCTGGGTCCCGTGACTAACCCAATAAGGGTGTACAATAGGCTATAAAATTATTTCCAAGAGTAAGAATTTCCAGCCTTTATAAAGTGTTGTTCAGTATTCTTTGACATACAACACTTTAAAGTCCAACGAGATACCCATTTTAGTTTGTTAATACTATAATTAGGCTTCCCCTATAAGGATAAAGATTCTGGGTCCCCTGACTAACCCAATAAGGGTGTACAATAGGCTATAAAATTATTTCCAAGAGTAAGAATTTCCAGCCTTTATAAAGTGTTGTTCAGTATTCTTTGACACACAGCACCTGAAAGTCCAATGAGATACCCATTTTAGTTCGTTAATACTATAACTAGGCTTCCCCTATAAGGATAGGAGATTCTGGGTCCCGTGACTAACCCAATAAGGGTGTACAATAGGCTATAAAATTATTTCCAAGAGTAAGAATTTACAGCCTTTATAAAGTGTTGTTCAGTATTCTTTGACCTATAGCACCTGAAAGTCCAACGAGATACCCATTTAGTTTGTTAATACTATAATTAGGCTTCCCCTATAAGGATAGGAGATTCTGGGTCCCGTGATTAACCCAATAAGGGTGTACAATAGGCTATAAAATTATTTCCAAAAGTAAGAATTTCCAGCCATTATAAAGTGTTGTTCAGTATTCTTTGACCTACAGCAGCTGAAAGTCCAACGAGATACCCATTTTAGTTCGTTAATACTATAATTAGGCTTCCCCTATAAGGATAGGAGATTCTGGGTCCCGTGACTAACCCAATAAGGGTGTACAATAGGCTATAAAATTATTTCCAAGATAAGAATTTCCAGCCTATATAAAGTGTTGTTCAGTATTCTTTGACCTACAGCACCTGATAGTCCAACAAGATACCCATTTTAGTTCGTTAATACTATAATTAGGCTTCCCCTATAAGGATAGGAGATTCTGGGTCTCGTGACTAACCCAATAAGGGTGTACAATAGGCTATAAAATTATTTCCAAGAGTAAGAATTTCCAGCCTTTATAAAGTGTTGTTCAGTATTCTTTGACCTACAGCACCTGAACATCCAAAGAGATACCCATTTTAGTTCGTTAATACTATAATTAGGCTTCCCCTATAAGGATAGGAGATTCTGGGTCCCGTGACTAACCCAATAAGGGTGTACAATAGGCTATAAAATTATTTCCAAGAGTAAGAATTTCCAGCCTTTATAAAGTGTTGTTCAGTATTCTTTGACATACAACACTTTAAGTCTAACGAGATACCCATTTTAGTTCGTTAATACTATAATTAGGCTTCCCCTATAAGGATAGGAGATTCTGGGTCCCGTGACTAACCCAATAAGGGTGTACAATAGGCTATAAAATTATTTCCAAGAGTAAGAATTTCCAGCCTTTATAAAGTGTTGTTCAGTATTCTTTGACCTACAGCACCTGAAAGTCCAACGAGATACCCATTTTAGTTCGTTAATACTATAATTAGGCTTCCCCTATAAGGATAGGAGATTCTGGGTCCCGTGACTAACCCAATAAGGGTATACAATAGGCTATAAAATTATTTCCAAGAGTAAGAATTTCCAGCCTTTATAAAGTGTTGTTCAGTATTCTTTGACCTACAGCACCTGAAAGTCCAACGAGATACCCATTTTAGTTCGTTAATACGATAATTAGGCTTCCCCTATAAGGATAGGAGATTCTGGGTCCGTGACTAACCCAATAAGGGTGTACAATAGGCTATAAAATTATTTCAAAGATTAAGAATTTCCAGCCTTTATTAAGTGTTGTTCAGTATTCTTTGACCTACAACATCGAACATCCAAGGAGATACCCATTTTAGTTCGTTAATACTATAATTAGGCTTCCCTATAAGGATAGGAGATTCTGGGTCCCGTGACTAACCCAATAAGGGTGTACAATAGGCTATAAAATTATTTCCAAGATTAAGAATTTCCAGCCTATATAAAGTGTTGTTCAGTATTCTTTGACCTACAGCACCTGAAAGTCCAACGAGATACCCATTTTAGTTTGTTAATACTATAATTAGGCTTCCCCTATAAGGATAGGAGATTCTGGGTCCCGTGACTAACCCAATAAGGGTGAACAATAGGCTATAAAATTATTTCCAAGAGTAAGAATTTCCAGCCTTTATAAAGTGTTGTTCAGTATTCTTTGAGCTACAGCACATGAAAGTCCAACGAGATACCCATTTTAGTTCGTTAATACTATAATTAGGCTTCCCCTATAAGGATAGGAGATTCTGGGTCCCGTGACTAACCCAATAAGGGTGTACAATAGGCTATAAAATTATTTCCAAGAGTAAGAATTTCCAGCGTTTATAAAGTGTTGATCAGTATTCTTTGACCTACAGCACCTGAAAGTCCAACGAGATACCCATTTTAGTTCATTAATACTATCATTAGGCTTCCCCTATAAGGATAGGAGATTCTAGGTCCCGTGACTAACCCAATAAGGGAGTACAATAGGCTATAAAATTATTTCCAAGAGTAAGAATTTCCAGCCTTTATAAAGTGTTGTTCAGTATTCTTGGACCTACAGCACCTGAAAGTCCAACGAGATACCCATTTTAGTTCCTTAATACTATAATTAGGCTTCCACTATAAGGATATGAGATTCTGGGTCCCGTGACTAACCCAATAAGGGTGTACATTAGGCTATAAAATTATTTCCAAGAGTAAGAATTTCCAGCCTTTATAAACTGTTGTTCAGTATTCTTTGACCTACTGCACCTGAAAGTCCAACGAGATACCATTTTAGTTCCTTAATACTATAATTATCTTCCCTATAAGGATAAGAGATTCTGGGTCCCGTGACTAACCCAATAAGGGTGTACATTAGGCTATAAAATTATTTCCAAGAGTAAGAATTTCCAGCCTTTATAAAGTGTTGTTCAGTATTCTTTGACATACAACACTTTTAAGTCTAACGAGATACCCATTTTAGTTCGTTAATACTATAATTAGGCTTCCCCTATAAGGATAGGAGATTCTGGGTCCCGTGACTAACCCAATAAGGGTGTACAATAGGCTATAAAATTATTTCCAAGAGTAAGAATTTCCAGCCTTTATAAAGTGTTGTTCAGTATTCTTTGACATACAGCACCTGAAAGTCCAACGAGATACCCATTTTAGTTCGTTAATACTATAATTAGGCTTCCCCTATAAAGATAGGAGATTCTAGGTCCCGTGACTAACCCAATAGGGTGTACAATAGGCTATAAAATTATTTCCAAGAGTAAGAATTTCCAGCCTTTATAAAGTGTTGTTCAGTATTCTTTGACCTACAGCACCTGAAAGTCCAACGAGATACCCATTTTAGTTCGTTAATACGATAATTAGGCTTCCCCTATAAGGATAGGAGATTCTGGGTCCCGTGACTAACCCAATAAGGGTGTACAATAGGCTATAAAATTATTTCAAAGAGTAAGAATTTCCAGCCTTTATTAAGTGTTGTTCAGTATTCTTTGACCTACAACACCGAAAGTCCAACAAGGAGATACCCATTTTAGTTCGTTAATACTATAATTAGGCTTCCCCAATAAGGATAGGAGATTCTGGGTCCCGTGACTAACCCAATAAGGGTGTACAATAGGCTATAAAATTATTTCCAAGAGTAAGAATTTCCAGCCTTTATAAAGTGTTGTTCAGTATTCTTTGACCTACAGCACCTGAAAGTCCAACGAGATACCCATTTTAGTTTGTTAATACTATAATTAGGCTTCCCCTATAAGGATAGGAGATTCTGGGTCCCGTGACTAACCTAAAAGGGTGAACAATAGGCTATAAAATTATTTCCACGAGTAAGAATTTCCAGCCTTTATAAAGTGTTGTTCAGTATTCTTTGAGCTACAGCACCTGAAAGTCCAACGAGATACCCATTTTAGTTCGTTAATACTATAATTAGGCTTCCCCTATAAGGATAGGAGATTCTGGGTCCCGTGACTAACCCAATAAGGGTGTACAATAGGCTATAAAATTATTTCCAAGAGTAAGAATTTCCAGCCTTTATAAAGTGTTGATCAGTATTCTTTGACCTACAGCACCTGAAAGTCCAACGAGATACCCATTTTAGTTCGTTAATACTATCACCAGGCTTCCCCTATAAGGATAGGAGATTCTAGGTCCCGTGACTAACCCAATAAGGGTGTACAATAGGCTATAAAATTATTTCCAAGAGTAAGAATTTCCAGCCTTTATAAAGTGTTGTTCAGTATTCTTGGACCTACAGCACCTGAAAGTCCAACGAGATACCCATTTTAGTTCTTAATACTATAATTAGGCTTCCACTATAAGGATATGAGATTCTGGGTCCCGTGACTAACCCAATAAGGGTGTACATTAGGCTATAAAATTATTTCCAAGAGTAAGAATTTCCAGCCTTTATAAACTGTTGTTCAGTATTCTTTGACCTACTGCACCTGAAAGTCCAACGAGATACCCATTTTAGTTCCTTAATACTATAATTATCTTCCCCTATAAGGATAGGAGATTCTGGGTCCCGTGACTAACCCAATAAGGGTGTACATTAGGCTATAAAATTATTTCCAAGAGTAAGAATTTCCAGCCTTTATAAACTGTTGTTCAGTATTCTTTGACCTACTGCACCTGAAAGTCCAACGAGATACCCATTTTAGTTCCTTAATACTATAATTAGGCTTCCCCTATAAGGATAGGAGATTCTGGGTCCCGTGACTAACCCAATAAGGTTGTACATTAGGCTATAAAATTATTTCCAAGAGTAAGAATTTCCAGCCTTTATAAACTGTTGTTCAGTATTCTTTGACCTACTGCACCTGAAAGTCCAACGAGATACCCATTTTAGTTCCTTAATACTATAATTAGGCTTCCCCTAAAGGATAGGAGATTCTGGGTCCCGTGACTAACCCAATAAGGGTGTACATTAGGCTATAAAATTATTTCCAAGAGTAAGAATTTCCAGCCTTTATAAACTGTTGTTCAGTATTCTTTGACCTACTGCACCTGAAAGTCCAACGAGATACCCATTTTAGTTCCTTAATACTATAATTAGGCTTTCCCTATAAGGATAGGAGAATCTGGGTCCCAAGACTAACCCAATAAGGGTGTACATTAGGCTATAAAATTATTTCCAAGAGTAAGAATTTCCAGCCTTTATAAACCGTTGTTCAGTATTCTTTGACCTACTGCACCTGAAAGTCCAACGAGATACCCATTTTAGTTCCTTAATACTATAATTAGGCTTCCCTTATAAGGATAGGAGATTCTGGGTCCGTGACTAACCCAATAAGGGTGTACATTAGGCTATAAAATTATTTCCAAGAGTAAGAATTTCCAGCCTGTATAAACTGTTGTTCAGTATTCTTTGACCTACTGCACCTGAAAGTCCAACGAGATACCCATTTTAGTTCGTTAATACTATAATTAATCTTCCACTATAAGGATAGGAGATTCTGGGTCCCGTGACTAACCCAATAAGGGTGTACATTAGGCTATAAAATTATTTCCAAGAGTAAGAATTTCCAGCCTTTATAAACTGTTGTTCTGTATTCTTTGACCTACTGCACCTGAAAGTCCAACGAGATACCCATTTTAGTTCCTTAATACTATAATTAGGCTTCCACTATAAGGATAGGAGATTCTGGGTCCCGTGACTAACCCAATAAGGGTGTACATTAGGCTATAAAATTATTTCCAAGAGTAAGAATTTCCAGCCTTTATAAACTGTTGTTCAGTATTCTTTGACCTACTGCACCTGAAAGTCCAACGAGATACCCATTTTAGTTCGTTAATACTATAATTAGGCTTCCCTATAAGGATAGGAGATTCTGGGTCCCGTGACTAACCCAATAAGGGTGTACATTAGGCTATAAAATTATTTCCAAGAGTAAGAATTTCCAGCCTTTATAAACTGTTGTTCAGTATTCTTTGACCTACTGCACCTGAAAGTCCAACGAGATACCCATTTTAGTTCCTTAATACTATAATTAGGCTTTCCCTATAAGGATAGGAGATTCTGGGTCCCGTGACTAACCCAATAAGGGTGTACATTAGGCTATAAAATTATTTCCAAGAGTAAGAATTTCCAGCCTTTATAAACTGTTGTTCAGTATTCTTTGACCTACTGCACCTGAAAGTCCAACGAGATACCCATTTTAGTTCCTTAATACTATAATTAGGCTTCCCTTATAAGGATAGGAGATTCTGGGTCCGTGACTAACCCAATAAGGGTGTACATTAGGCTATAAAATTATAAGGATTGGTGAAACCACTTTTGTAAACCTTAGTCTAATTCACTTCTGTCATTTTGGCTAAGTATAGAAGTACTGAAGAGAAGACAAGAAACTGCTGATTAGAAGATATGAAGAAGTGCTGAAGTTGCAGAAGTTCTGAAGTCCAAACCAGACAAGTTCACTTCAGAAGTACTGAAGACAAAACTACTCTTCAGTAGTTGTCCTTCATCAGCACTTAGCAAAGATATTTTCCACCGCCTTTTTGCATCAGTAGTTTGTTGTTTAATATTACTTTTAGCTGTATTTGTTTCTTTCAATGTTGCAACTTGTGCAACTTGTTACTGGAGTTTCTGTGCTTGCTTTTTAGGCAAGATACATGCATGTAATCGTCTATAAATAGGAAGGCTTCAACCTTCTATTTTAGACATTGATTTTTAACAGAAAAATCCTTCAAACACTCTCATTGTTATATTCCATTTCTGTATTTATTGTGAATCTCTCTAAGTATCTAATTCTCATTTACAACTTAGATTCATAATAAATACTTTGTCATTTATTAGTTTCAAACATCAAGGGGGAGTTATAACTCTGCCTTTGTATAAAAAGTGTTGCTTTAACTTATAACATTCCGCTGTGCTTATAATCTGATTTACAAGGACTTGCTAAACACTTAAGTGTCAAGATAGCAAGTTCTTACTTAGCAAAAAGAGCAAACTGATCCAACAATTGGTATCAGAGCATTGGTTTATCTGATCACATATCAATCTAACAAATTGAGAATCAGACACAAAGCTCTTATTGATATTCAATAAAAAGATCAAAAGTTCACTTTTTATCAATATCCATCACTTAAAAGAGTCATCAGACAAATCTATACTCTTTAAAAATGGATCCACATAATACTGGTTCTGCCACCAAACCTGCCATGCTTGTGAGAAATGAGTACAATATATGGCAAAAGAGAATGGCACATACCTTGTCACAAACCAACACAGGTTGTTGGAGATCTGTGATATATGGTCCACACAAACCAGTAAACATAAATCTTGAAACTAAAGAAGGGATTCCTAAGGATCCCAAAGACTATACAGATGAGGATTTCCTAAAACTTGAGCTAGATGCTAAGGCATTCTCTATGTTGGCAATGGCTCTCCCAAATGAAATATACTCTGGCCTTTTACATTGTGAAAGTGCCAAAGAACTTTGGGACTGTCTTAAAGAACAGTTTGGAGGAACTGAAGAGGTGATTGCCAACACCAGAGAAATTTTGGCTCAACAATATGAAACATTTGCTTATATTAATGGGGAAACTTTGACACAACAATTTGAAAGATTCTCCTCATTAATCTCTGAGCTAAAGTTAAATGGTCAGACCTATACAACAGTATCTATGTTACATAGATTTTTAAGGTCTCTACCTGACAAATGGGAAACTTACTCCATTGTCTTAAGATCCTCACCAGATTTTAGCTCCCTCACTCTTACAAAACTCCATGGGAGATTACTTACTTTTGAAGAGAGAAATCGATCAAAAGAAGAAATTACAAACTTCTGGTAAAACTGCTGATGACTACCTACCAGGTAGTACAGCACTTTTGGGACAAGATTCACCAACTTGTTCCTATGGATCTTATGACAATATTGACATAACCACTGGGATCTCATCAGAAAGATCTTTCCCAGGTTATGACAATGATGACCAAAGTCAAACTGCTGATAATCTATGTTTTATCATGGATGATTTGAAAAATTTTAGCAGTGATGACTTGGAAGAAATGGACATATTACACCAACTGGCCATGCTAAGCATTAAAACTAACAAGTTTTATAAAAGGTCAGGAAGGAAATTTCCAGGATTGACCAGTAATACAAAAATTGGTTTTGACAAATCTAAACTGAGATGTCACAAGTGTCAGAAGTTGGGACACTTTGCTAGAGAGTGTAGAAGCTCTAGCTTTAACCAATCACAATCTGGAAATAACTATAACCCCAATTATAATAGGAACAATGGAACTCAAGGGAGTGCTCATTTTGTACAGGCACAAGCTCCTCAACAGCAATATATGCCTCAAGTACAATATGTTCAAGTGCCTGCTCAACAGATGCAGAGCCAACAATCAATCCCTCCCTTTCCAGCTGCTCAACTTCCTCCACAGCCTCAACAACCCCCTCAACAAAGTCTCTTTACCTCGGGGTATGTTGACTGGAGCAGTCTCCCTTATGACACCACAGAGTGCAATCCTGATGCAGACAACAAAGTGTTTGACATCAACTGGGGAGAACCAGACAATGGCAGAAAGAACTTTGCCTTAATGGCATTTGAAGGCTGTACCTCAAAATCTGCATTGTCTCAGGTATCAAAAGAATCTTTGACAAAACTATGTTCAAACTCTTGCAAAGAAACTTTTGCTCTCATAAGAGAGACAAACGTGCACCTACAAGGCAAAGCCAATGATTTAGAAAGAAAATACACACAGATAAAATGTGATTTAGAAAGAAAACTGTGTGCTAAAACAAAAGAGGTTTCTAAATTAACTGACTCTGCTATTGAAACCCAAGCACAAATCAAAATGATGCTAAATGACCTGGGAGATGTCAGACAAGAGCTTGCTGACACCAGGATCACTTGTGAAAAATGGGTGGAATCTTGTAGGGGGTATCAACTACTGCTAAACAAACAAAGTGCTTCAAATGTTAAGTTTGGCATAGGATACCATCATGTTGAAACACCAACAAATTTTTCTCCCAAAACTACTGAAGATGGGAGAAGAATTGTTTCAAATGAAACTTCTGAAGGGAAAGAATGCACATCTTTCCATGAAAACTTTCTAAACAGAAATCCTGGCATTTTTAAAGAAAGTACTTCAGAAGTATTTACAAAAACTGACAACAAGCCATCAGTAGTTTCATCTACTTCAGGAGTTGAGACCCTGAAAACTACTGATGAGCAAAATCTTTTCACAACTGTCAGAAATTTGCCTTTAGATCAAAAACAAAGGCAAAAGAATGTGAAATTTGTGGCCTGTTCAACCACAAAACTGAATTTTGTAGATACAGAAAAGGAATTCAGTTCAATCAAAAATTTAAACAACAGGTTGTGGGAAATCAAATCAGAAATGATTATGAAAAAGTCTTTAAACCCAAGAAACAACAACCTGAAAACACCTTTTCTCAGAAAAAGATAAAATCTCAACCAAAATCTTTTTCTCAAAATTCCTTGTCAGTAGTTAGACCAGAATCATCAGCAGTTTCACAAACTGCTGAGATTCAAAATCTAAAGAACATGGTAGAACTACTGATGACCAAGGTTGATGGTGGTCCTAAAAAGGATACCACCATGGTTCTTCATGAAAAATCCATTGCCAAAAAGACATGGATTTCTCAACCTGGTCAAGAACAAACTGTAACTGTTCTCAAGAGCAAACCCAAAGCCAAACAGGCTTGGGTTTCCAAATCTAACTAATTTGCTTTTATGTGCAGAGAGTTTCCAGGGGCTTAAACAGCATATGGTATGTTGATAGTGGAGGCTCTATGCACATGACTGGATGCAGATACCTGATAAACAACTTTATCAGCCAAAGAGAAGGATCTGTGTCCTTTGGGAACAATGCCAAGGGATATGTGCTAGGACATGGCAATGTCTCCTCTGGCAAAATACAGTTTGACAAGGTCAATCTGGTGGAAAACCTTGAATACAACTTGCTGAGCGTGTCACAAATGTGTGATAAAGGATATTCTTCCTTTTTCACAAAGACAGCTTGCAAGATCATCTCACCAGAAGGCCAGAAGTTGATTGAGAAGATTATAGAAGATCATACTTTGCTGATTGCCAAAAGATGTGGCAATGTCTATGCAGTGGACATTGAAAAAGACAAAGTATTGAACAACACTGCCTGTTTCTTCTCAAGGGCATCAACTTCAGAAACAGATCTCTGGCACAGGAGACTTGGCCATGTGAACTTTAAAACCATAAATAAAGTCACAAAAATGGGCTTGGTCAGAGGTCTACCTTTGAAAGTATACCAGTGTCAAGAACACTGTGTATCCTGTTTAAAGGGAAAACAGCATAAGTCCTCCTATAAGTCTATTGAAGAATCAAAAACAACTGCATGTCTTCAACTACTCCATATGGACTTATTTGGGCCTGTCAAGATTATGAGCCTTGGTAAAAAGAAGTACTGCTTAGTCATCATTGATGACTACTCAAGATTCACATGGGTATTCTTCTTATTTTCCAAGGATGAGGCTGCTGAAATCATCAAGTTCTTCATTCTACAAGTAGAGAAACAATATTCTCTATCTGTCAAAACCATTAGAAGTGACAATGGGACAGAGTTCAGGAACAAAACTCTGGATGAATTCTGTTTGTCTAAAGGGATTATTAGACAATACAGTGTTCCCAGAACTCCTGAACAAAATGGTGTAGTAGAAAGGAAGAACAGAACATTGATAGAAGGAGCAAGAACAATGTTAGCTGATTCTGGACTGCCATTGTACTTTTGGGCAGAAGCAGTTAACACAGCATGTTATGTTCAGAATAGAGTTCTTGTGGTCAAGAGACATTCCAAGACTGCCTATGAAGTTCTTCATGGCATGAAGCCCCTTATCTCCTTTTTCAGGGCTTTTGGGTGTCAATGTTTCATCTTGAACATCAAGGAATCTATCTCAAAGTTTGCTGCCAAAGTTGACTCAGGTTACTTTCTTGGTTACTCTTCAACTAGAAAAGCCTACAAGGTTTTTAATTCTCACACCAGGATAGTAGAAGAAACATTGAATGTCAAGTTCAATGAGTCAAAACACACTCTTATTCCAGCACATCCTGCTGAACTCTTTGACCTTGACAACTTTCACTTTGGACCTGAAAAGACTGTTACTTCTTCCAAACCTACTTATTATGGTGATCAAAGGTTTGAAGATGAGGATCCTGCACCATGGACTCCTCAAACAGTCATTAAGTCAACTACAACACCATCAGAAGTTTTTCAAACTTCTGATCAAACAAATACTGAAGGCCAAACTCAAACATCTGCTTCAGCACCTGCAACTACTGAAGAAGCTGCAAACTGCTGAACCAGATATCATAGACCTCAGTAGTTTGTTTGAAGAACAAGAGCCACCTACACCTGTCAGTGGTTTACAACAACTGATTGAACACAGAGATCATCCACTTGATCAAATCATGGGTGATATAGCTACAGGTGTTCTGACCAGAAACCAGCTCTCCAACTTTTGCCTATTCTCAGCCTTTATTTCACAGTTGGAACCAAAGAAGTACCAGGAAGCCCTCAAAGACAATAATTGGGTGCAAGCTATGCAAGATGAACTACTTCAGTTCAACAAGCAACAGGTCTGGGAAATCTGTCCCTTACCTCAAAACAAGCAACCAATTGGTACAAGATGGGTTTTCAGGAACAAACAAGATGAAGCTGGTATGATAATCAAGAACAAGGCAAGACTGGTAGTTCAAGGGTACTCTCAAGAAGAGGGAATTGACTATGATGAAACCTTTGCTCCAGTTGCAAGGCTTGAGGCCATCAGGTTATTTCTGGCCTATGCCATTTCCAACAAAATTAAAGTTTATCAAATGGATGTGAAAAGTGCATTTTTGTATGGAAAAATCAAGGAGGAGGTGTATGTCTGTCAGCCACCTGGGTTTGAGGATCCTTCTCATCCTGAGTGGGTGTACAGACTGGATAAAGCTCTTTATGGGCTCAAACAGGCTCCAAGAGCCTGGTATGATACACTCTCCACCTTTTTACTCAAAAATAACTTTACAAGAGGTGCCATTGATAAAACACTTTTCATTAAACATGTTGGAAATCATGTCTTACTTGTTCAAATTTATGTTGATGATATCATTTTTGGTTCAACAAACACAAAACTGTGTGATGATTTTAAGAAACTCATGCAATCAAAATTTGAGATGAGTACCATGGGAGAACTGCAGTACTTTCTAGGACTGCAGATCAAACAACAAACAAATGGAACTTTTATACATCAATCAAAATATGTTAAAGAATTATTGAACAAATTTTCTTTAAATGACTGTAAATCATGTTCCACTCCCATGACACCAATCACACAAGTTGAACCTGATGATCAAGGAAAACAGGTTGATCAAACCATGTACAGATGCATGATAGGTTCCCTTTTATACTTAACTGCTTCTAGACCAGATATTATGTTTTCAACATGTGTCTGTGCTAGATATCAATCAGCACCAAGGGAATCACACCTTATTGCAGTCAAAAGAATTTTTAGATATCTGAAAGGAACACCAACACTGGGAATTTGGTATCCTGCTTCAAGCAATACCAAGTTATCAGCTTTTTCAGATAGTGACTATGCAGGGTGTAAGATGACAAGAAAGTCAACATCTGGTGGTTGTCAATTCCTGGGTAACTGTCTAGTGTCATGGCAATCAAAGAAGCAAACATCTGTTGCAACTTCAACTGCTGAAGCTGAATACATTGCAGCTGCAAGTTGTACATCACAGATACAATGGCTCCAATATCAACTTCTTGATTATGGAATCAAAGAGACCAAGACACCTTTGTTTGTAGACAGCAAATCTGCCATTAGCATCATTCAAAATCCGGTACAGTTCTCAAAAACCAAACATATTGAGATCAGGTACCATTTCATAAGAGATTGCTATGAAAAAGGCAAGATTGAGGTGAAGCATGTAGCAACAGCTAATCAGATAGCTGACATCTTCACTAAGCCCCTTGACACATCAACATTTCAGAAGTTAGTATCCATGCTTGGAATGCTAAATTTGTAAGTGTTTACTTTATTTTTATTTTTATTTTTATGCTTATGCATATCAGTTAGAATCCAGTTAACACTTGATTCTACCCAACTCTACATCAAACTTCTACATCCAATCACTACTGTTATGCATAAAACATCAAAATTTTCTTTTTCCTTTTTCCATCCTTGATTCCATCCTGTTTACCTTGGTGGATTTCAAGTTAACCTTTTCCATCTTTTTTCTGGTTTTCACTTACAAATGACAAAAGTCTGCAACAAAACTTCTGAAAAACAAACTACTGATTAAACAAAAATCAGTATGAGAGAAACTACTGATGAACAAAAATCATCAGTATGGGATAATTTTCTGAAAAAGTGTGTAACTTCTGATAAAATA
This sequence comes from Ambrosia x helenae, assembly GCA_030844895.1. Taxonomy (NCBI): domain Eukaryota; kingdom Viridiplantae; phylum Streptophyta; class Magnoliopsida; order Asterales; family Asteraceae; genus Ambrosia; species Ambrosia x helenae. The sequence continues at coordinate 12,978 of JAUTDX010007161.1, read as the reverse complement.
AACTTCAGAAGTTATGAATAAAGTATTTATAAAAACATTTCTCATCAGATGTTAAAACTGCTGAAGAGAAAATGGGAACTACTGATGAAGTAATCCTTCATCAGCAGTTTAAGTCAAAAGGGCAAATCTGACTTTTCCCATCATCAGAGGTTTGACCTAATCAGTTTAAAACCTCTGATAAAGAGATTTTTTAACCAAAGGCGGTTTTTAAACCTTCTAATAAAGAAGATTCAAGCGGTTAAAACTTCTATAAATACCTTTTCTACACACTTATCCTTTAAACTCAAAAATATCCCTCCTTCTCTCTCAAAACTCTCTCAACCTATACCTGTAAAATTCACTGTTCGATCAAAAACCCAAACCACAATGGCTCTAGTTCTAAAACAGGGACACAATCAAAGAGCCTTTCTTGAAAAACAAGAAGGCTGGTCCCAATACGATGAGATCATTGATCTTGTCGTCAAATCCCAATACTTTACTGCTCTCACAATTAACCCACCAATTCACACTGAAACTCTGAATGAGTTCTGGGCAAATGCTGAGACGGTTACAATGGGTGGTGAGGTCATTTCCCTCAACTCAAAGATAAAAGGGAAACAACTGACCATCACACCGGCCACACTAGCAACAAGACTGGGTCTGGATGATGTAGCTGCCCCTGACCATGTTGCTAACAAAGATATTCATCTAACCATGACTGAGTGTGGTTATCAAGGTACTCTCTCCCATGCTACAATATTCAAAAAATATTTTGAACCAAAATACAAACTTTTGTTTCATTATATTATTATGTGTTTGAGTCCAAAAACAGGGTCTTATGACCAGATGCCCTCCACTTTTCAACCAATATTTCATTCCATTGTGAATGAAACTAAATTCAGGGCATCAAAACTATTTTTTAATGAGTTGGTGTTACATCACAATAATACCAAGAAAAAGTTTTTGTTGTACCCAAGGTTCATTATGCAATGCATAATAGGGGAACTGGGTAATGAGGTGCTTGTGGGAAAATTTCAACTTTAAACCCTTTAACATCACAAGCATACTCAAGACTGAACAAACCGGCTGCCTGGCCAGAAGATGATCAGGGAGAACAACAACAAGTCCCCCTGAAGCCCACATCTTCCAAACCCACACCACCAAAAGCCAAAAAGCCCAAGCCAACAAAAACTGCACCCACCAACCCAAAAGAAAAGCTGTTCAGGAGGTTGAGATGCCTGAACATGCTCTTGAGCATTCTGCTCTTCAAATAGTTGAGACTGAAACACCCTCTCAGTCTCATCCATCTCAAACCCCACCAAGAGCACCCATATCTGTTCAATTCAAAAGAAAAAGACTTAGAAAAACATATCAAACACACTCTTCTTTTGAAACTGCTGAACAACAACCTATTGCCCAAACTACTGAACCAACCCCACAAATTTCTGAACAAGAGGCAATAGAAATTGCCAAACTTCTCTCTGGGCTAAAAGAGAATGTCCCATCTGATCATGTCAGTCCCCATCAACCACAACAAACAGGGGACATAACTACTACATCAGACATGGATGTGGACATCACTAGCCCTATCCCAAGAGATGAGGGTGGACCAGAGTCTTTAAGCCCAATTTTAGAGACTCTTGGGGCATCTGAGGCTGCTACTACTCAGTTACCACCCAGTGGTGGATCTGAGGACAGAAGTAACATAGCTAAGACCTCAGATGTGGCAACTACTGATGAAGGCTTAATGCCTGAAGTAGGAAATCCTCAGTACCAAGAAACAGAGGTTCATGAGAGAACTGAGTTGGGCTCAGCTCATGATTTAACTGAGACAGTCCTCAATGAGGGCAACATCAGGGATTCAGATGATTCCATTAGTTTGGATGATGTTTCACAAACTCCAACTACTGAATTGACGGCACTTTCTGAAGGTCCTGTTGCAAAGGTATCCAGGCTCAAGAAGCCAGTCACCTCTGCACAGGTTAAAGCCCACTCAATCCCTAAAACCCCTAGAGTGGCATCCTCTGTACAACATGAGGATCTCCCAAAAACACCCCCTTCACAGCAAATGCCTACCCAATTCCCTGGGCAAACAAGCATAGACCTGAACCAGCTATGCAGCCCAGAGGGTCCCCTGTACCACATGATGAATACACTCATCAGAAATCACTTCCAAACATATACAGCTGACTTGGAGCTGTCAATCAAGAACCAATTTGGAGTGATCAAGACCAAGATGAACGATCTGTCCAACAAAATAGACTTCAACAGCCAACAGATTGCTCATCTTCAAGGACACTTCTCCCAACCCTCTGCTTCAAGGGTTAGAATTGATGAATCCAAAAAGGGGGAGAAGATCAGGGAACCTAAGGAGTCATTCCAAGCCAGGATAAAGGCAAGAGTGGCACTCCTTGAAAGAGATCAGAAAGATCAGGCCAGAAAAGAAAAATTGGCCAAACAGTTTGGTGTCTCTATTGAAGAAATTGAAGCTGCTGAAAAAGAAGATGAGACCCAAAGTTCTGAGAATCCCTAAGGTGTAATGAAGAAACTTCTGATGACCAAACTTCTGATGAAGAATCAGAAAGTACTGAAGACAATCCTTCAGTAGCTGACAAACCATCAGCAGTTGTCAGCACATCAGAAGTTAACACTTCCCAACCTCAAACAACTGAACCTTCCAGAACCACTGCCCCATTCAACCAACATCTGATCCCATCAGGCCTACATCTGTTACAACAATGACTGTATTAAACCCTTCTCCCATCTCTCAATCAGCTGAACTATTAGAGAAGAGCTTAATTGCAGCCAACAAGAAGGCCAGAGAAGATCAGATTTGGAAATCTCTGGAAGAAAGGGATGATTTGGACTTAAGCCATGAAGAAAAACTTCAGGCTTATGCAGCTGAACTACAAAGGCAGGCTAGCCTTGATGAGATTGCTGAACAGGATAAAAGACAACAACTGGTGTCTTATATTACCAAGAACAGCAAGACTAAAGCCTTTACACTCAAAGGACTCTCTATGCAAGAGCTGACAAGAAGAGCACAACTGCTTGCAGACAAAATGGCCACAAGCAAAGATGGAAAGGCCAAGAGAGCCCAGATAATAGAAGAGCTAGTAGCAGAAGGATATGGTTCAAAAGCCTCTGTATCCAGATGGAAAGAAGAAAGACTAATGGATACATATAGAAAATACTTGGCTGCCAAGGCTGCAAATCCTGAGAAGTTTCAAACTGCTGATCCTTCAAGATCAGTAGTTAGAACTTCTGGTGTATCTAGAAGATCTGCTGCTCAGAAGAAGAAGGCAGAGGACAATGTCAAAACTGATTTCAAAATGGTACTACTTGAAGGAAGCTCAATAGTCCATTCAGATTTTGACATTGAGGAGAAACCTCTGTTAACACAGTTCAGGGATCCTTCCACTTTTGCTTATCAAATACAAAAGACAATCAAAGAAAAGCTGCATACCAAAGTAGTGACTGAACACCATCTCCCAACTGTTCAGATGCCTGGTATGCAACAACAACAACAAGGAAGAGAATCCCACCTGAGGCTATCTGAAACTGAAGACATCCAGCACTCAGGACCATCAACCCAAGGGACAAGTCTGGTTCCCTATTCTTCTGACTTTAACAAGTCAAAGATCCCTATCATCAGATGGTCACTTACTGATAACAACTCAGTACTGTTGACAAGAAGAGACTTCTCAAGCAGGGCTTACAAGAAGATCAGTGATCTGAAGAAACTGTCAACACAAGACCTGCTCACAATTCAACATCTAGAACCACAGAGAGGATCTCTGTCTGATGATCAGTACAACCAGCTCAAGAACACCATGTACAAAGAGATATGGAAGATTGTTCAAGACAGAAGAAACACATAAGGAATTAGTAAGGTTTTGGCTTCATCAATCCAGGGGGAGATTGTTAGGACAAAGAGGATTGGTGAAACCACTTTTGTAAACCTTAGTCTAATTCACTTCTGTCATTTTGGCTAAGTATAGAAGTACTGAATAGAAGACAAGAAACTGCTGATTAGAAGATATGAAGAAGTGCTGAAGTTGCAGAAGTTCTGAAGTCCAAACCAGACAAGTTCACTTCAGAAGTACTGAAGACAAAACTACTCTTCAGTAGTTGTCCTTCATCAGCACTTAGCAGAAGATATTTTCCACCGCCTTTTTGCATCAGTAGTTTGTTGTTTAATATTACTTTTAGCTGTATTTGTTTCTTTCAATGTTGCAACTTGTGCAACTTGTTACTGGAGTTTCTGTGCTTGCTTTTTAGGCAAGATACATGCATGTAATCGTCTATAAATAGGAGGCTTCAACCTTCTATTTTAGACATTGATTTTTAACAGAAAAATCCTTCAAACACTCTCATTGTTATATTCCATTTCTGTATTTATTGTGAATCTCTCTAAGTATCTAATTCTCATTTACAACTTAGATTCATAATAAATACTTTGTCATTTATTAGTTTCAAACATCAAGGGGGAGTTATAACTCTGCCTTTGTATAAAAAGTGTTGCTTTAACTTATAACATTCCGCTGTGCTTATAATCTGATTTACAAGGACTTGCTAAACACTTAAGTGTCAAGATAGCAAGTTCTTACTTAGCAAGTCCTTTATAAACTGTTGTTCAGTATTCTTTGACCTACTGCACCTGAAAGTCCAACGAGATACCCATTTTAGTTACTTAATACTATAATTAGGCTTCCCCTAAAAGGATAGGAGATTCTGGGTCCCGTGACTAACCCAATAAGGGTGTACATTAGGCTATAAAATTATTTCCAAGGGTAAGAATTTCCAGCCTTTATAAACTGTTGTTCAGTATTCTTTGACCTACTGCACCTGAAAGTCCAACGAGATACCCATTTTAGTTCCTTAATACTATAATTAGGCTTTCCCTATAAGGATAGGAGAATCTGGGTCCCAAGACTAACCCAATAAGGGTGTACATTAGGCTATAAAATTATTTCCAAGAGTAAGAATTTCCAGCCTTTATAAACTGTTGTTCAGTATTCTTTGACCTACTGCACCTGAAAGTCCAACGAGATACCCATTTTAGTTCCTTAATACTATAATTAGGCTTCCCTTATAAGGATAGGAGATTCTGGGTCCGTGACTAACCCAATAAGGGTGTACATTAGGCTATAAAATTATTTCCAAGAGTAAGAATTTCCAGCCTTTATAAACTGTTGTTCAGTATTTTTTGACCTCTGCACCTGAAAGTCCAACGAGATACCCATTTTAGTTCCTAATACTATAATTAATCTTCCCTATAAGGATAGGAGATTCTGGGTCCCGTGACTAACCCAATAAGGGTGTACATTAGGCTATAAAATTATTTCCAAGAGTAAGAATTTCCAGCCTTTATAAACTGTTGTTCTGTATTCTTTGACCTACTGCACCTGAAAGTCCAACGAGATACCCATTTTAGTTCCTTAATACTATAATTAGGCTTCCACTATAAGGATAGGAGATCTGGGTCCCGTGACTAACCAATAAGGGTGTACATTAGGCTATAAAATTATTTCCAAGAGTAAGAATTTCCAGCCTTTATAAACTGTTGTTCAGTATTCTTTGACCAAATGCACCTGAAAGTCCCAACGAGATACCATTTTAGTTCCTTAATACTATAATTATCTTCCACTATAAGGATAGGAGATTCTGGGTCCCGTGACTAACCAATAAGGGTGTACATTAGGCTATAAAATTATTTCCAAGAGTAAGAATTTCCAGCCTTTATAAACTGTTGTTCAGTATTCTTTGACCTACTGCACCTGAAAGTCCAACGAGATACCCATTTTAGTTCGTTAATACTATAATTAGGCTACCCCTATAAGGATAGGAGATTCTGGGTCCCGTGACTAACCCAATAAGGGTGTACATTAGGCTATAAAATTATTTCCAAGAGTCAGAATTTCCAGCCTTTATAAACTGTTGTTCAGTATTCTTTGACCTATGCACCTGAAAGTCCAACGAGATACCCATTTTAGTTCCTTAATACTATAATTAGGCTTTCCCTATAAGGATAGGAGAATCTGGGTCCCAAGACTAACCCAATAAGGGTGTACATTAGGCTATAAAATTATTTCCAAGAGTAAGAATTTCCAGCCTTTATAAACCAGTTGTTCAGTATTCTTTGACCTACTGCACCTGAAAGTCCAACGAGATACCCATTTTAGTTCCTTAATACTATAATTAGGCTTCCCTTATAAGGATAGGAGATTCTGGGTCGTGACTAACCCAATAAGGGTGTACATTAGGCTATAAAATTATTTCCAAGAGTAAGAATTTCCAGCCTGTATAAACTGTTGTTCAGTATTCTTTGACCTACTGCACCTGAAAGTCCAACGAGATACCCATTTTAGTTCCTTAATACTATAATTAATCTTCCCCTATAAGGATAGGAGATTCTGGGTCCGTGACTAACCCAATAAGGGTGTACATTAGCTATAAAATTATTTCCAAGAGTAAGAATTTCCAGCCTTTATAAACTGTTGTTCAGTATTCTTTGACCTACTGCACCTGAAAGTCCAACGAGATACCCATTTTAGTTCCTTAATACTATAATTAGGCTTCCCCTATAAGGATAGGAGATTCTGGGTCCCGTGACTAACCCAATAAGGGTGTACATTAGGCTATAAAATTATTTCCAAGAGTAAGAATTTCCAGCCTTTATAAACTGTTGTTCAGTATTCTTTGACCTACTGCACCTGAAAGTCCAACGAGATACCCATTTTAGTTCCTTAATACTATAATTAGCTTCCACTATAAGGATAGGAGATTCTGGGTCCCGTGACTAACCCAATAAGGGTGTAATTAGGCTATAAAATTATTTCCAAGAGTAAGAATTTCCAGCCTTTATAAACTTTGTTCAGTATTCTTTTGACCTACTGCACCTGAAAGTCCAACGAGATACCCATTTTAGTTCCTTAATACTATAATTAGGCTTCCCCTATAAGGATAGGAGATTCTGGGTCCCGTGACTAACCCAATAAGGTTGTACATTAGGCTATAAAATTATTTCCAAGAGTAAGAATTTCCAGCCTTTATAAACTGTTGTTCAGTATTCTTTGACCTACCGCACCTGAAAGTCCAACGAGATACCCATTTTAGTTCCTTAATACTATAATTAGGCTTCCCCTATAAGGATACGAGATTCTGGGTCCCGTGACTAACCCAATAAGGGTGTACATTAGGCTATAAAATTATTTCCAAGAGTAAGAATTTCCAGCTTTATAAACTGTTGTTCAGTATTCTTTGACCTACTGCACCTGAAAGTCCAACGAGATACCCATTTTAGTTCCTTAATACTATAATTAGGCTTCCCTATAAGGATAGGAGATTCTGGGTCCCGTGACTAACCCAATAAGGGTGTACATTAGGCTATAAAATTATTTCCAAGAGTAAGAATTTCCAGCCTTTATAAACTGTTGTTCAGTATTCTTTGACCTACTGCACCTGAAAGTCCAACGAGATACCCATTTTAGTTCCTTAATACTATAATTAGGCTTCCCCTATAAGGATAGGAGATTCTGGGTCCGTGACTAACCCAATAAGGGTGTACATTAGGCTATAAAATTATTTCCAAGAGTAAGAATTTCCAGCCTTTTAAACTGTTGTTCAGTATTCTTTGACCTACTGCACCTGAAAGTCCAACGAGATACCATTTTAGTTCCTTAATACTATAATTAGGCTTCCCCTATAAGGATAGGAGATTCTGGGTCCCGTGACTAACCCAATAAGGGTGTACATTAGGCTATAAAATTATTTCCAAGAGTAAGAATTTCCAGCCTTTAAAACTGTTGTTCAGTATTCTTTGACCTACTGCACCTGAAAGTCCAACGAGATACCCATTTTAGTTCGTTAATACTATAATTAGGCTTCCCCTATAAGGATAGGAGATTCTGGGTCCCGTGACTAACCCAATAAGGGTGTACATTAGGCTATAAAATTATTTCCAAGAGTAAGAATTTCCAGCTTTTATAAACTGTTGTTCAGTATTCTTTGACCTACTGCACCTGAAAGTCCAACGAGATACCCATTTTTAGTTCGTTAATACTATAATTAGGCTTCCCCTATAAGGATAGGAGATTCTGGGTCCCGTGACTAACCCAATAAGGGTGTACATTAGGCTATAAAATTATTTCCAAGAGTAAGAATTTCCAGCCTTTATAAACTGTTGTTCAGTATTCTTTGACCTACTGCACCTGAAAGTCCAACGAGATACCCATTTTAGTTCGTTAATACTATATTAGGCTTCCCCTATAAGGATAGGAGATTCTGGGTCCCGTGACTAACCCAATAAGGGTGTACATTAGGCTATAAAATTATTTCCAAGAGTAGAATTTCCAGCCTTTATAAACTGTTGTTCAGTATTCTTTGACCTACCGCACCTGAAAGTCCAACGAGATACCCATTTTAGTTCGTTAATACTATAATTAGGCTTCCCCTATAAGGATAGGAGATTCCGGGTCCCGTGGACTAACCCAATAAGGGTGTACATTAGGCTATAAAATTATTTCCAAGAGTAAGATTTCCAGCCTTTATAAACTGTTGTTCAGTATTCTTTGACCTACTGCACCTGAAAATCCAACGAGATACCCATTTTAGTTCGTTAATACTATAATTAGGCTTCCCCTATAAGGATAGGAGATTCTGGGTCCCGTGACTAACCCAATTAGGGTGTACATTAGGCTATAAAATTATTTCCAAGAGTAAGAATTTCCAGCCTTTTATAAAACTGTTGTTCAGTATTCTTTGACCTACCGCACCTGAAAGTCCAACGAGATACCCATTTTAGTTCGTTAATACTATAATTAGGCTTTCCCTATAAGGATAGGAGATTCTGGGTCCCGTGACTAACCCAATAAGGGTGTACATTAGGCTATAAAATTATTTCCAAGAGTAAGAATTTCCAGCCTTTTATAAACTGTTGTTCAGTATTCTTTGACCTACTGACCTGAAAGTCCAACGAGATACCCATTTTAGTTCGTTAATACTATAATTAGGCTTCCCCTATAAGGATAGGAGATTCTGGGTCCCGTGACTAACCCAATAAGGGTGTACATTAGGCTATAAAATTATTTCCAAGAGTAAGAATTTCCAGCCTTTATAAACTGTTGTTCAGTAGTCTTTGACCTACAGCACCTGAAAGTCCAACGAGATACCCATTTTAGTTCGTTAATACTATATTTAGGCTTCCCCTATAAGGATAGGAGATTCTGGGTCCCGTGACTAACCCAATAAGGGGTGTACATTAGGCTATAAAATTATTTCCAAGAGTAAGAATTTCCAGCCTTTATAAACTGTTGTTCAGTATTCTTTGACCAACGCACCTGAAAGTCCAACGAGATACCCATTTTGTTCGTTAATACTATAATTTAGGCTTCCCCTATAAGGATAGGAGATTCTGGGTCCCGTGACTAACCCAATAAGGGTGTACATTAGGCTATAAAATTATTTCCAAGAGTAAGAATTTCCAGCCTTTATAAACTGTTGTTCAGTATTCTTTGACCTACTGCACCTGAAAGTCCAACGAGATACCATTTTTAGTTCTTTAATACTATAATTAGGCTTCCCCTATAAGGATAGGAGATTCTGGGTCCCGTGACTAACCCAATAAGGTGTACATTAGGCTATATAAAATTATTTCCAAGAGTAAGGAATTTTCCAGCCTTTATAAACTGTTGTTCAGTATTCTTTGACCTACTGCACCTGAAAGTCCAACGAGATACCCATTTTTAGTTCGTTAATACTATAAATTAGGCTTCCCCTTTAAGGATAGGAGATTCTGGGTCCCGTGACTAACCCAAAAGGGTGTAACATTAGGCTATATAATTTATTTCCAAGAGTAAGAATCCAGCCTTTATAACTGTTGTTCAGTATTCTTTGACCTATGCACCTGAAAGGTCCAACGAGATACCCATTTTTAGTTCCTTAATACTATAATTAGGCTTTCCCCTATAAGGATAGGAGAATCTGGAGTCCCGTGACTAACCAATAAGGGTGTACATTAGGCTATAAATTTTATTCCAAGAGTAAGAATTTCCAGCCTTTATATAAACTGTTGTTCAGTATTTCTTGACCTACTGCACCTGAAAGTCCAACGAGATACCCATTTTAGTTCTTAATACTATAATTAGGCTTCCCCTATAAGGATAGGAGATTTCTGGGTCCCGTGACTAACCAATAAGGGTGTACATTAGGCTATAAAATTATTTCCCAAGAGTAAGAATTTCCAGCCTTTATAAACTGTTGTTCAGTATTCTTTGACCTACGCACCTGAAAAGTCCAACGAGATACCCATTTTAGTTCGTTAATACTATAATTAGCTTCCCCTATAAGGATAGAGAGATTCTGGGTCCCGTGACTAACCCAATAAGGGTGTACATTAGGCTATAAAATTATTTCCAAGAGTAAGAATTTCCAGCCTTTATAAACTGTTGTTCAGTATTCTTTGACCTACAGCACCTGAAAGTCCAACGAAGATACCCATTTTAGTTCGTTAATACTATAATTAGGCTTCCCCTATAAGGATAGGAGAGGAGATTCTGGGTCCCGTGACTAACCCAATAAGGGTGTACATTAGGCTATAAAATTATTCCAAGAGTAAGGAATTTCCAGCCTTTATAAACTTTTGTTCAGTATTCTTTGACCTACCGCACCTTGAAAGTCCAACGAGATACCCATTTTAGTTCGTTAATACTATAATTAGGCTTCCCCTATAAGGATAGGAGATTCTGGGTCCCGTGACTAACCCAATAAGGGTGTACATTAGGCTATAAAATTATTTCCTAGAGTAAGAATTTCCAGCCTTTATAAAACTGTTGTTCAGTATTCTTTGACCTACTGCACTGAAAGTCCAACGAGATACCCATTTTAGTTTCTTAATACTATAATTAGGCTTCCCCTATAAGGATAGGAGATTCTGGGTCCCGTGACTAACCCAATAAGGGTGTACATTAGGCTATAAAATTATTTCCAAGAGTAAGAATTTCAGCCTTTATAAACTGTTGTTCAGTATTCTTTGACCTACCGCACCTGAAAGTCCAACGAGATACCCATTTTAGTTCGTTAATACTATAATTAGGTTCCCCTATAAGGATAGGAGATTCTGGGTCCCGTGACTAACCCAATAAGGGTGTACATTAGGCTATAAAATTATTTCCAAGAGTAAGAATTTCCAGCCTTTATAAACTGTTGTTCAGTATTCTTTGACCTACAGCACCTGAAAGTCCAACGAGATACCCATTTTAGTTCGTTAATACTATAATTAGGCTTCCCCTATAAGGATAGGAGATTCTGGGTCCCGTGACTAACCCAATAAGGGTGTACATTAGGCTATAAAATTATTTCCAAGAGTAAGAATTTCCAGCCTTTATAAACTGTTGTTCAGTATTCTTTGACCTACAGCACCTGAAAGTCCAACGAGATACCCATTTTAGTTCGTTAATACTATAATTAGGCTCCCCTATAAGGATAGGAGATTCTGGGTCCCGTGACTAACCCAATAAGGGTGTACATTAGGCTATAAAATTATTTCCAAGAGTAAGAATTTCCAGCCTTTATAAACTGTTGTTCAGTATTCTTTGACCTACAGCACCTGAAAGTCCAACGCGATACCCATTTTAGTTCGTTAATACTATAATTAGGCTTCCCTATAAGGATAGGAGATTCTGGGTCCCGTGACTAACCCAATAAGGGTGTACATTAGGCTATAAAATATTTCCAAGAGTAAGAATTTCCAGCCTTTATAAAACTGTTGTTCAGTATTCTTTGACCTACCGCACCTGAAAGTCCAACGAGATACCCATTTTAGTTCGTTAATACTATAATTAGGCTTCCCCTATAAGGATAGGAGATTCTGGGTCCCGTGACTAACCCAATAAGGGTGTACATTAGGCTATAAAATTATTTCCAAGAGTAAGAATTTCCAGCCTTTATAAACTGTTGTTCAGTATTCTTGACCTACAGCACCTGAAAGTCCAACGAGATACCCATTTTAGTTTCTTAATACTATAATTAGGCTTCCCCTATAAGGATAGGAGATTCTGGGTCCCGTGACTAACCCAATAAGGGTGTACATTAGGCTAATAAAATTATTTCCAAGAGTAAGAATTTCAGCCTTTATAAACTGTTGTTCAGTATTCTTTGACCTACCGCACCTGAAAAGTCCAACGAGATACCCATTTTAGTTCGTTAATACTATAATTAGGCTTTCCCCTATAAGGATTAGGAGATTCTGGGTCCCCGTGACTAACCAATAAGGGTGTACATTAGGCTATAAAATTATTTCCAAGAGTAAGAATTTCCAGCCTTTATAAACTGTTGTTCAGTATTCTTTGACCTACTGCACCTGAAAGTCCAACGAGATACCCATTTTAGTTCGTTAATACTATAATTAGGCTTCCCCTATAAGGATAGGAGATTCTGGGTCCCGTGACTAACCCAATAAGGGTGTACATTGCTATAAAATTTATTTCCAAGAGTAAGAATTTCCAGCCTTTATAAACTGTTGTTCAGTATTCTTTGACCTACCGCACCTGAAAGTCCAACGAGATACCCATTTTAGTTCGTTAATACTATAATTAGGCTTCCCCTATAAGGATAGGAATTCTGGGTCCCGTGACTAACCCAATAAGGGTGTACATTAGGCTATAAAATTATTTCCAAGAGTAAGAATTTCCAGCCTTTATAAACTGTTGTTCAGTATTCTTTGACCTACAGCACCTGAAAAGCCAACGAGATACCCATTTTAGTTCGTTAATAATATAATTAGGCTTCCCCTATAAGGATAGGGATTCTGGGTCCCGTGACTAACCCAATAAGGGTGTACATTAGGCTATAAAATTTATTTCCAAGAGTAAGAATTTCCAGCCTTTATAAACTGTTGTTCAGTATCTTTGACCTACCGCACCTGAAAGTCCAACGAGATACCCATTTTAGTTCGTTAATACTATAATTAGGCTTCCCCTATAAGGATAGGAGATTCTG
>JAUTDX010007160.1:0-24563 GCA_030844895.1 Ambrosia x helenae | reverse complement strand
GTTGTTCAGTATTCTTTGACCTACAGCATCTGAAAGTCCAACGAGATACCCATTTTAGTTTGTTAATACTATAATTAGGCTTCCCCTATAAGGATAGGAGATTCGGGGTCGTGACTAACCAATAAGGGTGTACATTAGGCTATAAAAATTATTTCCAAGAGTAAGAATTTCCAGCCTTATAAACTGTTGTTCAGTATTCTTTGACCTATAGCACCTGAAAGTCCAACGAGATACACATTGTAGTTCGTTAATACTATAATTTGGCCTCCCCTATATGGATAGGAGATTCTGGGTCCCGTGACTAACCCAATAAGGGTGTTACATTAGGCTATAAAATTATTTCCAAGAGTAAATAAATTTCCAGCCTTTATAAACTGTGTGTGCAGTATTCTTTGACTATAGCACCTGAAAGTCCAACGAAGATACCCATTTTTAGTTCTTTATACTATAATTAGGCCTCCCCTATAAGGATAGGAGATTCTGGGTCCCGTGATAACCCAATAAGGGTGTACATTAGGCTATAAATTATTTCCAAGAGTAAGAATTTCCAGCCTTTATAAAATGTTGTTCAGTATTCTTTGACCTACAGCACCTGAAAGTCCAACGAGATACCCATTTTAGTTTGTTAATACTATAATTAGGCTTCCCCTTATAAGGATAGGAGATTCGGGGTCCGTGACTAACCCAATAAGGTGTACATTAGGCTAAAAATTATTTCCAAGAGTAAGAATTTCCAACCTTTATAAACTGTTGTTCAGTATTCTTTGACCTATTGCACCGAAAGTCCAACGAGTACCCATTTTAGTTTGTTAATACTATAATTAGGCTTCCCTATAAGGATAGGAGATTCGGGGTCCGTGACTAACCCAATAAGGTGTTACATTAGGCTATAAAATTATTTCCAAGAGTAAGAATTTCCAGCCTTTATAAACTGTTGTTCAGTATTCTTTGACCTATAGCACCTGAAAGTCCAACGAGATACCCATTTTAGTTTTTTAATACTATAATTAGGCTTCCCTTATAAGGTTAGGAGATCTGGGTCCGTGACTAACCCAATAAGGGTGTAATTAGGCTATAAAATTATTTCCAAGAGTGAAGGAATATCCAGCCTTTATAAATGTTGTTCAGTATTCTTTGACCTATAGCACCTGAAGTCCACGAGATACCCATTTTAGTTTGTTAATACTATAATTAGGCTTCCCTTATAAGGATAGGAGATTCTGGGTCCCGTGACTAACCCAATAAGGGTGTACATAGGCTATTAAAATTATTTCCAAGAGTAAGAATTTCCAGCCTTTTATAAACTGTTGTTCAGTATTCTTTGACCTACAGCATCTGAAAGTCCAATGAGATACACAGTTATGTTTGTTAATACTTTAATTAGGCTTCCCTATAAGGATAGGAGATTCGGGTTCCGTGACTAACCCAATAAGGGTGTACATTAGGCTATAAAATTATTCCAAGAGTAAGAATTTCCAGCCTTTATACACTGTTGTTCAGTATTCTTTGACCTATGCACCTGAAAGTCCAACGAGATACCCATTTTAGTTCGTTAATACTATTATTAGGCTTCCCCTATAAGGATAGGAGATTCTGGGTCCCGTGACTAACCCATAAGGGTGTACATTAGGCTATAAAATTTTTTCCAAGAGTAAGAATTTCCAGCCTTTATAAATGTTGTTCAGTATTCTTTGACCTATAGCACCTGAAAGTCCAACGAGATACCCATTTTAGTTTGTTAATACTATAATTAGGCTTCCCCTATAAGGATAGGAGATTCGGGGTCCGTGACTAACCCAATAAGGGTGTACATTAGGCTATAAAATTATTTCCAAGAGTAAGAATTTCCAGCCTTTATAAACTATTGTTCAGTATTCTTTGACCTATAGCACCTGAAAGTCCAACGAGATACCCATTTAGTTTGTTAATACTATAATTAGGCTTCCCTATAAGGATAGGAGATTCGGGGTCCCGTGACTAACCTAATAAGGGTGTACATTAGGCTATAAAAATTATTTCCAAGAGTAAGAATTTCCAGCCTTATAAACTGTTGTTCAGTATTCTTTGACCTAAAGCACCTGAAAGTCAACGAGATACCCATTTTAGTTTGTTAATACTATAATTAGGCTTCCCCTATAAGGATAGGAGATTCGGGGTTCCGTGACTAACCCAATAAGGGTGTACATTAGGCTATAACATTATTTCCAAGAGTAAGAATTTCCAGCCTTTATAAACTGTTGTTTAAGTTTCTTTGACTCATAGCACCTTAAAGTCCAACGAGATACCCATTTTAGTTTGTTAATACTATAATTAGGCTTCCCCTATAAGGATAGGAGATTAGGGGTCCCGTGACTAACCAATAAGGGTGTAACATTTGGTATAACATGTTAGGACAAAGAGAGATTGGTGAAACCACTTTTTGTAAACCTTAGTCTAATTCACTTCTGTCATTTTTGGCTAAATAGAAGTACTGAAATAGAAGACAAGAAACTGCTGATTAGAAGATATGAAGAAGTGCTGAAGTTGCAGAAGTTCTGAAGTCCAAACCAGACAAGTTCACTTCAGAAGTACTGAAGACAAAACTACTCTTCAGTAGTTGTCCTTCATCAGCACTTAGCAGAAGATATTTGCCACCGCCATTTGCATCAGTAGTTTGTTGTTTAATATTACTTTTAGCTTTATTTGTTTCTTTCAATGTTGCAACTTGTGCAACTTGTAACTGGACTTTCTGTACTTGCTTTTCAGCAAGATACATGCATGTAATCGTCTATAAATAGAGACTTCAACCTTCTATTTTAGACATTGATTTTTAAACAGAAAAATCCTTCAAACACTCTCATTGTTTATTATTCCATTTCTGTATTTATTGTGAATCTTGCTAAGTATCTAATTCTCATTTACAACTTAGATTCATAATAAATACTTTGTCATTTATCTTGTTTCAAACATCAAGGGGAGTTACAACTCTGCCTTTGCATAAAAAAGTGTTGCTTTAACTTATAACATTCCGCTGTGTGCTTATAATCTGATTTACTAGGACTTGCTAAACACTTAAGTGTCAAGATAGCAAGTTCTTACTTAGCAAACAAGAGCAAACTGATCCAACAATTGGTATCAGAGCATTGGTTTATCTGATCACATATCAATCTAACAAATTGAGAATCAGACACAAAGCTCTTATTGATATTCAATAAAAAGATCAAAAGTTCACTTTTTATCAATATCCATCACTTAAAAGAGTCATCAGACAAATCTATAACTCTTTAAAAATGGATCCACATAATACTGGTTCTGCCACCAAACCTGCCATGCTTGTGAGAAATGAGTACAATATATGCAGAAAGAATGGCACACACCTTGTCACAAACCAACACTGGTTGTTGGAGATCTGTGATATATGGTCCACACAAACCAGTAAACATAAACCTTGAAACAAAAGAAGGGATTCCTAAGGATCCAAAGACTATACAGATGAAGATTTCCTAAAACTTGAGCTAGATGCTAAGGCATTCCTCTATGTTGGCAATGGCTCTCCCCAATGAAATATACTCTGGCCTTTTACATTGTGAAAGTGCCAAAGAACTTTGGGACTGTCTTAAAGAACAGTTTGGAGGAACTGAAGAGGTGATTGCCAACACCAGAGAAATTTTGGCTCAACAATATGAAACATTTGCTTATATTATATGGGGAGACTTTGACACAACAATTTGAAAGATTCTCCTCATTAATCTCTGAGCTAAAGTTAAATGGGCAGACCTATACAACAGTATCTATGTTACATAGATTTTTAAGGTCTCTGCCTGACAAATGGGAAACTTACTCCATTGTCTTAAGATCCTCACCAGATTTTAGCTCCCTCACTCTTACAAAACTCCATGGAGATTACTCACTTTTGAAAGAGAAATCGATCAAAAGAAGAAATTACAAACTTCTGGTAAAACTGCTGATGACTACCTACCAGGTAGTACAGCACTTTTGGGACAAGATTCACCAACTTGTTCCTATGGATCTTATGACAATATTGACATAACCACTGGGATCTCATCAGAAAGATCTTTCCCAGGTTATGACAATGATGACCAAGGTCAAACTGCTGATAATCTATGTTTTATCATGGATGATTTGAAAAATTTTAGCAGTGATGACTTGGAAGAAATGGACATACTTCACCAACTGGCCATGCTAAGCATTAAAACTAACAAGTTTTATAAAAGGTCAGGAAGGAAATTTCCAGGATTGACCAGTAACACAAAAATTGGTTTTGACAAATCTAAACTGAGATGTCACAAGTGTCAGATGTTGGGACACTTTGCTAGAGAGTGTAGAAGCTCTAGCTTAAACAATCACAATCTGGAAATAACTATAACCCCAATTATAATAGGAACAATGGACTCAAGGGAGTGCTCATTTGTACAGGCACAAGCTCCTCAACAGCAATATATGCCTCAAGTACAATATGTTCAAGTGCCTGCTCAACAGATGCAGACCCAACAATCAATCCCTCCCTTTCCAGCTGCTCAACTTCCTCCACAGCCTCAACAACCCCCTCAACAAAGCCTCTTTACCTCGGGGTATGTTGACTGGAGCAGTCTCCCATATGACACCACAGAGTGTAATCCTGATGCAGACAACAAAGTGTTTGACATCAACTGGGAGAACCAGACAATGGCAGAAAGAACTTTGCCTTAATGGCATTTGAAGGCTCTACCTCAAAATCTGCATTGTCTCAGGTATCAAAAGAATCTTTGACAAAACTATTGTTCAAACTCTTGCAAAGAAACTTTTGCTCTCATAAGAGAGACAAACGTGCACCTACAAGGCAAAGCCAATGATTTAGAAAGAAAATACACACAGATAAAATGTGATTGGAAAGAAAACTGTGTGCTAAAACAAAAGAGGTTTCTAAATTAACTGACTCTGCCATTGAAACCCAAGCACAAATCAAAATGATGCTAAATGACCTGGGAGATGTCAGACAAGAGCTTGCTGACACCAGGATCACTTGTGAAAAATGGGTTGAATCTTGTAGGGGGTATCAACTACTGCTAAACAAACAAAGTGCTTCAAATGTGAAGTTTGGCATAGGATACCATCATGTTGAAACACCAACTGATTTTTCTCCCAAAACTACTGAAGATGGGAGAAGAATTGTTTCAAATGAAACTTCTGAAGGGAAAGAATGCACATCTTTCCATGAAAACTTTCTAAACAGAAATCCTGGCATTTTTAAAGAAAGTACTTCAGAAGTATTTACAAAAACTGACAACAAGCCATCAGTAGTTTCATCTACTTCAGGAGTTGAGACCTGAAAACTACTGATGAGCAAAATCTTTTTACTGTCAGAAATTTGCCTTCAGAACAAAAACAGAAGGCAAAAGCAAGTGAAATTTGTGGCCTGTTCAACCACAAAACTGAATTTTGTAGATACAGAAAAGGAATTCAGTTCAATCAAAAATTTAAACAACAGGTTGTGGGAAATCAAATCAGAAATGATTATGAAAAAGTCTTTAAACCCAAGAAACAACCTGAAAACACCTTTTCTCAGAAAAAGATAAAATCTCAACCAAAATCTTTTTCTCAAAATTCCCTGTCAGTAGTTAGACCAGAATCATCAGCAGTTTCACAAACTGCTGAGATTCAAAATCTAAAGAACATGGTAGAACTACTGATGACCAAGGTTGATGGTGGTCCTAAAAAGGATACCACCATAGTTCTTCATGAAAAATCCATTGCCAAAAAGACATGGATTTCTCAACCTGGTCAAGAACAAACTGTAACTGTTCCCAAGAGCAAACCCAAAGCCAAACAGGCTTGGGTTTCCAAATCTAACTAATTTGCTTTTATGTGCAGAGAGTTTCCAGGGGCTTAAACAGCATATGGTATGTTGATAGTGGAGGCTCTATGCACATGACTGGATGCAGATACCTGATAAACAACTTTATCAGCCAAAGAGAAGGATCTGTGTCCTTTGGGAACAATGCCAAGGGATATGTGCTAGGACATGGCAATGTCTCCTCTGGCAAAATACAGTTTGACAAGGTCAATCTGGTGGAGAACCTTGAATACAACTTGCTGAGTGTGTCACAAATGTGTGATAAAGGATATTCTTCCTTTTTCACAAAGACAGCTTGCAAGATCATCTCACCAGAAGGCCAGAAGTTGATTGAGAAGATTATAGAAGATCATACTTTGCTGATTGCCAAAAGATGTGGCAATGTCTATGCAGTGGACATTGAAAAGACAAAGTATTGAACAACACTGCCTGTTTCTTCTCAAGGGCATCAACTTCAGAAACAGATCTCTGGCACAGGAGACTTGGCCATGTGAACTTTAAAACCATAAATAAAGTCACAAAAATGGGCTTGGTCAGAGGTCTACCTTTGAAAGTATACCAGTGTCAAGAACACTGTGTATCCTGTTTAAAGGGAAAACAGCATAAGTCCTCCTATAAGTCTATTGAAGAATCAAAAACAACTGCATGTCTTCAACTACTCCATATGGACTTATTTGGGCCTGTCAAGATTATGAGCCTTGGTAAAAAGAAGTACTGCTTAGTCATCATTGATGACTACTCAAGATTCACATGGGTATTCTTCTTATTTTCCAAGGATGAGGCTGCTGAAATCATCAAGTTCTTCATTCTACAAGTAGAGAAACAATATTCTCTATCTGTCAAAACCATTAGAAGTGACAATGGGACAGAGTTCAGGAACAAAACTCTGGATGAATTCTGTTTGTCTAAAGGGATTATTAGACAATACAGTGTTCCCAGAACTCCTGAACAAAATGGTGTAGTAGAAAGGAAGAACAGAACATTGATAGAAGGAGCAAGAACAATGTTAGCTGATTCTGGACTGCCATTGTACTTTTGGGCAGAAGCAGTTAACACAGCATGTTATGTTCAGAATAGAGTTCTTGTGGTCAAGAGACATTCCAAGACTGCCTATGAAGTTCTTCATGGCATGAAGCCCCTTATCTCCTTTTTCAGGGCTTTTGGGTGTCAATGTTTCATCTTGAACATCAAGGAATCTATCTCAAAGTTTGCTGCCAAAGTTGACTCAGGTTACTTTCTTGGTTACTCTTCAACTAGAAAAGCCTACAAGGTTTTTAATTCTCACACCAAGATAGTAGAAGAAACATTGAATGTCAAGTTCAATGAGTCAAAACACACTCTTATTCCAGCACATCCTGCTGAACTCTTTGACCTTGACAACTTTCACTTTGGACCTGAAAAGGCTGTTACTTCTTCCAAACCTACTTATTATGGTGATCAAAGGTTTGAAGATGAGGATCCTGCACCATGGACTCCTCAAACAGTCATTAAGTCAACTACAACACCATCAGAAGTTTTCCAAACTTCTGATCAAACAAATACTGAAGGCCAAACTCAAACATCTGCCTCAGCACCTGCAACTACTGAAGAAGCTGCAACTGCTGAACCAGATATCATAGACCTCAGTAGTTTGTTTGAAGAACAAGAGCCACCTACACCTGTCAGTGGTTTACAACAACTGATTGAACACAGAGATCATCCACTTGATCAAATCATGGGTGATATAGCTACAGGTGTTCTGACCAGAAACCAGCTCTCCAACTTTTGCCTATTCTCAGCCTTTATTTCACAGTTGGAACCAAAGAAGTACCAGGAAGCCCTCAAAGACAACAATTGGGTGCAGGCTATGCAAGATGAACTACTACAGTTCAACAAGCAACAGGTCTGGGAAATCTGTCCCTTACCTCAAAACAAGCAACCAATTGGTACAAGATGGGTTTTCAGGAACAAACAAGATGAAGCTGGTATGATAATCAAGAACAAGGCAAGACTGGTAGTTCAAGGGTACTCTCAAGAAGAGGGAATTGACTATGATGAAACCTTTGCTCCAGTTGCAAGGCTTGAGGCCATCAGGTTATTTCTGGCCTATGCCATTTCCAACAAAATAAAAGTTTATCAAATGGATGTGAAAAGTGCATTTTTATGGTAAAATCAAGGAGGAGGTGTATGTCTGTCAGCCACCTGGGTTTGAGGATCCTTCTCATCCTGAGTGGGTGTACAGACTGGATAAAGCTCTATATGGGCTCAAACAGGCTCCAAGAGCCTGGTATGATACACTCTCCACCTTTTTACTCAAAAATAACTTTACAAGAGGTGCCATTGATAAAACACTTTTCATTAAACATGTTGGAAATCATGTCTTACTTGTTCAAATTTATGTTGATGATATCATCTTTGGTTCAACAAACACAAAATTGTGTGATGATTTTAAGAAACTCATGCAATCAAAATTTGAGATGAGTACCATGGGAGAACTGCAGTACTTTCTAGGACTGCAGATCAAACAACAAACAAATGGAACTTTTATACATCAATCAAAATATGTTAAAGAATTATTGAACAAATTTTCTTTAAATGACTGTAAATCATGTTCCACTCCCATGACACCTATCACACAAGTTGAACCAATGATCAAGGAAAACAGGTTGATCAAACCATGTACAGATGCATGATAGGTTCCCTTTTATACTTAACTGCTTCTAGACCAGATATTATGTTTTCAACATGTGTCTGTGCTAGATATCAATCAGCACCAAGGGAATCACACCTTATTGCAGTCAAAAGAATTTTTAGATATCTGAAAGGAACTCCAACACTGGGAATTTGGTATCCTGCTTCAGCAATACCAAGTTATCAGCATTTTCAGATAGTGACTATGCAGGGTGTAAGATGACTAGAAAGTCAACATCTGGTGGTTGTCAATTCCTGGGTAACTGTCTAGTGTCATGGCAATCAAAGAAGCAAACATCTGTTGCAACTTCAACTGCTGAAGCTGAATACATTGCAGCTGCAAGTTGTACATCACAGATACAATGGCTCCAATATCAACTTCTTGATTATGGAATCAAAGAGACCAAGACACCTTTGTTTGTAGACAGCAAATCTGCCATTAGCATCATTCAAAATCCGGTACAGTTCTCAAAAACTAAACATATTGAGATCAGGTACCATTTCATAAGAGATTGCTATGAAAAAGGCAAGATTGAGGTGAAGCATGTAGCAACAGCTAATCAGATAGCTGACATCTTCACTAAGCCCCTTGACACATCAACATTTCAGAAGTTAGTTTCCATGCTTGGAATGCTAAATTTGTAAGTGTTTATTTTATTTTTTTTTTCATATCAGTTAGAATCCAAGTTAACACTTGATTCTACCCAACTCTACAGCAAACTTCTACATCAATCACTACTGATATGCATCAAAAATTTTTTTTTCCTTTTTCCATCCTTGATTCCATCCTGTTTACCATGGTGGAATCAAAATGAAAAATTTATTTTTCCTTTTTCCACCCTGATTCCATCCTGTTTACCTTGGTGGATTTCAGGTTAACCTTTTCCATCTTTTTTCTGGTTTTCACTTACAAATGTCAAAAGTCTGAAACAAAACTTCTGAAAAACAAAAACAGTTTGAGAGAAACTACTGATGAACAAAAATCATCAGTATGGGATAAATTTTCTGAAAAAGTGTGTAACTTCTGATAAAATAAACTTCAGAAGTTATGAATAAAGTATTTATAAAAAACATTTCTCATCAGATGTTAAAACTGCTGAAGAGAAAATGGGAACTACTGATGAAGTAATCCTTCATCAGCAGTTTAAGTCAAAAGGGCAAATCTGACTTTTCCCATCATCAGAGGTTTGACCTAATAAGTTTAAAACCTCTGATAAAGAGATTTTTAACCAAAGGCGGTTTTTAAACTTCTAATAAAGAAGATTCAAGCGGTTAAAACTTCTAATAAATACCTTTTTCACACACTTATCCTTTTAAACTCACAAAATATCCCTCCTTCTCTCTCAAAACTCTCTCAAAACCTACACCTGCAAATTCACTGTTCGATCAAAACACCCAAACCACAATGGCTCTTGTTCTAAAACAGGGACACAATCAAAGAGCCTTTTCTTGAAAAACAAGAAGGCTGGTCCCAATACGATGAGATCATTGATCTTGTCGTCAAATCCCAATACTTTACTGCTCTCACAATTAACCCACCAATTCACACTGAAACTCTGAATGAGTTCTGGGCAAATGCTGAGACGGTTACAATGGGTGGTGAGGTCATTTCCCTCAACTCAAAGATAAAAGGAAACAACTGACCATCACACCGGCCACACTAGCAACAAGACTGGGTCTGGATGATGTAGCTGCCCCTGACCATGTTGCTAACAAAGATATTCATCTAACCATGACTGAGTGTGGTTATCAAGGTACTCTCTCCCATGCTACAATATTCAAAAAATATTTTGAACCAAAATACAAACTTTTGTTTCATTATATAATTATGTGTTTGAGTCCAAAAACAGGGTCATATGACCAGATGCCCTCCACTTTTCAACCAATATTTCATTCCATTGTGAATGAAACCAAATTCAGGGCATCAAAACTGTTTTTCCATGAGTTGGTGTTACATCACAATAATACCAAGAAAAAGTTTTTGTTGTACCCAAGGTTCATTATGCAATGCATAATAGGGGAACTGGGTAATGAGGTGCTTGTGGGAAAAGTTTCAACTTTAAACCCTTTAACATCACAAGCATACTCAAGACTGAACAAACCGGCTGCCTGGCCAGAAGATGATCAGGGAGAACAACAACAAGTCCCCCTGAAGCCCACATCTTCCACACCTACACCACCAAAAGCCAAAAAGCCCAAGCCAACAAAAACTAACCCACCAACCCAAAAGAAAAGCTGTTCAGGAGGTTGAGATGCCTGAACATGCTCTTGAGCATTCTGCTCTTCAAACTGTTGAGACTGAAACACCCTCTCAGTCTCATCCATCTCAAACCCCACCAAGAGCACCCATATCTGTTCAATTCAAAAGAAAAAGACTTAGAAAAACATATCAAACACACTCTTCTTTTGAAACTGCTGAACAACAAACTATTGCCCAAACTACTGAACCTTCCCCACAAATTTCTGAACAAGAGGCAATTGAAATTGCCAAACTTCTCTCTGGGCTAAAAGAGAATGTCCCATCTGATCATGTCAGTCCCATCAACCACAACAAACAGGGGACATAACTACTACATTAGACATGGATGTGGACATCATTAGCCCTATCCCAAGAGATGAGGGTGGACCAGAGTCTTTAAGCCCAAATTTTAGAGACTCTTGGGGCATCTGAGGCTGCTACTACTCAGTTACCACCCAGTGGTGGATCTGAGGACAGAAGTAACATAGCTAAGACCTCAGATGTGGCAACTACTGATGAAGGCTTAATGCCTGAGTAGGAAATCCTCAGTACAAGAAACAGAGGTTCATGAGAGAACTGAGTTGGGCTCAGCTCATGATTTAACTGAGACAGTCCTCTCTGAGGGCAACATCAGGGATACAGATGATTCCATTAGTTTGGATGATGTTTCAAAAACTCCAACTACTGAATTGACGGCACTTTCTGAAGGTCCTGCTGCAAAGGTATCCAGGCTCAAGAAGCCAGTCACCTCTGCACAGGTTAAAGTCCACTCAATCCCTAAAACCCTAGAGTGGCATCCTCTGTACAACATGAGGATCTCCCAAAAACACCCCCTTCACAGCAAATGCCTACCCAATTCCCTGGGCAAACAAGCATAGACCTGAACCAGCTATGCAGCCCAGAGGGTCCCCTGTACCACATGATGAATACACTCATCAGAAATCACTTCCAAACATATACAGCTGACTTGGAGCTGTCAATCAAGAACCAATTTGGAGTGATTAAAACCAAGATGAACGATCTGTCTAACAAAATAGACTACAACAGCCAGCAGATTGCTCATCTTCAAGGACACTTCTCCCAACCCTCTGCTTCAAGGGTTAGAATTGATGAATCCAAAAAGGGGGAGAAGATCAGGGAACCTAAGGAGTCATTCCAAGCCAGAGTAAAGGCACGAGTGGCACTCCTTGAAAGAGATCAGAAAGATCAGGCCAGAAAAGAAAAATTGGCCAAACAGTTTGGTGTCTCTATTGAAGAAATTGAAGCTGCTGAGAAAGAAGATGAGACCCAAAGTTCTGATGATTCCCTAAGGTGTAATGAAGAAACTTCTGATTACCAAACTTCTGATGAAGAATCAGAAAGTACTGAAGACAATCCTTCAGTAGCTGACAAACCATCAGCAGTTGTCAGCACATCAGAAGTCAACACTTCCCAACCTCAAACAACTGAACCTTCCAGAACCACTGCTCCCACTCAACCAACATCTGATCCCATCAGGCCTACATCTGTTACAACAATGACTGTATTAAACCCTTCTCCCATCTCTCAATCAGCTGAACTATTAGAGAAGAGTTTAATTGCAGCCAACAAGAAGGCCAGAGAAGATCAGATTTGAAATCTCTGGAAGAAAGGGATGATTTGGACTTAAGCCATGAAGAAAAACTTCAGGCTTATGCAGCTGAACTACAAAGGCAGGCTAGCCTTGATGAGATTGCTGAACAGGATAAAAGACAACAACTGGTGTCTTATATCACCAAGAACAGCAAGACTAAAGCCTTTACACTCAAAGGACTCTCTATGCAAGAGCTGACAAGAAGAGCACAACTGCTTGCAGACAAAATGGCCACAAGCAAAGAAGGAAAGGCCAAGAGAGCCCAGATAATAGAAGAGCTAGTAGCAGAAGGATATGGTTCAAAAGCCTCTGTATCCAGATGGAAAGAAGAAAGACTAATGGATACATATAGAAAATATTTGGCTGCCAAGGCTGCAAATCCTGAGAAGTTTCAAACTGCTGATCCTTCAAGATCAGTAGTTAGAACTTCTGGTGTATCTAGAAGATCTGCTGCTCAGAAGAAGAAGACAGAGGACAATGTCAAAACTGATTTCAAAATGGTACTACTTGAGGGAAGCTCAATAGTCCATTCAGATTTTGACATTGAGGAGAAACCTCTGTTAACACAGTTCAGGGATCCTTCCACTTTTGCTTATCAAATACAAAAGACCATCACAGAAAAATGCATACCAAAGTAGTGACTGAACACCATCTCCCAACTGTTCAGATGCCTGGTATGCAACAACATCAACAAGGAAGAGAATCCCACCTGAGGCTATCTGAAACTGAAGACATCCAGCACTCAGGACCATCAACCAAGGGACAAGTCTGGTTCCCTATTCTTCTGACTTTAACAAGTCAAAGATCCCTATCATCAGATGGTCACTTACTGATAACAACTCAGTACTGTTGACAAGAAGAGACTTCTCAAGCAGGGCTTACAAGAAGATCAGTGATCTGAAGAAACTGTCAACACAAGACCTGCTCACAATTCAACATCTAGAACCACAGAGAGGATCTCTGTCTGATGATCAGTACAACCAGCTCAAGAACACCATGTACAAAGAGATATGGAAGATTGTTCAAGACAGAAGAAACACATAAGGAATTAGTAAGGTTTTGGCTTCATCAATCCAGGGGGAGATTGTTAGGACAAAGAGGATTGGTGAAACCACTTTTGTAAACCTTAGTCTAATTCACTTCTGTCATTTTTGGCTAAATAGAAGTACTGAATAGAAGACAAGAAACTGCTGATTAGAAGATATGAAGAAGTGCTGAAGTTGCAGAAGTTCTGAAGTCCAAACCAGACAAGTTCACTTCAGAAGTACTGAAGACAAAACTACTCTTCAGTAGTTGTCCTTCATCAGCACTTAGCAGAAGATATTTGCCACCGCCTTTTTGCATCAGTAGTTTGTTGTTTAATATTACTTTTAGCTGTATTTGTTTCTTTCAATGTTGCAACTTGTGCAACTTGTAACTGGACTTTCTGTTCTTGCTTTTTAGGCAAGATACATGCATGTAATCGTCTATAAATAGAAGGCTTCAACCTTCTATTTTAGACATTGATTTTTAACAGAAAAATCCTTCAAACACTCTCATTGTTATTATTCCATTTCTGTATTTATTGTGAATCTGCTAAGTATCTAATTCTCATTTACAACTTAGATTCATAATAAATACTTTGTCATTTATCTTGTTTCAAACATCAAGGGGAGTTATAACTCTGCCTTTGCATAAAAAGTGTTGCTTTAACTTATAACATTCCGCTGTGCTTATAATCTGATTTACTAGGACTTGCTAAACACTTAAGTGTCAAGATAGCAAGTTCTTACTTAGCAAACAAGAGCAAACTGATCCAACATAACATTATTTCCAAGAGTAAGAATTTCCAGCCTTTATAAACTGTTGTTCAGTATTCTTTGACCTACCGCACCTGAAAGTCCAACGAGATACCCATTTTAGTTTTTAATACTATAATTAGGCTTCCCTATAAGGATAGGAGATTCTGGGTCCCGTGACTAACCCAATAAGGGTGTACATTAGGCTATAAAATTATTTCAAGAGTAAGAATTTCCAGCCTTTATAAACTGTTGTTCAGTATTCTTTGACCTATAGCACCTGAAAGTCCAACGAGATACCCATTTTAGTTTGTTAATACTATAATTAGGCTTCCCCTATAAGGATAGGAGATTCGGGTCCGTGACTAACCCAATAAGGGTGTACATTAGGCTATAAAATTATTTCCAAGAGTAAGAATTTCCAGCCTTTATAAACTGTTGTTCAGTATTCTTTGACCTACAACACCTGAAATCCAACGAGATACCCATTTTAGTTCGTTAATACTATAATTAGGCTTCCCCTATAAGGATAGGAGATTCTGGGTCCGTGACTAACCCAATAAGGGTGTACATTAGGCTATAAAATTATTTCCAAGAGTAAGAATTTCCAGCCTTTATAAACTGTTGTTCAGTATTCTTTGACCTAAAGCACCTGATAGTCCAACGAGATACCCATTTTAGTTTGTTAATACTATAATTAGGCTTCCCTATAAGGATAGGAGATTCGGGTCCCGTGACTAACCCAATAAGGGTGTACATTAGGCTATAAAATTATTTCCAAGAGTAAGAATTTCCAGCCTTTATAAACTGTTGTTCAGTATTCTTTGACCTACAGCACCTAAAGTCCAACGAGATACCCATTTTAGTTTGTTAATACTATAATTAGGCTTCCCCTATAAGGATAGGAGATTCGGGTCCCGTGACTAACCCAATAAGGGTGTACATTAGGCTATAAAATTATTTCCAAGAGTAAGAATTTCCAGCCTTTATAAACTGTTGTTCAGTATTCTTTGACCTACAGCACCTGAAAGTCCAACGAGATACCCATTTTAGTTTGTTAATACTATAATTAGGCTTCCCTATAAGGATAGGAGATTCGGGGTCCCGTGACTAACCCAATAAGGGTGTACATTAGGCTATAAAATTATTTCCAAGAGTAAGAATTTTCAGCCTTTATAAACTGTTGTTCAGTATTCTTTGACCTATAGCACCTGAAAGTCCAACGAGATACCCATTTTAGTTTGTTAATACTATAATTAGGCTTCCCCTATAAGGATAGGAGATTCGGGTCCCGTGACTAACCCAATAAGGGTGTACATTAGGCTATAAAATTATTTCCAAGAGTAAGAATATCCAGCCTTTATAAACTGTTGTTCAGTATTCTTTTGACCTAAAGCACCTGAAAGTCCAACGAGATACCCATTTTAGTTGTTAATACTATAATTAGGCTTCCCTATAAGGATAGGAGATTCGGGGTCCCGTGACTAACCCAATAAGGGTGTACATTAGGCTATAAAATTATTTCCAAGAGTAAGAATTTCCAGCCTTTATAAAAGTTGTTCAGTATTCTTTGACCTACAGCACCTGAAAGTCCAACGAGATACCCATTTTAGTTTGTTAATACTATAATTAGGCTTCCCTTATAAGGATAGGAGATTCTGGGTCCCGTGACTAACCTAATAAGGGTGTACATTAGGCTATAAAATTATTTCCAAGAGTAAGAATTTCCAGCTTTATAAACTGTTGTTCAGTATTCTTTGACCTAAAGCACCTGAAAGTCCAACGAGATACCCATTTTAGTTTGTTAATACTATAATTAGGCTTCCCCTATAAGGATAGGAGATTCGGGGTCCCGTGACTAACCCAATAAGGGTGTACATTAGGCTATAAAATTATTTCCAAGAGTAAGAATTTCCAGCCTTTATAAACTGTTGTTCAGTATTCTTTGACCTACAGCACCTGAAAGTCCAACGAGATACCCATTTTAGTTTGTTAATACTATAATTAGGCTTCCCCTATAAGGATAGGAGATTCGGGTCCCGTGACTAACCCAATAAGGGTGTACATTAGGCTATAAAATTATTTCCAAGAGTAAGAATTTCCAGCCTTTATAAACTGTTGTTCAGTATTCTTTGACCTATAGCACCTGAAAGTCCAACGAGATACCCATTTTAGTTTGTTAATACTATAATTAGGCTTCCCCTATAAGGATAGGAGATTCTGGGTCCCGTGACTAACCCAATAAGGGTGTACATTAGGCTATAAAATTATTTCCAAGAGTAAGAATTTCCAGCCTTTATAAACTGTTGTTCAGTATTCTTTGACCTACAGCACCTGAAAGTCCAACGAGATACCCATTTTAGTTTGTTAATACTATAATTAGGCTTCCCCTATAAGGATAGGAGATTCGGGGTCCCGTGACTAACCCAATAAGGGTGTACATTAGGCTATAAAATTATTTCCAAGAGTAAGAATTTCCAGCCTTTATAAACTGTTGTTCAGTATTCTTTGACCTACCGCACCTGAAAGTCCAACGAGATACCCATTTTAGTTTGTTAATACTATAATTAGGCTTCCCCTATAAGGATAGGAGATTCGGGGTCCCGTGACTAACCCAATAAGGGTGTACATTAGGCTATAAAATTATTTCCAAGAGTAAGAATTTCCAGCCTTTATAAACTGTTGTTCAGTATTCTTTGACCTACAGCACCTGAAAGTCCAACGAGATACCCATTTTAGTTTGTTAATACTATAATTAGGCTTCCCCTATAAGGATAGGAGATTCGGGGTCCCGTGACTAACCCAATAAGGGTGTACATTAGGCTATAAAATTATTTCCAAGAGTAAGAATTTCCAGCCTTTATAAACTGTTGTTCAGTATTCTTTGACCTACAGCACCTGAAAGTCCAACGAGATACCCATTTTAGTTCGTTAATACTATAATTAGGCTTCCCTATAAGGATAGGAGATTATGGGTCCCGTGACTAACCCAATAAGGGTGTACATTAGGCTATAAAATTATTTCCAAGAGTAAGAATTTCCAGCCTTTATAAACTGTTGTTCAGTATTCTTTGACCTACAGCACCTGAAAGTCCAACGAGATACCCATTTTAGTTCGTTAATACTATAATTAGGCTTCCCTTATAAGGATAGGAGATTCTGGGTCCCGTGACTAACCCAATAAGGGTGTACATTAGGCTATAAAATTATTTCCAAGAGTAAGAATTTCCAGCCTTTATAAACTGTTGTTCAGTATTCTTTGACCTAAACACCTGAAAGTCCAACGAGATACCCATTTTAGTTTGTTAATACTATAATTAGGCTTCCCCTATAAGGATAGGAGATTCGGGGTCCCGTGACTAACCCAATAAGGGTGTACATTAGGCTATAAAATTATTTCCAAGAGTAAGAATTTCCAGCCTTTATAAACTGTTGTTCAGTATTCTTTGACCTACAGCACCTGAAAGTCCAACGAGATACCCATTTTAGTTCGTTAATACTATAATTAGGCTTCCCCTATAAGGATAGGAGATTCGGGGTCCCGTGACTAACCCAATAAGGGTGTACATTAGGCTATAAAATTATTTCCAAGAGTAAGAATTTCCAGCCTTTATAAACTGTTGTTCAGTATTCTTTGACCTACAGCACCTAAGTCCAACGAGATACCCATTTTAGTTTGTTAATACTATAATTAGGCTTCCCCTATAAGGATAGGAGATTCGGGTCCCGTGACTAACCCAATAAGGGTGTACATTAGGCTATAAAATTATTTCCAAGAGTAAGAATTTCCAGCCTTTATAAACTGTTGTTCAGTATTCTTTGACCTACAGCACCTGAAAGTCCAACGAGATACCCATTTTAGTTCGTTAATACTATAATTAGGCTTCCCCTATAAGGATAGGAGATTCTGGGTCCCGTGACTAACCCAATAAGGGTGTACATTAGGCTATAAAATTATTTCCAAGAGTAAGAATTTCCAGCCTTATAAACTGTTGTTCAGTATTCTTTGACCTAACGCACCTGAAAGTCCAACGAGATACCCATTTTAGTTTGTTAATACTATAATTAGGCTTCCCTATAAGGATAGGAGATTCGGGTCCCGTGACTAACCCAATAAGGGTGTACATTAGGCTATAAAATTATTTCCAAGAGTAAGAATTTCCAGCCTTTATAAACTGTTGTTCAGTATTCTTTGACCTACAGCACCTGAAAGTCCAACGAGATACCCATTTTAGTTTGTTAATACTATAATTAGGCTTCCCTATAAGGATAGGAGATTCTGGGTCCCGTGACTAACCCAATAAGGGTGTACATTAGGCTATAAAATTATTTCCAAGAGTAAGAATTTCCAGCCTTTATAAACTGTTGTTCAGTATTCTTTGACCTACAGCACCTGAAAGTCCAACGAGATACCCATTTTAGTTCGTTAATACTATAATTAGGCTTCCCCTATAAGGATAGGAGATTCGGGTCCCGTGACTAACCCAATAAGGGTGTACATTAGGCTATAAAATTATTTCCAAGAGTAAGAATTTCCAGCCTTTATAAACTGTTGTTCAGTATTCTTTGACCTACAGCACCTGAAAGTCCAACGAGATACCCATTTTAGTTCGTTAATACTATAATTAGGCTTCCCCTATAAGGATAGGAGATTCTGGGTCCCGTGACTAACCCAATAAGGGTGTACATTAGGCTATAAAATTATTTCCAAGAGTAAGAATTTCCAGCCTTTATAAACTGTTGTTCAGTATTCTTTGACCTACAGCACCTGAAAGTCCAACGAGATACCCATTTTAGTTCGTTAATACTATAATTAGGCTTCCCCTATAAGGATAGGAGATTCTGGGTCCCGTGACTAACCCAATAAGGGTGTACATTAGGCTATAAAATTATTTCCAAGAGTAAGAATTTCCAGCCTTTATAAACTGTTGTTCAGTATTCTTTGACCTACAGCACCTGAAAGTCCAACGAGATACCCATTTTAGTTTGTTAATACTATAATTAGGCTTCCCCTATAAGGATAGGAGATTCGGGGTCCCGTGACTAACCCAATAAGGGTGTACATTAGGCTATAAAATTATTTCCAAGAGTAAGAATTTCCAGCCTTTATAAACTGTTGTTCAGTATTCTTTGACCTATAGCACCTGAAAGTCCAACGAGATACCCATTTTAGTTTGTTAATACTATAATTAGGCTTCCCCTATAAGGATAGGAGATTCGGGTCCGTGACTAACCCAATAAGGGTGTACATTAGGCTATAAAATTATTTCCAAGAGTAAGAATTTCCAGCCTTTATAAACTGTTGTTCAGTATTCTTTGACCTACAGCACCTGAAAGTCCAACGAGATACCCATTTTAGTTTTTTAATACTATAATTAGGCTTCCCCTATAAGGATAGGAGATTCTGGGTCCCGTGACTAACCCAATAAGGGTGTACATTAGGCTATAAAATTATTTCCAAGAGTAAGAATTTCCAGCCTTTATAAACTGTTGTTCAGTATTCTTTGACCTACAGCACCTGAAAGTCCAACGAGATACCCATTTTAGTTTGTTAATACTATAATTAGGCTTCCCCTATAAGGATAGGAGATTCGGGTCCGTGACTAACCCAATAAGGGTGTACATTAGGCTATAAAATTATTTCCAAGAGTAAGAATTTCCAGCCTTTATAAACTGTTGTTCAGTATTCTTTGACCTACAGCACCTGAAAGTCCAACGAGATACCCATTTTAGTTTGTTAATACTATAATTAGGCTTCCCCTATAAGGATAGGAGATTCTGGGTCCCGTGACTAACCCAATAAGGGTGTACATTAGGCTATAAAATTATTTCCAAGAGTAAGAATTTCCAGCCTTTATAAACTGTTGTTCAGTATTCTTTGACCTACAGCACCTGAAAGTCCAACGAGATACCCATTTTAGTTCGTTAATACTATAATTAGGCTTCCCCTATAAGGATAGGAGATTCTGGGTCCCGTGACTAACCCAATAAGGGTGTACATTAGGCTATAAAATTATTTCCAAGAGTAAGAATTTCCAGCCTTTATAAACTGTTGTTCAGTATTCTTTGACCTACAGCACCTGAAAGTCCAACGAGATACCCATTTTAGTTCGTTAATACTATAATTAGGCTTCCCCTATAAGGATAGGAGATTCGGGTCCCGTGACTAACCCAATAAGGGTGTACATTAGGCTATAAAATTATTTCCAAGAGTAAGAATTTCCAGCCTTTATAAACTGTTGTTCAGTATTCTTTGACCTACAGCACCTGAAAGTCCAACGAGATACCCATTTTAGTTCGTTAATACTATAATTAGGCTTCCCCTATAAGGATAGGAGATTCTGGGTCCCGTGACTAACCCAATAAGGGTGTACATTAGGCTATAAAATTATTTCCAAGAGTAAGAATTTCCAGCCTTTATAAACTGTTGTTCAGTATTCTTTGACCTACAGCACCTGAAAGTCCAACGAGATACCCATTTTAGTTTGTTAATACTATAATTAGGCTTCCCCTATAAGGATAGGAGATTCGGGTCCGTGACTAACCCAATAAGGGTGTACATTAGGCTATAAAATTATTTCCAAGAGTAAGAATTTCCAGCCTTTATAAACTGTTGTTCAGTATTCTTTGACCTACAGCACCTGAAAGTCCAACGAGATACCCATTTTAGTTTGTTAATACTATAATTAGGCTTCCCTTATAAGGATAGGAGATTCTGGGTCCCGTGACTAACCCAATAAGGGTGTACATTAGGCTATAAAATTATTTCCAAGAGTAAGAATTTCCAGCCTTTATAAACTGTTGTTCAGTATTCTTTGACCTACAGCACCTGAAAGTCCAACGAGATACCCATTTTAGTTTGTTAATACTATAATTAGGCTTCCCCTATAAGGATAGGAGATTCGGGTCCCGTGACTAACCCAATAAGGGTGTACATTAGGCTATAAAATTATTTCCAAGAGTAAGAATTTCCAGCCTTTATAAACTGTTGTTCAGTATTCTTTGACCTACAGCACCTGAAAGTCCAACGAGATACCCATTTTAGTTCGTTAATACTATAATTAGGCTTCCCTATAAGGATAGGAGATTCTGGGTCCCGTGACTAACCCAATAAGGGTGTACATTAGGCTATAAAATTATTTCCAAGAGTAAGAATTTCCAGCCTTTATAAACTGTTGTTCAGTATTCTTTGACCTACCGCACCTAAAGTCCAACGAGATACCCATTTTAGTTCGTTAATACTATAATTAGGCTTCCCTATAAGGATAGGAGATTCTGGGTCCCGTGACTAACCCAATAAGGTGTACATTAGGCTATAAAATTATTTCCAAGAGTAAGAATTTCCAGCCTTTATAAACTGTTGTTCAGTATTCTTTGACCTACAGCACCTGAAAGTCCAACGAGATACCCATTTTAGTTTGTTAATACTATAATTAGGCTTCCCTATAAGGATAGGAGATTCGGGGTCCCGTGACTAACCCAATAAGGGTGTACATTAGGCTATAAAATTATTTCCAAGAGTAAGAATTTCCAGCCTTTATAAACTGTTGTTCAGTATTCTTTGACCTACAGCACCTGAAAGTCCAACGAGATACCCATTTTAGTTTGTTAATACTATAATTAGGCTTCCCCTATAAGGATAGGAGATTCGGGGTCCCGTGACTAACCAATAAGGGTGTACATTAGGCTATAAAATTATTTCCAAGAGTAAGAATTTCCAGCCTTTATAAACTGTTGTTCAGTATTCTTTGACCTACAGCACCTGAAAGTCCAACGAGATACCCATTTTAGTTTGTTAATACTATAATTAGGCTTCCCCTATAAGGATAGGAGATTCGGGGTCCCGTGACTAACCCAATAAGGGTGTACATTAGGCTATAAATTATTTCCAAGAGTAAGAATTTCCAGCCTTTATAAACTGTTGTTCAGTATTCTTTGACCTACAGCACACCTGAAAGTCCAACGAGATACCCATTTTAGTTTGTTAATACTATAATTAGGCTTCCCCTATAAGGATAGGAGATTCGGGGTCCCGTGACTAACCCAATAAGGGTGTACATTAGGCTATAAAATTATTTCCAAGAGTAAGAATTTCCAGCCTTTATAAACTGTTGTTCAGTATTCTTTGACCTACAGCACCTGAAAGTCCAACGAGATACCCATTTTAGTTCGTTAATACTATAATTAGGCTTCCCTTATAAGGATAGGAGATTCTGGGTCCCGTGACTAACCCAATAAGGGTGTACATTAGGCTATAAAATTATTTCCAAGAGTAAGAATTTCCAGCCTTTATAAACTGTTGTTCAGTATTCTTTGACCTACAGCACCTGAAAGTCCAACGAGATACCCATTTTAGTTCGTTAATACTATAATTAGGCTTCCCCTATAAGGATAGGAGATTCGGGTCCGTGACTAACCCAATAAGGGTGTACATTAGGCTATAAAATTATTTCCAAGAGTAAGAATTTCCAGCCTTTATAAACTGTTGTTCAGTATTCTTTGACCTACAGCACCTGAAAGTCCAACGAGATACCCATTTTAGTTTGTTAATACTATAATTAGGCTTCCCCTATAAGGATAGGAGATTCTGGGTCCCGTGACTAACCCAATAAGGTGTACATTAGGCTATAAAATTATTTCCAAGAGTAAGAATTTCAGCCTTTATAAACTGTTGTTCAGTATTCTTTGACCTACAGCACCTGAAAGTCCAACGAGATACCCATTTTAGTTCGTTAATACTATAATTAGGCTTCCCCTATAAGGATAGGAGATTCTGGGTCCCGTGACTAACCCAATAAGGGTGTACATAGGCTATAAAATTATTTCCAAGAGTAAGAATTTCCAGCCTTTATAAACTGTTGTTCAGTATTCTTTGACCTACAGCACCTGAAAGTCCAACGAGATACCCATTTTAGTTTGTTAATACTATAATTAGGCTTCCCCTATAAGGATAGGAGATTCGGGGGTCCCGTGACTAACCCAATAAGGGTGTACATTAGGCTATAAAATTATTTCCAAGAGTAAGAATTTCCAGCCTTTATAACTGTTGTTCAGTATTCTTTGACCTACAGCACCTGAAAGTCCAACGAGATACCCATTTTAGTTCGTTAATACTATAATTAGGCTTCCCTATAAGGATAGGAGATTCTGGGTCCCGTGACTAACCCAATAAGGGTGTACATTAGGCTATAAAATTATTTCCAAGAGTAAGAATTTCAGCCTTTATAAACTGTTGTTCAGTATTCTTTGACCTACAGCACCTGAAAGTCCAACGAGATACCCATTTTAGTTCGTTAATACTATAATTAGGGCTTCCCTATAAGGATAGGAGATTCTGGGTCCCGTGACTAACCCAATAAGGGTGTACATTAGGCTATAAAATTATTTCCAAGAGTAAGAATTTCCAGCCTTTATAAACTGTTGTTCAGTATTCTTTGACCTACAGCACCTGAAAGTCCAACGAGATACCCATTTTAGTTCGTTAATACTATAATTAGGCTTCCCCTATAAGGATAGGAGATTCGGGGTCCCGTGACTAACCCAATAAGGGTGTACATTAGGCTATAAAATTATTTCCAAGAGTAAGAATTTCCAGCCTTTATAAACTGTTGTTCAGTATTCTTTGACCTACAGCACCTGAAAGTCCAACGAGATACCCATTTTAGTTTGTTAATACTATAATTAGGCTTCCCCTATAAGGTAGAGGATTCTGGGTCCGTGACTAACCCAATAAGGGTGTACATTAGGCTATAAAATTATTTCCAAGAGTAAGAATTTCCAGCCCTTTATAAACTGTTGTTCAGTATTCTTTGACCTACAGCACCTGAAAGTCCAACGAGATACCCATTTAGTTCGTTAATACTATAATTAGGCTTCCCTATAAGGATAGGAGATTCTGGGTCCCGGACTAACCCAATAAGGGTGTACATAGGCTATAAATTATTTCCAAGAGTAAGAATTTCCAGCCTTATAAACTGTTGTTCAGTATTCTTTGACCTACAGCACCTGAAAGTCCAACGAGATACCCATTTTAGTTTGTTAATACTATAATTAGGCTTCCCCTATAAGGATAGGAGATTCGGGTCCCGTGACTAACCCAATAAGGGTGTACATTAGGCTATAAAATTATTTCCAAGAGTAAGATAGCCAGTTCCAGCCTTTATAAACTGTTGTTCAGTATTCTTTGACCTACCGCACCTGAAAGTCCAACGAATACCCTTTTTAGTTTGTTAATACTATAATTAGGCTTCCCCTATAAGGATAGGAGATTCGGGGTCCCGTGACTAACCCAATAAGGGTGTACATTAGGCTATAAAATTATTTCCAAGAGTAAAATTTCCAGCCTTATATAAACTGTTGTTCAGTATTCTTTGACCTAAAGCACCTGAAAGTCTAACGAGATACCCATTTTAGTTTGTTAATACTATAATT